>CM053582.1:547746049-547788118 GCA_028627135.1 Pseudochirops cupreus
GTTCTACTTCTTCTTCTTCTTCTTCTTTTTGTTGTTGTTCTTCTTCTTGTTCTTCTTTTTGTTGTTGTTGTTGTTCTTCTTCTTCTTCTTCTTGTTCTACTTGTTCTTCTTGTTCTTGTTCTACTTCTTCTTCTTCTTTTTGTTGTTGTTGTTGTTCTTCTTCTTGTTCTTGTTCTACTTGTTCTTGTTCTTCTTTTTGTTGTTGTTGTTCTTCTTCTCCTTCTTCTTCTCCTTCTTCTTCTCCTTCTCCTTCTCCTTCTTCTTCTCCTTCTCCTTCTTCTGCTTCTGCTTCTTCTTTCTCCTTCATTTTGGATAGCTCCACATTGTGGGAAACATCTTGACATTGACCCTAAATTTGCCTCATTGCATTTCCATCCATCTCTTCTAGATCTTTCTTAGAGGACAAACAGAAGAGATTCTGATGTCTCTTCCACATACCAGTTCTTTATATACCCTACCTCCAAGGGTCATCTCTTTTTTAGGCTGAACATTCTCAGATTCTCCTGCCAATTCTCATAAATCATAGCATCAAGGTCCTTCCGTGTGATTACCCCTCTCCTCCAAACATGGACACTTTCTGGCATACATATGTGTTTGTCCATTCCTACCAAAGTGTCCTAGAAAAAGCACTTAATTTGGAGTCAGAGGTTGTGAATTTAAATATTGTCTCTGCTGAATGGTGCCTGGGTGACCTTTGTCTAGTCATTTAGCTCTGACCCTCAATTTCTTCATTTGGAAAATGAGACAATGGGACTAGTGGATAGAACACCAGACTTGGAATTAGGAAGACCTGAGTTCAAATGCTACCTTCATCACTTACTAGCTGTTTGATCCTGAGCAAATCACTTCCTCTCTTCTGCAGTTTCCTCATATGTAAAATGGTGATAACAACAGCACTCCAAGCATTGTTGTGAGGATCAATTTGGATAATAATTGTAAAGAGCTCAGCACAGTGCTAGGCACATAGTCAGAGCTATATGAATGTTAGCTATTATTTTTATTTTCTTCCATCTATGTTTTTGTATTAAACTCCCCTGTCACTTGTTTATAACCTGGCAACTACTTTAAAAGGGATAGTTGTACTTTGTGATTACTATAAGAGAAAAACCCTGCTGATCCAAGATTAAATACATTGGAAATAGCTGGGGGGCAGCTAGGTGGCACAATAGATAGAGCACTGGACTCTGAGTTAGGAGAACCTGAGTTCAAATCTAGCCTCAGGCACTTACTAGCTGTGTGATCCTGGGCAAATCACTTAACCCTGTTTGCCTCAGTTTCCTCATCTTTAAAATGAGCTGGAGAAGGAGATGGTAAATCACTCCAGTATTTTTCCCAAGAAAACCCCAAATGAGGTCACAAAAAGTTGGACGTGACTGAAGCTACTCAAAAACTACAAACAACACAAATGATCTGAAGCAAAAGAAGGGCCATTCTTATTGCCGGTGGACATTTAGACTGGATACAACTGTTTTGCCTTGAAACAGATTTGGTTTGAAGGGGAGTGAGGACCAAATCTTCTTAAATCTTCTGGGAAGAATGGGCTACTAGGCAGTTTCTTGATTTGGACATTCCTTTCTGTCTTCTCTAGTGTGATGATCAATAGAAAAAAGCCCGGAGAACATGGTGAGCTATATGTCTTTCCCTCTCCTGGGCATCTTGAATACTTGCATTGCATAAAACATGTGCCTGTGTTTGGTACCTCCTTCAATGAGGATGGAGGAGGTAGTCTGTTTTCTGATGGTCTGGTCTTTATTGATAAGGACTTTCAGATATAACTCCATTTCTTCTATGGTGATTGTTTTGAGACTGCCCAGTTCTCCTAAACAATAATTGAGAGATCCTATTTTAACACACCTTTATTCTTACCTAGGATTTTAAGGGGTGATATGGGTCTCGATTCTCAATCTGAGAAAACTTCTCCATGTGACTTCTAGTTGGGTGTGGTGGTGATGAACTGAACTGAGTAATCGAAACAATGGCATTATTTAACCCTTTTGTTCCTCAGAAGTCAGTGAAAAAGTCTCATTGAAACTGAAATTAACTGGAGCAAATTATAATGTGTGCCTACTTTCAATGAGATGCCATAGGGTACAGGGGAGATCTAACACGGTAAGAAATGGGGAGTTCTGCCCACTACTTATTAGCAATATGTTCATATAAGTAAATCACTTGATGTCTCAGACTCAGTTTTATTCAATGTATTGCACTTGCCTACCTCATAATTGTTTCTATGATAATCCAATGAGATAAGCACTTTAAAATTTAATTATACCAAACCTAAGGACCTACAACGTACTATTCACAAGGTGGTAGGGAAAGAAAAGCAAAATCATCTCTAGATTATATTTCAAAAGTCTCTGCACTCAAGAAGCTTTCATTCTGCTGGGGCAGGGGAGGTAGATGTTAGTACCTGTGCATAACTTGTGATCTTAAAGAGCTGTTTAGGTCTCAGAAAAGGACAAAGACTTCCCTCTTGTCACATAGCTATTAGAGTTTAGTGGTAGGATTGAAACCAAATTTTCTTGTCTCTAAGTCAAGGAAGTGGTTATATTCCCTATATTATTCTGCCATCTTGAATTCAGGTAATTATAATTTAAAGCAGTTTGAGGAGAGACCATTATCCACTGAACCTTGTGGTCATGGATTTTGTTTTTAATTTGGAGGAGGTGGCATGTGATTTGAACTTTGAAAAAAGAAAAGGATTCTCCCTGGGGAGTGAAGTAGTGTAGAGGAGAGTGTTCTCTGGGTAAGCAAAGTCTTCTGGGAGAGCAATCATTCCATTCCATGAAGGAACAGTCCTCAGCCTGTATGGCAAGAACATACACAACTAATCCTCTAACCTCCAAATCTCCAAGAGATTTTGTTTGGCACCAGAGGCACTGGCAGGTAAGGGGGCACATTGGTTGACAGAAATGGGTCCCAGGAAATGGAAAGGGAAAATGTTTTGCAGTGTTACCTTAGTATAGCATCAGAGGCAGATTGAAAAACACAGTAATGGTGGGATGCAATCTGATTTTCTGTAAAGTGTACATTTCCTCCTCTCCCACTTCAAGTGTTGACACCCGGGCTGTGATAAAACTTCACGGTCCACTGTAGTTGTGCAGGTTCAAGCACTTTGGTTAGCAGCCAGGAGCTATAAATTACTGTATACAAAGCAAGGTATTATCAATATCCATGCAAAGACCATTTGGATTCACTCTTCATTTAATCATCTTTTAAACAATTCTTTATTTTATTTTTAATTTATGAAATTAAACAATCATTTCCATAATGTAGTATACTAATAAAAAAGATGTTTGCATATGAATCTCCAAATCTATTATGCACAACTTTTAAAATCTGGAAAACACTTTCTATATTAGAACACATCAACTCCATTTTACAGATGAGGGAACTGAGGTCATGGAGCTCAATGTTATCAGACTCAAATAGAAACAGATCCTTGTTGCACGTACTGACTTAGAAAACCACAAATTAAAATCATTTATGTTTTATCATATTTTTATTTTATTAAACTCTTCCCAACCACATTTTAATCTGATTAGAGCTGGATTGGAATTTTGTGGCAAAGCTTTCAGTGATATGCCATGGGCTATGGGGGCAAGCTGGCATGACAAGAAATTTGAGGTTCTGCATACCACACTGCCAGAGGGCACCTCTTAGTAGCTAGTCAGTATCCAAGACTGGGTTTGAACTTGGGTCTTTCAGACTCTAGGCCCAGCACTCTTTTCACTATATCCTTTCCCCCTCTCAGTTTTGAAGTAGATATTTTGGCTCTTCATTGTTTCTTTATCTTTCTATTTTATATATGAGCTAAAATATTTTTTTGTGAAAACATAGCAACTCTGAAATGGCAAGGGAACCGATGGGGAAATATTATTTTTACAGAAATCCGAAGGAAACTCTTTAAAATGTGGTGTTTGTAGAAGTTAGCCTAAAAGCTTTTTTCTTAAGGCTACTATGAGGAAGTCTCTTATCCTGGGCCCTGAAGGATTGACTTCTTTGCCATCCCCTAACTGAGTTTGATAGACAGCAGCATCTATAGGATCAGGGACTCATCATATCAGGATCCTTCGCACTGTATTAGCAGCTGCTGCCATTATTGGGTGGCCTATATGTGGGTGCTCAAAGCGAGAGCCCTCATCTCTGCTGTCAATTAGACCAGAGGCAGAGCTGTCTTGTGGAAGGCTGTTGGTAATTTTATGATGATACACTTTCATAAAGTTCTTGAGCATCTTGTTAAATAACCTTTATAGGTAGAACTGCTGTTATTCATGCTTCACTGGTGTCTCAGAAGCTTCTGTTCACTTAACAAAACCTCATAAAGAGGCCTAGCATCCACAGCATACCAGTGACCTGGTGCTATTGGACAGGGCAATTGGAGAGATGCATGCTGCTTTATTGGCTGAGAGCGACACTCTGGCTTTTTTAGCTTGTATGGATCAATTAGACTTCTTTGATGCAAAATTGTAAATGACAGGGAAAATACTGGGGGATTAAAAATGAATCTTTGCATTTCCTGACAGGCTCTCAATAACTTTAATGAGCATATGTTAGGTTTTTTTTTGGACACTTACAATGGTCTTGTAAACATCGGTCTCCTCTCAATTCTCTTAGCTTCCCTCTAATACGAGAAGAGTGAAATGAAGACTGTGAGTAGGGGTTGGAGCAGGGTGTGTGGCACAGAGGAAGAGCAGCATGCTTTAAGAAAGAATGCTTTACTTGCAGTCAAGGGCTCTGGATTCAAATCTGGCTGACCTTGACTGCCTGTGTGACTTTGGATGATTTAGCTTCCTGATCTACATTCCTCATCTAAACAATTTAGCTTCCTAATCAGGAAGCCATAGCCTCCTGATCTACAAACTGGGAGTGCTGGGCAACTGGATATGTATGAGATCTCTTAATGTCTCTAAATATCTTATCATATGTGATCCTACAACAGGCTGTGCATTTGATAACTTACTTACATTTTAATCAGAGAGATGAGCCCCAACATATGCAAAGCCAAATGAAATGATCTAGTATATTTAAAAAATATATTCATTTTAAATTTAAATACAAAATGATAAAAAGAACATTCCATGTACACAGCAGAATAGAAAGAGAGGATGGAATATAAAACCATAAATTTCTATTTCCAGCTTGAAAACGACTGTGTAATAAATACTATAAGTTTTCAAAGCTACTCAGTTTTTTTGTGATTCTTTCTAAGTTTTCTTTTGTATTCTGCTGGGCAATTTTATTCTCTCTCTTCCCACCCCATTCTAGAGAAGGCTACAACTAAACACACACACATATACACATATATGCATATGTGTATGATCATACTGTACATATTTCTATTTGTAAGTTCTTTCTCTAGAGTTCTTGTGTATTTTAAAGAGACAGTGTGAGGTAGTATGGGGAGGGTCTAAGCTTAAGTATGACCTGAGAACATTTACTTGCACTCTCAAAGTCTCAGTTTGCTCATGCTTAAAATGGGTGCTTGGTCTAGACCCTCTTTGTGGGAGTGTGATGATTTGGAAAGAATAATAAATACCCAAGGTTTAAGTCCTGTCTCTGCTATTTAGTAACTGTGTGGCCTTAAGCAAGTCATTTCAATTTCCTGAGTCTCAGTTTCTTCCTCCATTTGGCCTGCTAGCCTTTTCCCCATTCAAGACATTTCATCTCTTGCATCCACGCCTTTGGACAAGTAGTCCTTCATACTGAGAATATATTTCCTCATCTCTCTGCTTTATGGTAGACTAAGCTTCCTTCATAGTACAGTTCAGCTTGCACCTCCCATGCCGAACCTTTCCCCATTCACCCAATTATTGTCTTTTTCTTCTCTCTCTCTGTCTCTCTCTGTCTCTGTCTCTCTCTCTCTCTCCTTCTCTCTCTCTCCTAATATATACACACATATACTATTTTTAATTATTAACATATGCATTTAAAGAAAATTGTTAAAATTTTAATTTAATGCCCACGTTATGGCCCTAGAGTAGAATGTAACCTCTTAAAAAGTATCCATTGTTTTATGTTTTTGTGTCTCTCTTTAGTATCTAGTATAGTGCCTTGGACATAATAGTCATATTTCATATTTATCAAATTAAATTGAATTGTGTATAGTGGAAAACTATCATCAGGGTCATCTGTCTTTTCCCCTGGATTCTTGAACTTTCTACCAAATGAGAAGTTTTAGAACCTATATATGTGTGTGTGGAGGGAGGGAGGCGGATGCCTCCTCTGACCAAATAACAAATGAATGAACAATTAGAATTTATTAATCTATTAATATCATTATAATACAATATAATATAATATTTATAAATCTATTAATAATAATAATGTGAGACAACTAGCTGGCACAGTGTATAGAGCTAAGAGCCTGGAGTCAGGAAGGCTTGAGTCAGATCCAGACTCAAACACTACTAGCTGTGTGACCCTGGGCAAGTCATTAACCCTGTTTTCGTCAGTTTCTCTTCTATAAAATGAGCTGGAGAAGGAAATGGCCAACCACTCCAGTATCTTTGCCAAGAAAACCCCAAATGGGGTCAAAAAGAGTTGGACACAACAGCAATGACTGAACAACAGATGAATCTATTACCCTTTTTGAAGCACTGTGCTATGTGAGCTTGCCAAGTACTCTGATTTGTGTTTTGTTTTCCTTACCATATGTTATATCCTAATGGGTACGACACATTAGAACAAATAAGAGTACCTGGGAGAAGGGAAATTTTCAATGTGATTCTCTTTCTCTGTCTTGCATGAGACTTTCATCTGTCTAGCACTCATTTTCTGGAAATATAGCCTCTATTGTGGCTGAGATTCAGGAGAATTCATTTTAATAAACATTTATTAGACGTCTACTATGTTCAAATAAGTGGTTAGGTATGGCGGCACAGTGACAAGAACTTCTGTTCCAGAGGGAGATATAACATGGAGCTAGATAAATATATGATATGATTTGAAATAGTTTATTATAAGGATCTATACAAAGTACTATTAGATAATTTGAGGAGGAAGAGATCACTTGCAATTAATAGGATTGTGGAAGATGATGGAGGAGATGACCCCTCGGATGTACCTCAAAGGAAGAAAAGGGTTCTGAAAAGCAGGGTGGTGGGGCTACATTCCAACCATGGATCCTAGCTTATGTGAAACCACAGAGAGATGGTTCGTTGAATTTGATGAATATAGAAGTCTAGTTTTTCCGCCTAAACTATAGAGTGTTTAAAAGAGGAGTAAAATGACATAAAAATGGGAATGTTAAGTTGGAGCCAGACTAGGGAGTACTTTAAATGCCAGGCTGAAGAGCTTTTATTTTTTAATTCAATAGGCAGTAGGGAGCCATTGTAGGTTTTTAAACAGAAGAATGATAGCACCAGATTTACTTTTTCCGGAAGATTATTTTGACTGTTCTGTGAAGCTGAAACTAAAGAGGGTTGTTTTGGTTTTGATACATTGGAAGAAAAAAAGGAGGTTCAAAAAAAAAAGATTATGATCTTCACTTGGGATGGATGAACCAGTTAAATGGCAATAGAGAGAAGGCAGAAATGCTCAGTTCTCATGTTCCTTCTGCCTTCTCTGCCAAAGAGGATGAATTTTGTGAGGTTATCTGTGCATACAACAAGTTTTTCCATGTTTTGAATCTTTGCTTCGGGATGTCTTGTTGTTGTCATTCTCTTTAATTACATTTTTGATTGTTTTTACGATTTTTTTCCTTGACCCACTAATTCTTTAGGATTAGATTATTTGGTTTTCAATTATTTTTTGATCCATCTTTCTACTTTCCATTTTAATGTAATATTTATTGCATTATGATACAAAAAGAATACATTTAATATTTCTGCCTTTCTACATTTGATTTTGAGGTTTTTATGCCCCAATACAGGGGTGGGGAATCTGCAGCCACAAGGCCACAAGTGCAGTCCTTTGACTGAATCCAAACTTCACAGAAGGCCACAGCCAAGTACCTAGATGACCACGTGTGGCTTTGAAGCTGCGGGTTCTCCACCCCTGCAATACATGATCAATGTTTGTATATCAATACTGATAAGAGTAAGGTGCCTATCACACATCTTTATATGTTTCCCTCCACTGTAATAGATTTATTGCATCTGTTCACGTGAAATAATTTACACCATTCTACCTCTCCCTTCCTTCTGCACATAGCATACTCCTCTGTCTTATGCCTTAATTATTTTAATGGCATTTTCTCAAAATCTCCTTATACTCTCATCCTCTGTCCATGTATATTCCTTCTAGATGTACTATTACTGGTATAATTTTTTAAGGATCACAAGTATCATCTTCCTATGTAGGGATATAAATGGTTCAACTCCATTGAATCCTTTGTGTCTTCTTTTCCATTTTTACCTTTTTAGACTTCTCTTGGGTCTTGATTTTGGAGATTAATTTATTTTTTGTTCAATTCTGGTCTTCTCATTACTAAAGTTTGAAATCCTTCTATTTCATTGAATGACCATTTTTTCCCCTTGAAGTATTATGCTTAATTTCACCAGGTAGGCTATTCTTGTTTGTAGTTCTACCTCCTTTGCTTTCCAGAATATCACGTTCCATGACCTCTGATTCTGTAATTTTGCAGCTGCTAAATCCTGCATAAGATTGTGGCTCCCCAGTATTTGAATTTTCATTCTGGCAATGTTCCATAATTTTTTCTTGACTTGATAATTCTGAAATTTAGTTATAATGTTCCTTGGAGTTTTTATTTTGGGATCTCTCTCCTGAGGTGATCAGTGGATTCTTTAAATGCCTGTTTTGCCCTTTGGTTTCAGGACGTCTAGGCAGTTTTCTTTGATAATTTTTTTGAAAGATGCTCTCCAGGTCCTCAGTTTGATTATGACTTTCAGGTAGTGCAATGATTCTGATATTGTCTCTCCTGGATACATTTTTCAGGTCAGTTACTTTTTTCTATTGAGGCATTTTACATTTTCTTCCATATTTTTCATTCTTTTGAATTTGTTAGAGTGATTCTTAATGTTTTATAGTCATTAGCTTCCACTTGTCCGATTCTAACTTTTAAGAAGTTATTTTGTTCAGGTAGATTTTGTGCTTCCTTTTCTGTTGGGCCAATTGTACTTTTTAAGGAGTTCTTTTCTTCAGTGGATTTTATATTTTCTTTTCCATTTGACCAATTCTACTTTTTAACCAGTTATTTTCTTTTTCCAAGCTGTTGACTCTTTTTTCATAATTATCTTGCATCATTCTCATTTCTTTTCCCATTTTTACTTCTACCTCTCATATTATTTAAATTTTTTTTTCAGATATTCCATGAGTCCCTCCTGGGTTTCAGACCATTTCCTATTCTTCTTTGGGGTTTTGCTCATAGGTGTTCTGTTATCATTGTTCTCTTCTGAGTTTGTATCTTGATCTTTCCTGTCACCATAATAACTTTCTATGATCAGATTCTTTTTGTTGTTGTTATTTTTTGTTCATCTTTTTTTGGCCTTTTTCCTTTCTTTTAAATTTGAGCTCTGCCCTCTGGGTGCAAGGGACCACTGTCTCAGGCTTCTTGCTGCAGAGGCTACGGTCTCTTACTTTTTGCCTGGTGCAGCACGGGTACAGCATGAGAGGGACGGGATGGGGTGGGGATACTGGTGCTGCTGGAGTTTGTAGTCATCTGGCAGCTTACCTGCTTCTGATCTGGGGTCCTAATGCTGATGTCTGGCATGTACTGAGGTTGGCAGGGTGTTTCTGTGTTCCCTTGGGGCTATGATAACACATGTGGTGGTCTGGCCTTCAGAGGCTGCCTGTTTGCCTGGAGCTATGCTGAAGCATGTGGCAGTTCTTGGAGCTGGGGCCTGCTCATTTCCCTGGCTATGCTTAAGTATGTGGGGGTTGTGGTATTCACATTTACTTGCTCTACTGCATTGGGGTTCAGGATCTCCCACTGGTTTGCTGAGGTTGGGCTTGCTGGGATGTTTCCTGTCCTGGAGTGCACTTGCTGTTTACCTGAGACAGACCTTTCCTGTCACTCTTCCACATTTGTTGGCCTAAAAGGATGTTTCATCTCATCTTTTCTCTGGTTCTGCTATCCTAGGATTTGTTCTGGGGCACTATTTTATGGTTGTTTGGAGGTGAATATGTGAGAGTCATGGTGATTTACTGCTTACTTTGCCATTTTGACTTCCAGAAATTCTTAAGGTTACATTTAACCAAAGGTCTTCTTGATTCCATGTCCAGGACTCTATCTACTGCCTTTAAAAAGTTCATTTTTTAAATGGAAAAGCATTTATTGGATGCCCCATTATGTGTGAGATATCATACCTAGTAGTAGAAACATCATAAGAAATAGAAGACAATTCATAGTCAGTTTCATACTTTAATGGGGGAAAGATAATACAAAAAAAAAGTTCAGCTCATGGACAAAGGGAAAGACTTGGAAGTCCTCAGGATGCCCGTAGTGGCAAAAATGTCAAGGCTCACACAGACATCCTTACATTGTCACTTGGTTGGTGGCAATGTTGGGGAATTGTAGGCCGTACAAACAGGACAGGTGCCAAGGCTTGGTCGGCCTTCTATCTTACCTGAAGAAAGATTCAGTGACTCATTAAATTTAAGCCACTTGAGTAGCCAAACAGTCCAGATGGGTTCTAGGTGCTCCAGGGTAAGAATTATGCAAGTCAGAATTTAATTGGATTTGATGAGATAAGGTGATATCTGCCTTTCTCTTATTAGTAAATGTGAACAATTCCTAAGATGCTGATAGCATGTATGCTTTTTGAGGGGTTTGTATTATTAAAACATTTAAAATATCAGCATGTGGAAATATGTAGAAAGCACATAAAAATGAAAGGGAAAAATGGCAAAGTTAGCCATGGAACATTAAGGGGGAAAGGTGTAAGACAAAATGCTTTAGGTATTGTATTATGAGGTTAAAATAATGCTTTAAGCTAAATTCAACATCTACAAATATTGATCGAGTTGTCTCACTGAGAACTGAGTGTCAGTCCAGTTACTTTTCTAGCTAATCTTTGAGCTAGTGTCTTGCCTTCAAACTTGAAATGAGCAGGAACATGCCTCAACTCAAACTCACATCCCAAGTCATATTATCCAGCCTAGTGAATTGGTCTCTGTGGACAATATCTCTACTTTCACCTGTTTTTCAGCCATTTACCTTGCAATTTTTCATCCTTTCATTCATATCCTTAGTAACAAGTTGGTTACCTGTGCACACAAGTTTCTACATGTTTTGAACATTGGCTTAATTAATCTCTTTGGCAATTGCTTCTAACTCTGCTCTTCTATTTATCTACTGCCCAGACAAATACCACTTGTGTTCAGAGTATAGTCTGAACCCAGTAGATCCCCATACCACCTTATGTCCCATCTCTTCCATTATTTACACAGGCTCCTTTGATATATACGATGTTGGACTCTGATCCCAAATGTGCCTGCTGAGTCTACCTTCCAGAGTCATTAAGCCTATCTTTGGAGTACCCCCATGTCCTGTTTATAGCACTCCTTGCTCACTTCAAATCTGTTGAAAGAGTTGGTAGGTAAGAGACACTGATATTCAGAGAAAGTGAACTTCAGCTTCTTTTTAGATTAGATTTACTAACCTAGAAGGCAAGGGTGATCCTGAGAATATAGTGAGTGATGGTGGCACATGGACATCATGGAAGTGGCAATGGAGAAAACATGAGACCTACCAGATCCTGTTCTGTCCCTGTGTCTTGTCAAGGGGTCAGGGATGAGAAAAGGAAAAGTCAACATTTGATAGGGTTATGAGGGACAAAATGTCTTCAGTCTTTATGAGTGCCAAGAAATTATCCGAGTAAGAGAGGAAAATAATTAAGGTAAGGAGGAATTTGTTAAAAATGACTTAGTTTCTTAGAATCATAAAATCTGAGGACCTGAAAGAACCTTAGCACATGTAGTCTAGCCCATATGTGAAAGGAATACCTGCTGTCATGTTCATCTACCCTTGCTTGAAAATCTACATGAGACGAAAATCCAACAACCTCTTGATTGAGCTCACTTTACATTTGGAGCACTTTAATTGTTAAAATACAAATTTTTTCCCAACATTAAGCTCACAATGACATCATCAAAGCTTTCACCTGTTTATCTTGGTCTTGCTCTCAGAGGCTAAAGAGATTAGACCTCCTCTGATAGCAGACCTTCAAATAATTGAAGACAACTACCATCCCACCCTGCCTTGATTCTCAAATCCTTTTCTGGGAAGACAACATTCTCAATTTCTGGGGCTATCCCCTCTAGGGTATTAGTATGTGACCCAAGTGATGAGTCACATTGAGAGTAGCATATATAGTCCCACATCTAGAGCATAGGCCAGATTCAGTCCCTCTTGGTGAATGAGATAAAAGCCTTCCTACAAAGAACTGAGCTACAGTACCTTTTGTATGATTGCAGGAAACTGTTAGTGTCCTTACCAGCTTATTCAGATTCTCTGGGCTTTTTTCCTCTGTCAATTTTGTTAGGGCACTTGCCTTCCAGCCAGGACCAAGAGATAAGCTATGGAACCAGCAGTAGCCACTCCTCCCCATCAGAGTGTCCCAAAAGCTGCGTTCACAAACTTTGCATGTAAGCTCCTTCCACAAAAGCTGAGACAATTTTCCAGAATTCATGGCTCCAAACCTAATCTCAGATCCTCTTCCATGCTACTATCCTCCAGCCCTAGGAAACTCTGCAGAGATTCCAGCAGGCACAGTGGTTAGAACACAGTAAGTTTCTCATAAATGCCTTTTTCATTCATCCATCCATTCATTTACTCATTCATTCTCAGCAGAAGGAGAGAATGCAAGAAGATAGGTCCTGGAACAAATATTGAGCTGGATCATTCCCAGGACATTGCTGGGCACATAGTAGTCATTTAAGAAATTACTGTTGGTTGATTGAGCTTGCATTTGTATCACAAAACTCTTAACACAGTGAACAGAACACAGTAAGCCCTTCATAAATGCTTGTTTCCTGGGCTGAGAATGTTGGAAGAGGTAGCAGAGAAAAGTAGTCATAGGTTCTGAATCATAGGGATTAGAGCATTATGATGTAGGAATTTGCCAGCTATAGAACAGGAGGAGGACCAAGAAGGAAGATGCATTTAGGCTTAATCAGTCTCCAGGCTATAATTATAATTTTGGCATGAAGTTGTCTCTGCCGGTGTTATGTCTCAAATGGAACTACTGCCATTGATTAAAGTCAGAGAGGAGGGCCTGGGCTGGTGATTTGGGGAACAAGTGTGTTTGTAGGAGGTGAAGATTAACATCTTTTTCACTTTCGCGTTCCTTCTCCCCATTCCTAGCATTAGTTCCCAGTCTCTCCATGGATCTTGTACATTTTCTCCTGCTTGACTTGATGCTCCAGGCTCTGACCCACCACACCTGTCTGTTTCCCTCATCTCTACATCTTTTCCATGTCAGATGCCCCTCCTGGCCTTGCCTTTTACTTTGGGGGTTGGTTCTTCCTCTTGGATGCTCTAGAAGAATCCTAGATGACCATGGGGATTTGACTGTGATGCTCGGCTTGCTTGCCTGGCATGCTTTATTTATCCTGATTTGTTATCAGCAGCCTTCCTCAGCTTTGTCAAGCCCATCTCCATTGCTAATGTTGTTTCCCCAGCAGACTGAGGAGACAAATCTCTCAGACAACAACTTTTTTCCTTCCTAAACTGTCTTACATCCCACCAAGGAATCTTTCCCAGGGCATCTCATTTGGAAATGTTCTAGTCTTGCTATCTGTAGGCAATTGCCTTTAAGACACACAGGCAGAGACAGCTTTATTTTCTATCAGTTTTCTCCTCAACTACTGTTAAATTAGGCCTCATAGTAGTTGATCAGTGTCTAGGAGAGTATAGACTGTAACCTTTTGGCTTGGTAGGTAGCATAAAAGATAGGTCCAAGGATTGATGGAAGAAATGCATCTTACTTCTCCAACAACTTTGGAGCATGGCCTAGATAATAAATCACTTTTCTGTGAGTTGTTCTGACTCTTGTTATCCATGTGACCCAAGGTAAGTCATTTAATGTCTTTGGGATCCATATTTTTTCACCTGTAAAATGATGAAGCTGGACTAGATGGACTCTTAGGTGCCTCCCAGCTTTCTATTATAATTTCCTATGAACCTACAAAGTACTTTCTCCATGGTCCCAGCATTAAGGTAAAGATTAGAATTCGAACCCAGGTCTCCTGGCTGTCATGCCATCATTTGCACTACCCCTTACTGAGCATCTCTGACCCAATTGAGCCATGATACCTTGGTTTTCAAATAGGTAAATTGCGGCAAGAAGTGTCTTGGAATCTATTTTTGGAGTAGCCCTGGAAGCGTGGTTTTACTGATTTGCTTTCTTTCAACTCTGGTGAGGACAAGACAAGAGGGGGAAAAGGTTAAATTGTACTGTGTAGAGTTGAATTCAATTAGATTCATGGAAAAAAATATTCTGACTCAGGTTAGGGAACCCTGAATATCAATGGAGACTGATAAGCAACTATCTTTTGAGGATGGGCCAAACCATCTTGTAAAATAGCCAGATAAAACTGCCCTGCCCCAAAGGTTCTGTGTGATGCATTACTCTATTTTTATTGGCTCCCAAAACCTTTGTGATTTTGGTGTGTTAACTACTATTTCTATTACTCCCTGGATCACCTTGCTAAGAGACTGTAATATGGCAGCACTAGGAATATTAAGCATCCTAACCATAACAATCACTGTAACAATAACCCCCTGGGATCATGTAGCATTTTTATTGTTCAAAACACTGTTCCATAAACACGGGAATATCCCTGCAATGTTACTTGTTGTAAAGCTTATTTTTATCCAAGGAATGGTTAGGCTGAATCCTGTCCAAGAGGTCTTAGTTACTTAAGGACCCACGGGATCCTGTTTATGAGGTGGTTTCACATCAGACAAACTTACAGTAGGTATCCTAAAGATATACACAGTATCATCTCATTTTATTTTATTTTTTAATCTGAGTTAGGAAGGGCAGTTATTTTTAAATCCATTTTATGGATACAGAAGGGCAATATAACACATAAAGAAGTCAGGTTATCTTTTTTTTTTGTTCCCCAAGGTGGTATGCAGTCCTGGGACTAGAACCCAAGTGTCCTGCTTCCCAAACCCAGGTTGTCTGCATGGCGATATGAAGTCTTATAATTGGCATACTAAATTTGTCCCCATCTGTAAGACTCTCCCCACCAAATAAAGTTACCAATGAAAAATCAAGTCAAATGAAATAAAATTTCTAAGTAAGGCTTTTAGTTGGGATAAATATAAAATTCTACCCTTGTGTTCAAAAACTTAATTGCAGAAGTATGAGACACAACTCATTTGAAAAGGAAACAAATTGGGGGCAGCTAGGTGGCACAGTGAATAGAGCACCAGCCCTGGAGTCAGGAGGACCTGAGTTCTAATATGGCCTCAGACACTTAACACTTACTAGCTGTGTGACCTTGGGCAAGTCACTTGACCCCAATTGCCCACCAAATAGCCAAAAAAAAAAAAGAGAAAAAATGAAACAAATCAATGAGACTCAGTCTTCTCTTCTTCTGAACCACTGATCTGGAATCTGTAGACATACACACACACAGATACAATTAAAGTTGCCATGATTCAAAGCATTTGTGTTAAAATCTCCAATTTCTTTTAGACCCTCTATCTGCTTTTCTTAAGTCTATCTGTCTTATCCTTTTAGATACAACATCCTTAGGAAGGGACATCAGGTAGGAATGTGTTTTCAATTTCATGCCTCCAAGGAATTTAGAATCAGAGAAGCTCAGAGATGGAAGAAATGTAAGAGTTTGGCTAGTCTAACAAGCAGAGCAGTAATCTCTTCTATAGTGCCACATGGTAGACATCTAGCCCTTACTTGAAGACTTACAGTGATGAAAATCCCAGTAACTACTGAGGAAAACCATTTTGCTTTTAGATAATTCTAATAACTTAGAAATTTTCCATTATATTGAATTGAATCTGCTTTTGTTCGGATGATTTTTCCCCATGAGCACAGACTGGATGACCATAGGGTGGGTATGCTGTATATTTATTTATTCAAATTGAGGCTGGCTAGATCAAGGTTTCTTATTCTGGGGTCTGAGAACTGGAAAAGTGAATAATCGTATTTCAGTCTAATCAATTTCCTTTGAAATCTTATGGACTTTATTTTATGCATCTAAAAACATACTTTGGAGAAGCAAGTCCTAGATTCTAGCACTTTGCCAAAAGGGTTCACTACAGAGAAAAGGTTTGGAATCTTCATTTACTTGGCCTCTGCCATTTTGCATAGGATTCATTGATTCCATGACACTATGAATGCCACTTAGTTCTTCTCTTGGGGGCAAGATAAATCAAGTTACATCCCCATTTTCTGCAATAGACATTCACATATATGAAAACCTAATTTGCTCTCTTTTTCAAGCTAGTCATCCACAGCTCTTGAAACTAATCCTTGCATGGAATGGTTTAGGTTCTCTCCCTATTCTGGTCACCCTCCCTTGGATGTTCTCCAGATGGTCAGTGTTCCTCCCAGAATGTGGTGCCCAGAACTGAAGACAATGGTCCAGATGGAGTTCGTTCAGAACAAAAACCAATATGACTCTCACTTCCTTCATTGTAGATGCTATTTTTTCTATTAGTGCAGCCTGTGAGCACGTTTAAAAAAAGCTGTCACGTCATGCTAAATCACATATGACTTGTAGACCTTTAAAACCCACAACAATCTCCTCCCTCCCCAACTCCACACACAATTGTCTCACCATTACTCTCCTACCCTGTACTTGCAGAATTCATTTTTTGAACCTAAGTAGATGACTTTATATTCATTCCAATTTAATGTCATCTTATAAAATTTACCCTGTTATTCTAGCCTGTTAAGTTCCTTTGGGATTCTGACTCTGTCATATGAAGCATTTGAACTATCCCTTTCAGGTTTGTATAATTCATGAATTTGTCAAATATATCATCTACATCTTTATCCAATTCATCAGTAAAAATGCTGGGGGAGAAGTTCAAGGGCAGAACCCAACAACCTCTCAGTAGAAATTTTTCCAGGTTAACAGTGCAGTAATTAACAACGTTTGGCTCCAGCAAATGCTAGGGTTCAGGAGACCTAGGGTCTTTGTTAAATATCTACTGGCTGTGTAAGCTTGGAAAAATCCCTCCAATTCTCTGTGGCTCAAGTTCCTCATTTCTAAAATAAAGGGGGAAGGTGAAGTACCTTCTAATATCTCTTCCAGGCCTAACATTCTATGTTCTCTCATTTCAGTTAGGCACAAAGATTGGGGCCAGGGCTTATTTATATAACTGGACTGGATGACCTATAAGTCCTTCTGGGTCCTAGGATCATTTTCGATTGTCTAGACTCTACTTTGGTGTTAATGAACAAGAGACTGTACAACATTCTAGGCTATCTAGAGGCATGGAGGCATGCCAGTGCCCAAGAGAGGAATTTCATTGCTATTTGGTATAGGATTATAAAGCATTAAAGATGCTTCTTGTTGATGTTATTATTGTTCTTCTTTTCTCCTCGTCCTCTTCCTCCTGTTCCTCCTCCTCCTCCCAAATTTACTTCTTTTTTACTGTCGTTCTCACTATGCTGCCAATGTAGGATCCTTCAGATGACCCATTTAAGACCCAGAAGACATCAACCTGAAAAGGCTATGAATAAAGGATTCTTAGAGATCATAAGATCATAAGATTATAGATTTGCATCCCCTGGGAGGAACATTGGATGAGATTTAGTTCTTTCATTTTAGACATGAGTAAAGTCATTCTTAGAGACAATTATTTTCCAAATTCATGCAGATGGTAGTAGCAGAGACGAGATTCCAAAGAGTTCATATGATTCTAAATCCATTCCAAGTTGTGGTGCCATCCATTCATTCAATGTCCTTTGGTGGTTTCATTAACCTAGGAGCCAAACCAGGAGATAACTTGTGTCATACAGATAGGTAGGAGTTCATCTCAATAGTTGGTACATATAGGGAGCAGGATGAAAATTAAAACTTTCCAAACTGGTAGGTGAAAAAGAGGTCATAGGGTAGCTAGGTGGCACAGTGGGTACAGCACAGGCCCTTTGGAGTCAGGAGGACCTGAGTTCAAATCTGGCCTCAGACACTTGACACACTAACTAGCTGTGTGACCTTGGACAAGTCACTTAACCCTAATTGCCTTGCCTTTCTCCCTCAAAAAAAAAAAGAAAAAGAGTTTATTATATTTTTCCCTTGTCTTGAAACCAACTGACTAAACAGTCAGTCAACAAACATTAAATATTTTAATCGTCTGCCTTCCAAATCAGATATTATAAGAGAGTTGAGAGAAGAAGATATGGTGCCTTTTCTTAAAATGCAGAGGGTATTACTTCTGTTGAAGGTAGTTGAAGTTATGCCCCTATATTAACTTTCTCCTTAAGGTACAGATAAGGAATATACACACACACACACACACACACACACACACACACATGCAACTTTAACATTCTCTGAAGTAGAGTGAAAAAAATATCAAAAGACTTTGGTTTGAATCCTAGCTCTGTTATTTCCTATGCTTAGAGTACTCACTTCCATGAGTTGGTCTCATCATTTGCAACATGAGAAGTTTGGACTAGATCAACTCTAAGTTTCCTTCTAGTTCTAAAGCAGAGGTTCCCAAATATCCTTTTAAAAAATTCTCAGTGCCCCCCTGAAAATGTACTTTCTTTAATCCTTTAACTTTTTTTTGAAATATGCATTATTTCAAAAAAATACATGAAGTTTTAAAAAATGACACATCTTAAATTTAATAATTTATTGTAATTTTTTTTTACTGCATTGAAATCTCAATGACGCAATACTGTATCATGTAACTATGTAGGATTGTATTGTAAATAAGTCATTACATGTACATATTCCTGCCTATGCATGCTGGACTTCCCGAAAATGCCAGATATGCTTGCTGCCAACACTTACTTGTTAAGACCTATTGGTGGACTTGACCACTGATTGATTATAACTTGCATTTTGTATGTTTATTTGGAAAATAATATAATAACTGCGATCTTAACTCTGTTACACAACAGACGAAACATGTATAAATGGTTCTTCAAAAATTTCTTATCTTTCCTTATGCTTCCACCATCCTCTTATTTTTATTCAATGGCCCCCCAAGGAGCTCTGTTAGTCTGGAGATTGCTGGGGATGTAAAGGTCATGAAAATCTCAATCAATCTATAAACAAACATTTATTAAGTAATTAAGCAACTGCTGTGTGTCAGGCACTGTGCTAAGTAACAAGAGTGCAAAATGAAGCCAAAAACAGTCCTTGCCCTCAAGGAGATTGCAATTGAATGGAGGAACTTATAATCAACAACTTACATCTAACTAATACTTTATAGTTTACTAGAAGTTCATTCCTGTGAACTAGGTAACATAAGTATTATTTTTCTAATTTTATCCATAAAAAACCTCACAAAGCTAACAAGTGTTACTGCTGAGAACCCAGATATGTTGACTCTAAGACTACCCAGCTTCCTTGCTGAATTTCATCTTTCCTTGGCTAAGGATACTATTTTCTCACTAAGGATACTATTTCCCGCTTAAATTTGGTGGTTTCAGCCTTAATTACTTAATTGGTTCTGTGATCCCTGTGTTTGGAAGAAAATGCCACTGAAAAATTTAAAGCATTGTTAAGGAAGCTGCAAAAGTACCATGCTGTCTTTTTCCCCCCTAATTACTTCATTTGTAAAGACTTGATTTAAAGGATATAGGTTTCTTTCCCACACATTGCTATTGCTAGATATCTCCAGATACCTATGTGGAGATTTCTTTTCCTAAAAGGCAAACCATAATAAGGAGAAATCCTTGATAAGATTTGAATCATTCAATCATTTGAATCTGATCTGTGGCCTCTATCCATTGAGGAGAGAAGGTGAGGTAGTATACTGGACATCACTGGGTAATAGTCCAAAAACTTTGTTGTTCCTCCCTTGACAATGTGATTTCATTTTGGGTAGAATTGTTTTTTGAACAAGATTGCTATAATGTACTTTTATACAAGTGCCTGGCAGCTAGTAGGCTATTATAGATTTGTTGTTGAAAAGGAGGTGTTTGGTGGTCCAAGTACCATACTTCTTTCCAGAAATCAAAGAAGCAGTTACTAAGGCAGACCCCAATGTCAAAACTGCCTAAAGTGGCAGAAGGGAACCCTGGCAGAAGAACATGGTCTGAGTTCAGAAAGGCCTAATTCAAAGCCAAGGGTCCGTATAGAATGGATTCAAGAGAAATCTATAATGAAATGAAGATCAAGAGGCTTCAACTAGTGACAACTTGCTTCATGAAAATAACGAGCTTAAAACAGTGTAATGTGTTGGTAGTATATGCCCTTACTCTCACTAATAAGCTGAAGACACTATAGCTATGGGCTTAGATACAATTAGTTGAAGCTCTCCCATGTTGAAGGCCTAAATGGGGAGGACAGAGAGTCAAGGAAGATTAGAATGGGTATCATTGCCGGAGACAAAGAAAGGAGAAGCATCTCCCTTTGGAGACCTTCAGAAGGGTTTTGATGTAGCCAGAAAGTGGTCTGGCCCTCAGGGATGGAGCCAAACCAACCTGTTAGCAAAAATGAGGTCCATTGGCTGTATTTGAAAGGGGTTGAGGCTCCATTCCAAGGCAAAACTGGGAAGGGGGCCCTTGTGATGTTACCAGATGTCTCTGTATTCCTTGCTATAAAGGCTGCTAATCTGTGTGGGTGTTTCCCTGGAGAGATTTCACTTCATCCATTGGGGCTGTACAATTCTTAGTTATGAAATACGGGGAAGCCCGACTGTCCCCATTCTCTTTGCTTGCAGCTTTCTCCACCACTCCCAAAACTGTGGGAGACAATCATAAAGAAATGCAGGTTAAAAATATAGAGACAGGGGAGGCATTTACATTATTTTTGGTTCCTGACAGTTCTACTTTAGTTCTGGTTACTTTCTAACAATGATGGAGGACTACAAAGGGAATTCTATTAGTCAACTCCCAATTGTGTTTTAATTGGGCCAGGGAAGACATGGGAAATTGAAATGCACATGTTTCTGCCTAAGCCTCGCTTTTACCAGCAGGGGCCAGCCTCGCCCCCTCAATATCGGAGCAGCCCCAAATTAGGCCTTACCTGGGCTCGGTAGGAGGTTCACATGATCATAGATTTCAGTCTTGAAGGGAGCTAAGATCACTGAGTTCAACTCCTATCATTTGTTTTTTGCTTTTATGCAAAAATAGCTTTTTTTTTCTTTTTTTGGCCTCTCTTTTTAAATCAGTTTTTTCCAAATAACAGCTATTTTCTCTCCATAATTTCCCACCCCTACCAAAAGAAAAGCAAAACCCTTGTAACAAATATGCATGGTCAACAAAATAAATTCCAAACACCAGTCATATCCAAAAATGTACTTTATTCTGCATACTTAGGCTACCGGCTCTGGGAGAACAATTTATATAATGTCACCGGTATTGCAGAAAAAAAAAATGCTCTGATCAACACAGTGACCATCCATGATTCCAGAGAATGACACATGAAGAATTTTACCCCTGCTTTTATAGAGGGGGAAACTGAGGCCTGGAAAGGTGAAGTTCTGTGCTAGAGGTCTTACAGGTAGTAAGTGATAGTGGTGGGATCCCAACCCAGGTCATAGATGAATGGAGTTAGGCTTAGAAGGCCCCCTCAGAGTCCACTTAGTCCAAGACTTACATTTTCCAGATGTGAGGTCACATAAGAACACTGGTGGTTCATGGCTTCAGAGCTGAGAATCCTTGAATCACTCTTTGACAGATGAAAACACTGGGGTCCAGAGAAGTAGATTAACTTGCCCTGGGGTCTCACAATGACAGGGCCCAGATTACAAACCAGGCCTTCTCATTCCAGAACCCTTATCACTCACCATTTGCTGCTGCTTCTTAGACCAGAAGAGATTTTTTTCCTGATCCTGGTTTCAACTCTCAATCTACCGGTCTTCCCCCCTCCCCCAATCTGTTTTTCTGAATAGGGGTGAGGTTCCTGCCACTATTCCTTCGACATTCTCTGGAACTCATGCTTCTGATAAGGCAAAAAATGTCCAGAGGTTTTGGTAAAACAATGACAGCAAACAGGGCCCTGGATAATTTGCACCCTGGATTATCAGATTCAGTAACTGAATTCAGTTCAGACCTCTAAGCCTGATACTTTGGTACAACAGAAGTCTCTTAACCAGGTTAGGGAAAGAGTTTTTGCTCAGAAAATTAGTGTAGGCAGACACTGATTTCCTTATACTTCAGATGGGTTGGAAAGCTACTACAAAGAGGTGGTGGGGGGTAGTACACTATACTTAATTGCAAGCCATTTTCTAGTGACACCCTTTCCATCCCTCTTGATACTGCTGGAAAGTAGGGGAACGAACTTCTTTCTTGCCTTGGGGCTCCATTTCTTCTGCTCCCAATTTTGCAGGGTAGCATGGTTCTCCAGCCACTGTTGGAGCTTCCTTTGGGGGCCCTGGGAGCACACAAGGTAATTATCAATTCCTCTACCATAAGCAACCTAAAGAGTTGCATGTGGGCACCAAAACACATTGGGAAATGACTCCATGAGTCCTCGCTCCTTTTCTTGCTTATGGTTAATGATGACTTAAGGAAGCTGCACGGTTTCCCCTCATAGCCTAATTAGCTGCTTCGGATTTCACTTTCTGAACTATTTGTCAGCGGTGTGCCTTCCTCATCCTTATTGATCGTTTCCTTCACACAAACAAAACTCATTATATCTGGATGGGAATCAGGGTGAGGAGTGCTGCGTTTAGTACACTAAATACCCAAAATAACCAGCTTCTTGTCATTGACCCACGAGGGCAGGACTGAAGAAGCAATGGGGGGGGGGAGTGGATAGAGCATTCTCCTTGGAGTCAGGCGGCCTTAGGTTCAAGCCTCTTCTCTTGACACTTACTGACTATGTGACCCTGGGCAAGTCACTCTATTTCTCATTGCCTCCAAACGATTGTCTAAGATAACAAGTTGTAGAACAGATGCCAATCCTTATTGGGAGAGGGCAGTGGAGCTTATACCCTATACCAATTACTCCATACTAATTAATTCACAGGGATAATACTGTCCCCCAATCCCTCAATGGAAAAAAAATAGTGGGGCGATATGTGAGTGCATACATATGGGAAGGCTGCATGCATATTTGCTCTTGTCTGTGTGTGTGTATCTATCTATCTATCTATGTATATATTACCATATACATGTGAACATGTACGTGACGTATTAATGGGTTAAAATTCCAGCTGTTCTGTTTACTACTTGCGTGTGACTCTGGGCAAGTCACTACCTTTTCTAGGCCCATTTCCTCCATATATAAAATGCAAAGATTGAACTGGATGATCTGTAAGGTATTCAGCTCTGCCACTCACTATCTCTGTGACGTGGAATGAGTCACTTTAACTTCCTCCCTGAGACTTTGTTTTCTCACCTGTAAAATAAAAAAACAGACTGTACTAGATTGCCTCTGAAATTCCTTTCAGTTCTAAATCTCTGATCCTTTCTTCATATGTGTTCATATCAATGTGCTTATGATAGTGGGAGTGTGTATATGTGCATGTATGTGTGTGTGTGAGCAAAAATATGTCGATATCTATGTATAGAGTATTTGCATTAGTGTGTGGAAGTGTGATTACATGCCAGTGTTTATATGAAGGTATATATATATATATATATATATATATATATATATATATATATATACGTATATGTGTACGTATGTGTGCGCTTTATCTGAGAAGGAAAAGTAGCTTTTAGAAACTTCCTGGGTAACTGGAGATATCAGGCTGAGATTATTGGTCCTTGTGTTTTCTGGCTTCTCCTGCACTCCAGGGTGTGAGGAGAGTCTGGGCTTTTCTCTAGGCCCTTTATTTTTTTGCCAGAACAGACTGACTTCAGCTCTACTTTACGTGGGCCTTATTGAGCTTGGTTGCTCTGTGTAAGTCTGGCTTTGTCAAAAAGGAATGCTAGGTCTTGGAGGAAATGAGGGAGCCGGCCTTTTTCCAAAATGCTTCTCCCCAAAGTGCATTCAATTTGTAGTTTGAAAAGAAAAAAATTCCCCCTCAAGACTTTTCAGATCACTTATGGCCACTTAGCCTGTAGGTGAATGGCAGTTGTGAACAAAAGAATGACTCTTCTGAAACTGAGTCATTGTATCCCTTATTTCTTTGTCCTTAATGACTTATCTTTGCTACTTTGAGCTGGGGAACAGGGCTCTAATGTCAAGGCAAGTCATTAGTGGTCAGTCAGCAAGCCGTGTCCTGCCTCTTCTGTATACTGTGGTCCACAATGGGAATCCCATGTCTTGACCCCCTCCCTCCTCCTATTCTTGGCAATATGGTTGACAGTGGAGGAGGAGCTCCTCTTCTTGTGGCTGTTGTGGGTAGTCCATTGATTTTATATGTCATCCTTCCCACATGAAGAGGACTATTTACCTTTCCAATCTATCTCCATCATTATATAGCAAGATGAAGTGCACAAAACACTGACCTTGGAGCTGAGTTCAAATCCCACCTTGGGCATTTATTAGCTGTGTGACTCTGGGCAAAACACCCAGCCTCCTTATCTATAAAATGTGAATAATGGCACTTAACATGCCTACCTTGGGATATTATAGAGCACTCTGCAAACTTTAAAGCACTTTATGGATATCAATTATTTTTTTCTCTGGGCTGACATTGTTTGGAAGATGTCAGCTCTGAGTTGAGACTTTGGGAACACTAGAAACCACATGATCATGCTGCCATTCTTTTAGAGAAATGTATGATTTTAGATTTAGATCTAGAAGTCACCACAGAGGCCCTATAGTACCGTCCGTTCGTTTTAGAGAAAAAGAAACTGAGGCCCACCAAGGTTAATGACTGGTCAAGATCACATAGATAATAATTATAAAAAAATGGAATTGAAACATAGGTCTTTTGACTCCAGAGTCGAGTTCTTTTTACTGAACCAAGCCAGCCCTGCAATCTCTATGACAGATCAGTTTCTCTAGTTATGGGCGAATAAGGTTAAGACCGGCCTACATTTTATCTGAAGGCTCTTTCAGCTTTAGAAAGAAGGGAAAAACCTATGATTCTTTTAGTTAAAAATCATTTTAATTTTTAAAATGAATATTAGTTATTATTTTTCTTTTATCCTGTTCTCTAAAAATAATTAGAAGAAAAAAGGAGAAGAACATTCTTGTAACAAGTACACACAGTCAAGCAAAACTGATCATGTGATTCTAGTTGAAATGGATTTTCATGAAGCCAGGCAGCTTTTCTCCATTCATTCCACAGATGACCCACTGAACACATCTACACAATGGATTTTTGAAGTTCGGATTCATTGGTAAGATATAAGGGGCTATTCTGTCCTTTAATGAAGATTAAAATTTGTGGATATATAGCAGAGGGAATATAGCTGGTTCGCTTGAGATTTGGAATAAAGTGAGGGCCTTGTCGACACATTACAATAGTAAAAGGAAACCAAACTGGACAAGTCGTAAGAATCATGCCTTGATCCCATCAATAGCAGCTGCCTCCCTTCATGCTATATTCTCCCTGACTTCTCCACTTAGAACAGTGGTTCTCAACCTTCCTTATGCTGTGACCCTTTAATACTGCATGTGAGCGGACCCTCCTGGAGACGGATAGAGGAGTGGTGTCTTAGTTCCTAAGAACATCGGAAATATGTGTTTTCTGGTGGTTTTAGGCTACCTCTGTGACCCCTGTGAAAGAGTCATTCGATCCCAAAGGGTCACGACCCACAGGTTGAGAACTGCTGACTTAGAAGGACCTTTGTCACTTCCTTCTCAGCTCCTTGATTTGGGAGACACCATGAACTCTGACTTCATTGAGCACAGCATCCTCGTTACTTCCCAATTTTCTCACATCTTAACATCTACCACACTTTTTTTTCCCCAAAAGGAAAATAGTTTGCCCCTATTATTGTCACCCACTGGGTATACCTTGCCCTTGGAAATGGAGATTGAATAGGCTGCATCAATTAAAAGGAGATCTTTTTAAAAAGATGAATTTTTCCACACTTTACTTTTTTCTGAAGTATGTATTGTATATTCAGGAATACCTCCAGCTAATGTGATTAATTGGTTCTGTGAAAACATGGCATTAGGTGAAACAACATTACAGGGAGAAGTTAGTTCCATAGGAATATTGTTGTAAGTAGGAGGGACATTCCTAGGTAGCCAGAATGTGGACAATAAAAGCTTAAAAATAGAATCTTTATAGGACCTAAGACTCTGTAATCTTTATAATGACAATAATAATAAATAATAACTGATATTTAACTAGCACATTGTATAGTTGACAAAGGACTCTTACACAATGGCCCTGTGAAACAGGCTGATTACCTTTGTTACATGCTCAATTTTCCCCTTCCCTTCTCCCCACCTCCTCTGCCACAGTGATCTCCTTGGTAGGCGGTCTGGGAAATAAGCCCCATCCTGAGGAGACAGATGCATCACTACTGCCATTTAGCCATAGCTGGAGACAACAATTCATATTGCCTTCCCATTCCCTCTCCCTTCAGCATCTGGTCAGCAATGCCATCCATTAGGCTAAAAACTACTAAGAGAGATGTACACATTGGGTATAAAGCAGCTAAGTGAAAATCACATACACAGCTGTATGACACTGGTTAAGTTATTTCACTCACCCACAGTTTCCTCATCTGCCAAATGGGCATAATAGCACCTACCTATGTAGATTGTGGTGAGTCAAATAAGATGTATGCAGAGATTTTTGGAAGCCTTAGAGTGCTATAGAAATATTAACTATTGGTAGCAGTAGTAGCAGAATGAGGAGAAAACAGAATATTCCTAACCACCAAGGCTCTTGGAACTTGCTAGACCTGCCTTAGGCCTTTTTTGATTTGGTTAGTATTGAGGTTACTTCATTCTGTCTGTCAATGAAAGAGTTCCTCAGAGACAGATGAGGAAGGTGGATACTATCTAATGTATATCTTAGGTGGTTGTTCAAATGAAATAGTGAGGTTTGGGAACGTTATGATATGGATGAGTTTTGAAATCTTGATGTTGCTATGAAATAATACCATTTATTCATTCATTCATTCATTCATTCATTCATTCATTCATTCATTCATCTAATGAGCCTCTATTAAACTCCTGTGTATCAGTCACTGTTCTAGTCGCTAAGGAAACAAAAATGGGAAAAAAAAACACAATAAAACAAAACTAAGTTCCTCACCCATAATGAACTTACATTCTAAGAAACTTACATTACTAAGAACTTAACATTCTGAGAAACGCTTCTTACACATGTAAATAATTATATAGTACATTTGAAAGAAATATAAAGGCTGGAGAGAACTCCAGCTCCTACAGTCACTAAGGAAGGGCATGTGTAAGAGATAGCATTTGAGCTAATCCTTAAAATAAGTAACTATGGGAGTAGTCCTAAAACTCTAGCAAAAGTTTTGTTGTAGGCAACCTTTGGCTTCTCTGATGTCCTTCCTGGTTAATTTTGAGTTGCCTGATAGAAGTCATCTGGCCCGATAAGTTCAGAGATATGGGTATTACATGTAAGGTTTGTATTTTGTGGAGCTGAACTATTGGAATCCAGACTTCAAGGCATCAGGAAGAGTGGCCAGCAGGAGGTGATCTACTGCCCAAAGTTCTCTTGGTTTAGCAAAGAGACATAAAGCTGCAGCAGACAAGATTGAAGAATTCTACTGGTCCAGCTGATTCAAATAGAACTCATTTCAGGGACGTTATTGGAGACATCCCAGGTTTCATAAAATACTACCATTATTCATAGTATGCCTTACAGTGAAGTTGCCTGCAGAATTTCAGGAAGCACAGATAACCAGAACTGTGTGAAGACCAGTGAACATGCCCTCTCTGTTAAAATGAGAGCCATCAGTCAGAATGGGAGGGACACAGATAAATATAGACATGGACCAGGGGCCTGATATCAGCTTCCTTTAAATACTCCTCTTGGGTTCCATAGTATACAACATTTTGAAAGAAGTTCCTAGATTCTCTTGACACTGGTGATTGTTAAGACTAATCACTTTTTTTGGGAATAGGGGGAGTTATTATATGATTGAGAAGCTAGGTGACACCAGTCCATAGAGGGCCAGACCTGGAGTCAAGAAGACCTGAATTCAAATCCAGCCTCAGATATTTATTAGCTGTGTGACCCTGTGCAAGTCCCTTAAATCTGTTTGCCTTAGTTTCCCCATCCATAGAATGAACTGAAGAAGGGAATGGTAAACTACTCCAGTATCTTTGTCAAGAAAACTCCAAATGGGGTCAGGAAGAGTCAGACATCATTGAGCAAGAGCAAGTATATGATCATCATTGAGCTTAATTCTTTTGCCTTGGTGTGTGTGAGTCTTGTGTGGCTCCTGGTTTCTTTCTCTGAGTATCTGCTGTTGGTCCTGTCTATGCTTCTCAAGAGGGTGGATGTCTTTGGCTGAATTCTTCAGGTCTTTGTAGGTCAAAGGGTTGCTAGAGAGAGCTAGAAACATCTCAGGTAAAAAAAAAATGTGAGGGTTTAAGTGTGATGGTAATTAACCCCATCCCCTACTGATAACTGGGACAGCTAGGTGGTGCAGTAGATACAGAGCCAAGCCTGCAGTGAGGAACATTCATCTTCACGAGTTCAAATCTAGCCTCAAACACTTATTAGCAGTGTGACCCTGGGCAAGCCACTCAACCCTGTTTGCCTCAGTTTCCTCATCTGTAAAATGAGCTGGAGAAGGAAATGACAAACCACTCCATTGTCTTTGCCAAAAAACAACAAAAAACCCAAACAGGGTCACAAAAAGTCAGACACAACTGAAATTACTCAACAATAACCACAACCACCACCTACTGGTAAGAAATTCCCAGAGTATTTTCTAAAGCAATCCCTTCTCTGCATTTAGATAGCTTGGAAAATACCTTCAGGGTAAGTCATGAAAGACTCTGAAAATTCACCTGGCATGCACACTGGACCATCATTCAAAAATCTTGACCGATCATTGGGATGATTTTGGTGATGGAAAAGCAGCTCACACTTTGAAGTCAAATGATCTGGCATGAGAAGAGGTACAGTGTGTTGGAGACAGTGCTGTCCTCAGAGGCAGGAAGGCTTAGGTTCAAATCCCGTCTCTTACCTCAGTGCTTTGTGACCATTGACAAGTAACTTAGCCTCTCACTACCTCTGGTTATTTGGAAAGATTGCAAATCGTTCAAAGGTATACAATCACGTGGGCAGAATAAAAGACAAAAAAATAATGATTTGATAGAATTTCTCCCCATATGATAAACACATAATTCCTATTTTCCTAAGTGGCTTTGCATGAATGTTTGATTCTGTTTACAGGGATTCATTGGGATGTGCTCTAGCAATTCAAATCAGACATATTAATGCATTTTACATTTAGAATGATTTTTATATGTTTTTGTCCTTAACTGACTTTCATGTTGTGTGATTTTCATTCTTTCTTTGCTGAGGAGGAAATTTCTTCTCTGGGGACTCATAAAATGAGTCCCAGGTTAGAGCTGGGATTAGGAGCCATGTACCCAGAATGACTGCCCCAAGCTTATCCTCCAGCCCAGATGGGTAGGATTCCCCATCCTGTACCAGTGGGTAAGGTGGTGAGCGGCAGTAATGCATAGATCTGGCCATTTCCAATTAAGTGATAATGGTGGGTATTTCTGTGGTGCTTAGGTTTGCAAAATAGTTTCTTTACAACCCCTCTGCAAGGGATGCTGGGAGAGGACTGTTATGATTATTTTGCAAATGAAAGAGTAAAGTGTGGTGAAAAGAACCCAGGTCCCATAGTAAGGAAGATTTGGGTACAGATACTAACTGTGTGATCTTGTGAGTTGTACTTAATTTCCCTGATCTTTAGGCAGTTCTTTAAGACTACCTACACATTTTTACAGGTCTGGTTTTACACTGGTGAAGGCAGTACCATCCCGAAGAGAAGAATTCCACTGTAGTCAAATCACATGTCCTTGCCATATAGCTGAAAAAACTGAGAATCAGAGTTAAGTACCCTGTTCAAGAGCACACAAATAGTTAATGTTTGAGTTAGATCTTCAACCCAGATAGTCTAACACCAAGAGCAGTGGTCATTCCACTATATCATTCTACTTTTATGTTTTCCTCTCATATTTCTACTTCCTGAAGGTCATGCTGGGTAGGCTGTGTCCTGACAGACCCTCTGAATTCAGGAGCCATCCCTACCATCATCTACCATTTTGAGTTATTTATGGTTATGGAGCTGGGTACTATGGGGACTGTGAAGGAAATATTGACTCTGGAATAACTCCTTCCTTCATATGAAACCAGACATAGAATCACATATACCTGTGACCTGAGAAGGATTTTGGGGGTTCTTTCAATCAATCTGGTCTCAAGTCTGAATTTCTTTAAATATTGTAGGCTAATTCCACAGACTCCCTACTGAATTGCAGTCTCAAAAGACCCCGGAGAGCAGGAGACTGTAGCCCTTAGCCTTTGTACTTGTTGTTTTTACTCCATTTCAGTCATGTCTGATTGTTTTGGGACTCCGTTTCTTGGCAAAGATACTAGAGTGGTTTGTCATTTCCTTCTCCAGTTCATTTTACGGATGAGAAAATTGAGGCAAATAGGATGAAGTGACTAGCCCAGGTTCACATAGCTACTAAGTGTCTAAGGTCAAATTTGAGTTCAGGTCTTCCTGACTCCAGGCTTGGCATTCTATCCACTGTACCAACTAGCTCTGGTATTCAGAGGTACTATACAGGCTTCATTCTATTCTCCTAAATGTCACAATGGCTGACAAGGAAGAAAAGATATCTTCTCATGTAGATATCCTCAGGCCCAGATCTTTTTTGAGGTTCCCTCCATCCATGACCAAATCCTTTCTCTCATTTTGGCCACCAGATGCTCTATCTTCTTTCTGTTATGTACAGAGAGAAGGCAGAGAGTAGAGCAGGAAGAAAGGGAACAAATGCTTGTGAAGCACCTACTGTGTGCCAGTCACTGTGTGCCAGTCACTGTGCTAAGCATGTTAAAATATTTCATTTGATCTTCACAATGTTGGGAGGTAGTTGCTATTATGCTTCCCATTTTATAGTTGAGAAAAGTAGGGCAGACAGAGTAAGTGACTTGGCCAGGGTTACACAGCTAGTCAGAGTCTGAGGCTGGATTTGATCACGTGTTTTCCTGATTCCAGGACCCACACTCAATCTGCCATGTCACCTAGCCAGTGCAATATAGCGCTGGACTTGAAATCAGGAAGATTTGGTTTTAAATGATCTCTCTGATCTTAACTAGTTCCATGACTTTCAGCAAGTCACTTTCAGGATCCTAGCTCCAAGAGATCTTAGAGGCCATGGAGACCTGCCCCCTTACTTGACAGCTGATAAAACTGAGGCCTAGAGAGGAGAATTTTGTTGTTGTTTAATTTTTTTTTTCAGTTGTGACCAACTTGCGGTGATCCCATTTGGGGTTTTCTTTTTTGTTTTGTTTTGTTTTTTGTCTTTTTGGAGGAGAGAAAGCAGGACAGTGGGGTTAAATGACTTGCCCAAGGTCACACAGCTAGTAAGTGTCAAGTGTCTGAGGTTGAATTTGAACTCAGGTCCTCCTGACTCCAGGGCCAGTGCTCCATTCACAGTGCCACTTACCTGCCCCAGTTTGGGGGTTTTCTTGGCAAGGATACTGGAATGGTTTATCATTTCCTTCTCCAGCTCATATTACAGATGAGGAAACTGAGACAAATGGGGTCTAGTGATTTTCCAGGGTCACACAGCTAGTAAGTGCCTGAGGCCAGATCTGAACTCATAAAAATGAGTCTTTTTGACTCCTGCCCCTGCACTCTATACATTGTACCACCTAGAGAAGGGAATCCACCTGCCTAAAGTCATGCAGCTAGTAAGTAATGGAGATGAGATTTACTCAGAAGACCTCATTCTTAAAATCCAGCATTCTTTCCTCTGTGCTGTGTACTTCCTGCGGTGCTCAATTCTCTGCCCTGAACCTGGATTTCCTCGTTTTTAAGTACTGTGTGCAATTCTTGCCTCCCAGCATTGTTGTATAGACCAAACGAGGCCCTGTTTGTAACCTTAAAGTACTAGAGAAATGTCAGCTCTTTTTATTATTAGAGATGGGAAGCAAATGTTTCTGTTGGGGAATGTCCTTCACAGGGGAGTTGGTGGTGTAAGCTGAGTGTTTCACATTAATTTCTGAAATGAGGCCATGATGAGTATGTTGATTTCTCCCCAACACAGTGCATCATTTTGCATCTTAAACATGCCCCTCCACCCCCATGCCTTCTGCTCTTCAGATTTTAGCCACTAGACATATCCTTTCCATTTCACTGTAGTGAGATGGTCTCTGACAATGAACATCTGTTCCCCTTGGCAGCTTTCAGAAGGATCCAGACCCTTCAGGGCTCTTCTAAGATTGGCCATGGATCCTATGAGAACTCATATATTTCTGGAAAGACTCAGGCAAAGGATGAGCATGGACAATTTCCTTATTTGCCTTCTTCTCATGCCTCACTCCATCCAAAGATGAAATTACATAGATCACTGGAATCTATGGATACTCCATGCCAAGTGATTTAGGGAGATTGGCTTGTCATTTAGGAAAAAAAAATATTTTGTAGGCAAGTTGAGTTTGTCATTTGATCATTAATATCTTGTAATACAAAGCTAGTGTCTCATATGTGACAGGAACTTATTAAATTTTTATTGAAAATGGAGTGGCTAGGGGGTGCAGTAAATAGAGCACTAACCCTGGAGTCAGGAAGATCTGAGTTCAAATCTGGCCTCAGACACTTAACATTACTAGCCATGTGACCTTGAGCAAGTCACTTAACCTTGATTGCCCTGCCTTCCCCCTTCCAAAAAGCAAATGAATGAATGAATGAATGAATGAATGAATTTTTATTGAATTGAACAGAATTGAAAGACGTGGAGTAGCTTTGAGAGCTGTTGGAACAACAGAGCATTCACTAGAGATAAGGGATGATTCCTATATGTATCTGCGGACAATTAGAGACAACAGATATTTAAAGTTCATAATTGACTGAGCATCAAACTTGTCTGGAAGATCAAAGTTTGATACTGTCTCGAACTCTTATTATCCTGGTAACCTTGGGCAAGTTGCTTAACCCTTATTGGCCTTAGTTTATTTGTCTGTTAAATGGGAAAAAAATAATAGCTATCACCTCTGAGAGTTGTGAAGAAAAGATACCATGTGTAAAGTACTTTGGAAACCTTCAAGTTCTATATAAAGAAAAGTGATGATGATGATAATGAAGAAGAAGAAGAAGAAGAAGAAGAAGAAGAGGAAGAGGAAGAGGAAGAAGAAGAAGAAGAAGAAGAAGAAGAAGAAGAAGAAGAAGAAGAAGAAGAAGAAGAAGAAGAAGAAGAAGAAGAAGAAGAAAAAACAGCAGCTACCAGAATTAGCTAGGTCCTGGTAGTGAAGCAATATCTGATAAGATACTCAGACTCAATATGTCCAACACTGAACTCATTAACTGCCCCCTTCCAATTGTTATCTTTTCTCTGAACTTTCTTATTTCATCCCAAGATCCCCATCTTTCTAGGGATGCAGACTTGCAATATCAGTCTTATCTTTGACTGCTAATTTTCCAATACATTATATATCCACTCAGTTACCAATTCTTGCTTTTTTTCTCTCTGTGAGATCTCTTCCGTCTATTCTCTTAAGACCATTGAGTCTTGTCCCCTTATTTGACAAATGACAAAGCTGAGGCCTAGGGAGGGGAGCTGTGGTCGTGTTTAGTTGTTTTCAAGTCATGACTGATTCTTTGTGACCACTTTGTTTTATTTTTTTTTAATTTTTTTTTAAGAATACTTGTGTAATCCAGAGAAAGAACTATGGAGTTGGAATGCAGAATGAACAGACTTATTTTTGTTTTGTTTTCCTTGTCTTTCTCAAAGTTTTTCCCATTCATTATAATTCTTCTATGCAGCATGGCTAATGTGAAAATGTGTTTAATAGGAATGTATGTGTAGAGCCCATATCAGATGTCTTGGGGAGGGAGAAGGAGAAAGTTTAAAGCTTATAGAAGTAAATATTGAAAACTAAAAATAAATAATTTATTTTTTTTTAAAAAAATAATACTCGTGTAGGCACCACCTTTGTTCAATCTCAGCATTTCTTTCCCATGAGGCAATGTTTTGCTATTGGTCTCCCTACTTCAAGTCTACTCTACTTCAGTCTATTCTCTACAAGCTGATTAAGTGGACTTCTCAATGTGCAAGTCAAACCATGCCAATCCCTTGCCCCATAAACTCCAATGGCTCCTTATTATATCAGGACCAAATATAAAACTTCATTGCTTACCTTTTAAAACTCCTCAGTACCTTGTCCCAGCCTACATTTCCAACCTTGCTCCATATCACATCCCTTTCCTTATCTGATTGTTTGGTTAGTTCTAGTATTCTTGCTGTTCCTCACACTTAGCATTCCATGTTCCAGTAGTGATCTTTGCCCTGGATATTCCCCATGTCTTCAATGGACCCCCTTTTCCCCTTCTACCTCATAAATTCTTTTGTCCTTTTACTATTCAGACCATATTCCGTCTTCTACATGAAGTCCTTCCTATTCCCTCAGTTGGTGATGCACTCTTCCCCAAAGATTTTAAAATTTATTTTGTGTACATTTATCCATGAAAATTTTGTCTCTCCCAGTAGAATGAAAGCTCCCTGAGGATGTGATTGTTTCGCTTTTGTCTTTTTATCTTTAGCACCTGTCAGGATACGTATCATGTAATTGGTGTTTAATAGTGCCTGCTGATTGATCAGTGGATTGATAAGACATAATTTGCACCTCTACAGAAATTATGGTCATTTGGGAAATAGGACACCTACATAAATTATACTTCCACAGATGCAATTTTTTTTTCTCCTGGGCATGGGTCCTGCTTCCATGTGTATAGGTGGAAGCCTATATCTTCTTTACAATTATTTCCTGTGTACTTGCAGAAATCTTCCATGGAGAGTATATGTCCTGCAGACTCTTTTAATATGTCATAACTTAGTCTGAATGCAATGCTCACGCTGCCTGTTTTTTTTTTTTACCAACTCTTGCTTCATTAAAGATTTACCTATTTTTTTTTTCTCAAGTTTTTAAAGTCTCCTCATGTAGCTCAGAATCCCTTGTGTTTGCCGTTCTTTATGGCACGATAATATATTAGATTCCCATAGGCATCATTCATAATCATTTATTAAGTGCCCACTCCATGTGGCAGAAAAGATACTGAGCCCACGAAGATAAAAACACTACATTCCTTTATTTCAAGGAGCTTACCTTTTCTCAAAGGAACACCATGTGCAAACATCAGTAAAAACAAACATAGGTAACATATAAACATAAGGTAACTCTGGTGGGAGGAAGAGGCCAAACAGTTGGGGGAATCAAGAAAGGATTTCTTCAGGAAGTAGCACTTGACTTGAGCATTAAAAGATGCTATAGATTTTCTGCAAGAGGCTCCAGTGTGGAGAGGATGGATTCCAGGCTTGGAAAACTTGAACAAAGACATAAGGACCAAGATGAAAAATCAAGTGGGAGTAATAATTGTGATTGGGAGTAATTGGGAGTAAAGGCCAATGTGGCTGTTTAGGCATTCTCTTATCAATGGATACCTATTGAATTACAATAAATAAATGAGTTCTCTTCTCAATAAACAGACTCTATATTTTTATAATTTTTGTTTTTAACTACCATGAAAATTGCTGCCACACTGCTATTGCCATATTCAGGACCATTTTTATACGTCTGTGACCGCCTTAGATTCTATGTCTAAGAGTGGCATCCCTAGGTCAAAGGCTATGAATAGTTTCATTCCTCATTTTTGCTTAAATCCAGATTGTTTTCCTGAAAGGTTGAACCAGTTTCATAGCCTCATCGCCATTATATTTGTGGGCCCACTTCTGTGAAGTTCCTTCAACATTGGCTATTTATATCTGCTATCAGTTTTGCAAATTTGCTGGGTGTGAGGGGAAACTTCTAAGTATTCTAATTTGCATTTCTCCTTTTAATAGTGATTAGGAACAATCTTTCGTATGGTTGCTAATTGTACTTTTTTTTTGAGAATGATTTTTTCATATCCTTTGACTACTCTTGAAGATTTTTTTACATTTCTTCTTGTGAATATCCTATAACTAACAGTACTTATGTATCTCTATCTTTCCTCATTGGTACCTACAGATTTTTGGTTCTTCTGGTAACTTGGCTTTCCACTGATCAGTAGAAGCTGTATGTAAGGAGGGTCATTTGTGTTTTTTTCTGGGATCTGTGATTTTATCAGTATGCCGAACTTCAGATAAGGAAACTCTATTTATCAAGATATATTAGCATTTGAGGGTCAGCTAGGTAGCACAGTGGATAGAACACCAGGTCTGGAATTAGGAAGACCTGAGTTCAAAGTTAGTCTCAGACACCTACTTCTCATGTGACCCTGGGTAAGTCACTTAACATTGTTTGCATTGGGTTCCTCATCTGTAAAATGAACTGGAGAAGGAAGTTGGAAACCACTCTAGTATCTTTGCAAAGGAAACTCCAAATGGGGTCACAAAGAATTGGACATGACTGGACGAACAACAACAAAATTAACATATGATTGGAACTTTCTGTGTTTTGGTATATCAAGTGGAAGTAACTTGCCCAAGGACCCACATAGAGTATGGCAGATATTGGGCTTGAACACAAGTTGTCAGGTGACTCCTGGGCCATCCAGCTTCCATTCTTTATACCAGAGTTGTCACATAGCTTACATTGGTGTAACACTCCCTACTACAGCCATAACCATATTAAAATATCATTGGAAAATATTTGTCAACATTAAAAAAATACAATAAAACACAGATAATTTTAATATGTAGTTTTCTAAGTCACTATGTGGCCTACAGTGATCCTTATGCATGGTTTAGTGACTCCATATTCACTTGAATTTGTTACCACTGCACTACACCATGGTTGGCATTAAGAAGACTGATTTTTATGGTAAGACAACTGAAATATAAAATGATATATGAATGGGAAATAAGGGATGATACCATATGAGTTAGGATGGAAGAAAGATCTTTGGCTTCTGAAGGAGTAAGAGAAGGCTTTATGAAGCAAATCTGGCTTTAAGTTAGAATTTAAGAGGTAGATTGGAATGGGTAGAAATGATGGAGATAGTGATGGTGGAAAGGTTGACAATTCCAAGAAGATGGAACATTGTGAATGAGGTATGTATGCAACATTATGCAAGACATGTATAGTTAAATGCAAATGCAGTCCTTAGACAAACTCTGGAAAAGTAGAGTCCTGGCAGACTGCAGAGAACCTTCATGGCTAGGTTAGGGATTTTGAACTTTACCAAGTAGGCAATTGGGAGAAGCATTTTCAAATGACACCACCAATTCATACTTAAGAAGAAGTCTTACAGCAACATGAAATATGGATTGGAATGGGACAAAGTAGGCCACTATTACAGTGGCCTAATTGCTAGTAAACCAGAACATCCATTATGACTGACAGCTATGGAAATAGAGAAAAGAGCAAAATGAGATATAGGGCATAGATGGAACTAGTAGTTTTCTTCATGCCTTTTCTCACAGTGGTCATGAGGTCTAGAACGGACTTGGTAAGTGTTAGAATAGATAACCTGGAAATAATGACTTACCCAGAACTGGAGGTGAAGCCTCCAGGAGAAGCTTGAGGATTACTTGTTGGTGGGGGGCTGGAAGGTCCCATTGAGGTATGAACTGGACTTGGAGAGCTTTGAGATCTATTCTGAAATATATAGATGACAGAAATCTGGGAGAAATGGCTGACGCACTAGGTGGCAAAGTTAATATCCAAACTAATCTTGGCAGCCAAGATAATATTAGGTTAAATAGAATATGCAATTTTAAAGGGGTGAATGTTACATTTTGGTTAAAAAAATCAACTTCAGGATAACAGTGTGGCTAGACAGAAGATAGTCTAAAAAAAAACAGAGTATTTTTTCTTTCTTTTTTTTCTTGGCTGCAGGCTCAATTTGAATCAACAATGCAATTTGGAAACCAAAAAACCGAATGCTTTAATGGAAAACTTTCTTCTAGGAATATAGGGGTGATAGTCCCACTGTACTTTACATCTGGAGTATTGCATTCCCTTTTTGGTGTCACCATTGCTAAGCTGGAGAACAGTTAGGAGAAGGCAAACCAAGGTAGTCAAGGGCCTTCAATCTTTCCCATGTGATAACTTCTTGAAGGAACTAGATTCCTTGGTGGAACTAGGAATTGGACTATTGTAAAGAAGATTCAGGGGCCAAATGACAGCTGCCTTCAAGTGCTTTAAGGATTGCCAGGTAGGAAGATAGAACTTCTCTTTGGATCCAGAAGGCAGGATTCTTAGAATTTGGTGGATGTTACAAAGAGGCACATTTATAGTTGGGCACCATGAAAAGCTTGAAAATAATAAAACATGTCCAAAAGTGAGATGGAGTGTTTTACGAATACTTTGGAGTTCTTCAAGAAGAAACTCAATGACCATTTGTCATGTATATTTTATAGAGACTCCTTCTAGAGAATGGTTTAGATTAGGTGGCTGAGGTCCCTGATAAACTTACCAGGGGTGGGGAATCTGCAGCATCCAGGCCACACGTGGCTGTCTAGGTCCTCAAGTGCAGTCCTTTGACTGAATCCAAACTTCATAGAATGAATCCCCTTAAAAAAAGGGTTTGTTCTGTAAAACTTGGAAGCAGTCAAAAGACCACATCTGAGGACCTAAAAGACCACATGTGACATAGAAGCCACAGGTAATCCCCCCCCCCCCCCAAAGAGACAGAGACAGATAGGGAAATAGGGAGAGACAAGGAGCAGAAGCAAGACAGAAAGAACAAGACAGAGATAGAAAAATAAATATAGAGCAACAGAGAGTCTGGAAGGGAGTCAAGGACAGAATTTTTGGGAATATACAATTTAAGGGTGATAAAGAAGATGAAGAAGTAGTGAAGGAAATAAGTGGAGTTATTGGTGGAACACCAAGTTATACCTTCAAAATCCAAGAGAGAAAGAGTATTTGTTATCAGTAACAAATCCTGCACAGGGGATAGGAAGGATTAGAACTAAAATAAGAATACTGGATTTGATAAAAAAAAAAAAAGTAATTGGTGATCTTTAAGGGAGAAATTTTAATGGAGTGAGATACACATTTCAACAAATTGAAGAGGTCATGGTGAAAAAGTGGAGCTATAAGTGATTTAAGATGGGATAGAGCTATAATAAATGCTTATGGGTTTGTTGATCGATGTTTAGAGGCATGATATAATCACTAAATGGGATAGAAAGGTCAAGGGAAAGCTTTCCAAAAGTTGGAGAGACCTGAGCACATTTATAGATTGATGGAAAGGAATCAATAAAGATGTGGAGAAAGCAGATACAAGAGGTAGATAGAATGAATACTAGAGTAAGGTACTGCGGAAGGTGAGAAGGGCTGAGCTTTATTGTTGTATAGAATTATTTACTTTAGTGAAGACAAAAGATGTTTCTGACATAGAATAAGAGGAAAAAGTGTGTGACAGCAAAATTAAATTTAGTTTTTAATTTTAATTTTAAATTTTAAAATGTAAAGAGTGAAGAAGGGGAGTAGCAAGAGGGGATGACCTGGTTTTTTCCCAGTAAACCATTAAGATGAATCATATGTTGTAGGTATGGAAGTTCTTGAGGAAAAAAGGAAATATAACAACCAAGATTTTGAGAAATGAGAGAGGTTATGAATAACAATGACACTGAGAGGTTAAATGATTACCCATGGCCACACAGCCAACCAGTGTCAGATCTAGCACTTGAATTTCATGCCTTCTTGACACTGAGGTCTGCTATCTACCATGCTATACATCTTCTCCATCCTACTCTAGCAGAAACAGAACTGCCAGGCCACAAGGTTTGACAAGTAAAGGAGAGAAAATATTAGGAGGGAAGGTGGAAGTAGGAGTCATGAAATGGGAACTAGAACACAATAGAAGATATTTCTATAGCCATTTGTCTATAAAAGACTTTACAGATATCATCTGAGTGATATCTGCACACCAATGTATGTATTACTAGGATTATTAACCCCTGGCACCCATTTTGCAAATTAGGAAACTGAGGTTCAAAGGGGAATCATTAAATTCCCACAGCCTGTATCTAGGGACATGATTATATTTCAGGTTTCTCTATATTCCAAATGTAACTGTCTTTTCCAGCATATGAGACTGATTCTCCAAGAGACAGGATTATGGACTATGAGCACTAGAAAGCACCTTGGAAACCATTTAGTCCTATCAACGTATGGCCAAGAATTCTTAGTGACTGATGAATGTGCCTCCTACAAAGAGGTGATGGTCTATTCTTTCAAGAACCATCTTTTCTGTGCCCATGCCTCATCCATTTAATGAACTGAAATTAATTTACACTAATAAGAAATTCTTAGAACCTCAGTCTACATGAAAGCTCAAGACTTAAGTACAGGGAGGAAAAAAAAATTATGCAACAGTGGCTGCCTGCTTGCTAAAGGAACATGAAAAAGCTTCGATACCTTTTAAGTATGAAAGGAATTAGTCCAGGAAAAACAGCATCTTGATCCCCCAATATGAAGTGTTTGAAGGCAGAGAGATGATACAAATTGAGATTGATTTCATCAAACCTACGCATACTTCTGCTCGACACTTCAGAACAGGTGCAATGTCCTGAAGTCATGTAGGGACAAGATTACTCAAGATTCCAACCCCATAACTGCAGCAAAGCGAAGGAAGCATTCTAAAGAGCTGGTAACTTGCTGTTGCCTTCATTCAAAGGCATACTGTGTTACATACATGAGACCTCTCAGAGGAGATAGCCAGCCCTTGAATGAAAACAAGCACATTTGGGGACTGAATGTGGAATAGTAGAGCCTCTGCGTGGAAATGGCTATTAATATAATGTCTAAAAGAGATCACACAGGCTCCTAGAACTTGCCCTTGCTTCCATCTACTCAATAGTTTACTCATCTTATCATATCTGCTATGTGGTAGAATGCAGGGAGCTCTGGACTTGGGGGCAGGATACCCTGCTGAAAACCTCAATCCTGCCAATGTCACTGTGTCTGTGTTCAAATAGCTTAACCTCCCTGAGCCTCTGTTTCTTTCTCTGTAAAACAGGAGGACCATTATTTACTGAATTGTCCCCATAGGGATACTCTGAGCCAGGCACTTGATAAAAGCTAATGGCTATGGAAAAGAGAGTCATTATTACGCTAACTTCCTATAGCCAGAGTCTCAGAACGCTGTAATAATCATATTCACACTTTTCTTCCAGTGTTTATGGGTTTAAACCTTAGGTCAATACAATGCGTTATTGTAAACAATCACACTTCCCTTTCTAGAAATTTTTCTTAGAAGATAGATAGATAAATTTGTCCCTGTTTCAACCACATCCTGGAGCCTTGTGTTCAGTTGCTGGTGCCACCTGTTAAAAAGGATGTTGGCAAACAACTGTGAACCCTAAGAACCCTAAGGAAGATGGCTGGGATGGGGATGGTAGAAGGCGTAGAGACCTGGACTTGGGGACAGGACAGCTTGGTGCAAGCCTCAGTTCTACCAATGTCACTGTGTCTATGTTCAGATACCTTAACCTCCCTGAGCCTCTGTTTCTTTCCCTGTAAAACAGGAGGGCCAACATTGACTGAATTGTCCCCATAGGGATACTCTGAGGCAGGCACTTGATAAAAGCTAATGGCTTATGGACAAGGGAGTCATTACTATGCTAACTTCCTATAGCCAGAGTCCCAGAACACGCTAATAATCATATTCACACCTTTCTTCCAGGTTTTATGGGTTTAAACCTTAGGTCAATACAATTCGTTACTGTAAGCAATCATACTTCGCTTTCTAAATATTTTTTTCTTAAAAACAAATAATAAGGTAAGAACATAGAAAAAGAAAGGGCAAAAGAGAGGGAAAGAGAATGAAATATAGAGAAAGAGGACAGAGAGAGAGGGAGAGAGAGAGGAAGGAAGGAAGGAGGGAGGGAGGAAGGGATAAAGGGAAGGATGGAGGGAGAAAGGAAGGAAGGAAGGAAGGAAGGGAAGGAGGGAGGGAGGAAGGGATAAAGGGAAGGATGGAG
>CM053582.1:547788618-547895064 GCA_028627135.1 Pseudochirops cupreus
CGTAGCCAAGCTGACTTTAGTGGGAAGTATCTTTGTGTGCGTTTTGGAGTTCCAGGATTCGTTTAGAGTCCTATTTTATGGGTATTTTGGGGTGGCTATGTGAGAGCTGCAATATGTTGCTGCTGCTACGCCGCCATCCTGGCTCTGCCCCCCCACAAGTGAGGCCTTTTCCCTGAATCCAATAACCTTAATAAAAGGATTTGTTCTGTAAAACTTGGATTCTATCAAAAGGCCACTCTCAAGAACCTAGAAGGCCACATGTGGCCTTGAGGCCACAGGTTCCCCACCCCTAGTCTAAACAGTCCTTGGAAAGTAATGAGGTCCCCACTGTTCGGCTTCTCTAAGCAGAGACCAAATGACTTTTTATCAGAGTTTTTGCAGTAGGTATTCCTACTCAGGAAGGATTTGGACAAGCCGACCTCTAAAATCTCTGCCAATGCTGCACTTTTATGATTCTATGGACAACAAAGTTCCCTCTGCATTCCAAGAAGTTATTAAGAATTACTTTGCAAGTTGGTCTTGAACTAGATTATCTCAGCAACGCACCCGGAATTCCCAACTAACTTGGCTCTTGTGCTGTAATGCGATAACTGCCTTTCCTTTGATCTATACTAAGAAATAAATGGTGTGTAAATCGGGGGAGAGTTGTCCTGTATTGTTTCAGTATTTATCCTGGCATTTACTCTATAAGAAACTCTCATGCTGTGTTTACACCCAAATTAAAATTTTAAAAAATCTTTAGGGGCAAACATCATTCAAAGGTACAACTTCAGAATTACAAATTTGCTCATATTCCATAAGCTTCCCCTTCAGAGTAATCAAAGAGGAAGTCCAAACCTCTTGTTATGTTTGAATATTTGATTTCCCTTTTTAATGAGATACTTATGCCAGAGAACCTAATAGTATCAAGGTAACATATGCTATGAAGGGAAAAATGAAAGAAAAAAGTCTCAATGATTAATTAAAACATATATGTGTGTGTGCATACACAAATATAGGCCATTTCCCCCATAATTTGCATAATAATTATTTGGAATAGCATTTTTGCTCTTCATCACTCATTTCAAAAGAACTCCTTCACTGTATACTCATGGTTAAAGCTCAATAGCCCCATTTTTGAGGGAAGGGGGGCTGAGAGTCATTTGCAGAACATAATATCCTGGAGGAAGAGCAATAATGATACTCCCAGCCTCAGATGCCTGTACACAATTGTAGAGCAAATTCACAGTAAAGTGAACCAGAATTCTGAATGCAATGAAGCAAATTCTAGGTATAACCAATGGCTTGAAAGGTCATTGCCTCATGACTTGAACATAGCAATAGAAGGGTGTCACTCTCTCCCTCTTCTTGTTTTTCAACCCAATCTGCCTATAAGGATGCTCAAGTGTCCCTAATTTCAACCCAGACTAACAGTCTTTTACCCCCTTCCTTCAGCACATGAATTTACTGTCCTACATCTCTCTTCCTTTTCATTGTTAAACTTCTTGGAGAAAGGTATGTTCGTGTAAGCTCTCACTTCCTTATTATTCACTTTCTCCTAAATCCTTTCTAATTTATCTCCCAAACCCACAAGACTATTAAATCTTATTCTTTCCAAGATTATCCATAATTGTCTATGGGTTGGCCACGTTGTTTGAATGTCAAACATATGCTTGCCAAAAAGATTATTTTATGGAGAACTCACACAGGTCAAGTGCTTACATGGTGGTCAGAAAAAGTGATACAAGGACACTCTCAAGGTCTCTCTTAAGATTGGTTGCTTTTTGTCCTTTGTTCTCAAAAAGGACAAAAATGATGTCACTATGCTAGCGTCAAGTGTCAGTGTGTCCGACTGTGACTGATCAGTCCAATACAAGCTGGGAATGTTCTACCACAAGTTGGGCACAAATAGTTTGTGTGAACATTTGGGGTGGATACTCTAAAGCTGGGGCATCCTGTGTTTCTTTTGAGCTGTTTCAATTCTGCTTTACTCATAAAGAACAGCACCATCTCTGATGTGGGCATGCCATGGTGAGCAGTCCTGTGCCAGTGTCTCCCATGTCACACAATCAATTTCAAGTTCTTAAGAGAGACCTTGAGAGTGTCCTTGTATTACTTCTTCTGAACACTATGTGAATGCCTGCCCTGTGTGAGTTCTCCATAAAAGTCTTTTTGGCAAGTGTATGTTTTGCATTTGAACAATGTGGCCAGCCCATCAGAGTTGTGCTCTCTGAGGTAGAATTTGAATGCTTGGCAGTTTAGTTTGAATAAGGACCTGAGTGTCTGGTACCTTATCCTGCCAGGTGATCTTCAGAATCTTCCCAAGAAAAAATCAAATGGAAGCAATTCAGTTTCCTGGAATGGTGCTGATAGACTGTCCAGCTTTCACAGCCAGGAAGACACTAGAACAGGACTGCCCAGCATGACATGCCCTTGTCAGATAAAGTTCTATGTTCTATGAGCAAAGTAGCATTGAAATACCTCAAAAACAACAGGAGATGCACAAATTTAGAGAATCCACTCGAATTGTTCACAGGGTCTATTTATGCCCAACCTGTGGTATAGCATTCGAAGCTCATATTGGCTGAATCAGCCACAGTCTGACACACTGTGTAAGTTGACTCTAAGATAGTGATGTCATTTTGGCCCTCCTTGAGAACGAAGGACAACAACCAAGTTATTGTATCCAAAGACAATTTGTTTTTGGTCCTTGTTGTTCTTAACCTCTTTGAATCATGTGGCACCACTGACTCCTTCCATAATGATCTTTGCTTTGGTTTCAGTGATGGTATATGTTCTCCCTTTAGTTACATGTTGATCCTTCTGAGCATGGTATAACTAAATATTGGTTATAGAACTGAATTGAATTGAAATATAGCACAAATATTAGTTAAAAGGAATGAGATCATAAATAACATAGCAAGATCATTAACCAATAAGCATTTAGTAAGTGGAAATTCACTAATCAGATGAAAGAAGAATGAAAAGTAAAGCAAATTTTGGTGAAGATCATTGAAGGGAAAAATAGAAAGGTAAATTGGAGTTGGAGTACATTCTAGCTTACCCTGCCAGTACATAAAACTGCATGATGAATTGTATCACAGAAGTAGGCAATGAGTTAGTAGACAATAGTAGAGGGGAACTTGAACATTCCAGGTCACTGTGGAGGCTTTTACTAACAGAATAGCAGCTAGAAAATAACTTATTTGCTCCAATGATAATTTCATCTTTCAGAAAGTAGAGGAAGTTCCAAGGTAAGCTGCTGATTTAGAATTGACTTTAACCATTTTGCAGGAAGTAGTTGCTGAAACAATACTTATGGGAAACATGGAAGAAAATGGTCATGCCATCTTAGAGACTAGGGTTGATAACAAGGCAAAAGAAAGCATGATAACACTTACACTCAGGACTGTGGAAAAACATAACATAAAGAGCTCACAGAAAGGATAGTGAGGATCCTCAGACCCTAAGATTCTACAAGGGAAGTCAAATGAAGAAGAATCATTGGGGTGTTCCTGAAGATGGAATTCTGACAATGCAAGCACAAATCATTCTAACACAGAAGAAAAGGTAGAGAGGGGGAGACAGCTGTCCAAAGAGACTGATGCAATTACACAGGGAACTACTCATCTAGCAAACCATATTTTAATAGGACATAAACAGAAAATGGAAGCAAGGGCAGATGAGTGAGGGTGAATACAAAGGAATGGCATGATGTTCTAAGAACAGTCTCATAAATGCTTGAGCCCAAATAAGCTGACTGGTGATGAATGCTAAGGATGGTAAACGCATATCCAGTTTTAGCTATGGTGGAGGAATGAAGAATATTAAAACAAGAGATAGTAATATTCCTTAGGGTGGAAGAATTGTCACAGTCCATAACAGAGAACAGGCAGATTCACTCAAATTCAATTTTGGTTCTGTTTTCTCACCCATGGAGAATGATGCATAGATAAGGATTATAGAACAAATATAGTTCCCACAGAACTAAAGATCAGGATCAGTGAAGAGAGACAACAAAGTTTTCTATAATGCATTTAGAGCAACAGGAATGGATGGACTATTCAAAGAAACAGAGCATGTAATTGGTGGGTTGCTCACGTTAATCACTGAAAAAATGATAGTGAATGGGAGAGGTGTGACATGAAAGGAGAAATATAAATGTTCCATCATTTTTTTAAAAATAGGAAAACACATTAATCAAATTAAAGGTTAGTCAGCTTGACTTTTATTCCAGACAAAATTCTAGTATACAATATGAAAGGAATGACATATGAGAACTCAGAAAAGGGAGGAGACAAAACTGAGCCAACAGAGATTCATGAAAAAGTAAGTCATTTTATGGAGCAGGCTACTTGGGGAGGCTGAGGCTGATGGATCCTTTAAGTTAAGGAAGTCTGAGCTGCTATAGGGCTAAAGCCTATTATTTGTGTTAAGTTCTGCACTAATATGGTAAGCCCTTAAAAATGGAGGCGTACTAGGCTGCCAAAGGAGAGGTGAGTGATCTCAGGTTGGAAAAACAAAGCAAGTTAATGCTTCCACACCAATCAACATTGGGAATGGGCTCATGAGTGGTTACTGCCCTTCCAACTTGGGGGAAAAAAGGAAACCTATCTATATTCCCCCACCAAAAAAAATGAGTAAGTCATCCTAAATCAGAAGATTGTTGTTGTTGTTTTTATCTATGATTTGTGAACTTTTAAGATACTGATAACTATTTCAATATAATCAGTTTCCTTTCTACCTCTTTGTATTTTAATTTCTGAATTTAATAAGAGTTCAACCATAGATCCAAAGGAGTCCATGAGACACACATATACACACACACACACACACAATGTAAAAAAATCATTGTTATAGAGTGAAATCATATACTTTTTAAATACTAGACTGGTGAATTAAAGAATGACAGACCTATTATACCTTGAGTGATATAGGCATTTAACCAAATTTTTCAAAAACTCTCAATCTTAGAAGACTGAAAAATATGAACCAGATGATAGAAAAGTCAAGTATACTCAAAACCGGTTTTTAAAAAAGGGGAAAAAACTGGTGATTGGTGGATAAATATCAATATGGCAGCACATCTCTACTAGATTGCCACAGAGTTCTGTCATTGGTCCTCTTCTTTTGACATTGTTTCTCAGTGATTTGGATGAAAATGCAGATGTGCACGTTTGCCAGATTTCTAGATGACATTAAAATTGGAGAACTAGTAAATACACTGACTGCTGGAATCAGGATGACAAAAAGCACTTGACACGTCTAAAATAATGGGCCAAATATAAAAAAATGAAATAAATGTAAAGACCCACACACTGATTTTTTTTTAATCAAGTAGAAAAAAATAGAATGGGGGAACATAAGCATATTTGTTCATATGGGGGGGAGTGGGAAAACAGCATTGTGTAAGGGTAGTAACACTGGATTTTAAGGCTGAAGACTTGAGTACCAATCCTGATCACAACATTCATTACCTGTGTTAAGCCTTGACCTTCATTTCCTCATCTACTGTGGACATTTTCATTCTTATGCCTGCTACTTAATAGGATTATCACAAGGAAAATCCTTTATATGCCTTAATGTACTAAAGCAATATGTATTATCATATATTATCATTAGTATGAGTGGACTACACCCACAAGATGACTCAAGAGTGTGACTTAGTATGGGAAAAAAACAGAGCATGTTAATAACTTAGTGTCAAGAATGAAGGCTAGAATAGTTCTAAAGTCCACTGCTCTGAATAGCCCCACATCTAGAGTATTATATGCAATTTTGGCTGTTTTAGAAGGAACATGCCAACCTAGAGAATGTCAAGGCGAGGGTGGCTACAATGATGAAAAGCCTAGAACCCAAACCACATAAGGAATGGCTAAGGGAACGAGGTGTGTTTCAATGGGATGAGAGAAGACTTGGCGGGGCACAGGTCCATTGTCTTCAAGTATATCTGAGACTTCAGTAAGTGTTGTGTGTGCTCAAAGTAGTTTTCTTTGGCTCTAGAGGGCAAAGTTAGCAGGAAAGGGTGGAAACTGCAGACAAGGTTGTTATCAGATGGATAAAAGAGCTTCCTAACAGAACTTTCCAGATGCTGAGAGGGCTTCCATGAAAGAAGGATTCCCCATCACTGGAGGATTTAAGCAGAGAAGAGATGACCACTCAATGGAGGTATTATAAAGGGGACTTTTGTTCAGGACCTTATTGGGAGAACTGAAAGGAGGGTAAGAGTAGATAATTTCCTAGGAATTGGAACTGTTCAAAAGTGGAATGGGCTTCCTCAAGGAAGTAGGAAGTCACTTCCCTCAAGGTCTTTAAGTGCAGGTGGATGCACACATGTCAGGTAGGATGTCAAAGGAATTCTTGGTCAAATATGGAATGGATAGGATGACCTTGTATGTACCTTTGTGTGTTTGTGCTTTGTTCAAAGGCAATCTCCAACCAAGTGAGGTTGCTGAAGTGATCCTCACTGGTCAAGAGAAAATAATCTTTTGATCACTACCACTGATTGGCTGTTACCTTACAGCATGGCACAAATTTCTCCAGAAATCTTATCCTTAAACTAACCGATACATTTTTTCAATTTACACAGTTTCCTAATCTCCTCCTTAGTCATGCAGAATTATTTGCCTTGACAATATCCAGCAGTACCACATTCCAAAGGTTGATAAATTATATGTGGCCAAAATAAGGGATTTCCATTTATCTCCTCATTTTATTCAGTACCTTTTAATTTCATCAAGGGCCCTCTTGTTGAGGAAATTATGGATGGTGGCAAATTTATTTCACATGATCCAGTGTAAGCCAGGTGCCTCGGGGTTCCCGATGGGAGAAGCAACCAGACTGGAAGAGAGTCAGGAAATTAGTGCAAGCTGAGTCAGCATTCTGTAAAATAGAAGGGACAATCTGGAAGAAGCTCCTTAGAAAAACTGGATGCACTCTTTTATGTATACTATAAAGAAATAAGTTCTAGATTCAATGTATACCATGGGCCCTTTCAACCATGTATGCCCTGAGACTAAGAATTTGAATTATTGAGGGTTTTGAATAGGTGCCCTGATGGATAATCCTGGAGTGCACTTTGCTATCAAACTCAGAAGAATTTGATAAGAAAGAACTGGAGTGTATGCTCTGTCCTCAGAGGGAAGGTCATCCCTGATGGAGGGAAAAGATCCACATATTGACTGACAGCCTTCTAACTGTCTATTTAAGATCATATGATTAGAGATGCATAGTTCTTCATCTTACAGATAAGGAAACTAAGATCCAGAAAAGGGAAGTGACTTCCCCACTGTCACCCAGACAACACTTGCCTCTTTCCCTCATACCATGAGGTGCTTAGAAATCTTATCTTTTGGGGCAGCTAGGTGGCACAGTGAATAGAACACCAGCCCTGGAGTCAGGACCTGAGATCAAATTCAGCCTCAGACACTTGATACACTTAACAGCTGTGTGACCTTGGGCAAGTCACTTAACCCCAACTGCCCTACCTTCCCCCCCCCTCCAAAAAGCAAAGAGAAAAATCTCATTTTTTCTCTGATATCATTGAAGTCTGATATAACAGAAAAAGTAAAGTATTTGGATTTCAAGGACCAATGTCCAAATCCCATCTCAGCCATTGGTGGGGGGATCTGGAGCAAGGCACTTTACTTCTGGCTTGCCATGTCTTCATTTTTAAAAACCAAAAGCATTCCACTGGATGACCTTTCAAGTCCCTTCCAACCCTTGATTTTATGTACTGTGATTAAGAATACCTTAACTGTATATTGATCTTGGAAAAATACCTTCATTGTGATTTGCTACAAGTTATTATCATTATCATCATTATTGTATTGTTATAAGCTTGTAGATTATTGTTAGCAATGTAATTATACAATTATATAGCTATTAATATTATTTCTTTTTCACAAATATAGTGAAACTGAGTTTCCCAGAGCTTACCAGCCCAGCCTATGATCATTCTTGTCCATAGAGAGACATAAAGGAAAGAGTTGGAGAGAGCTTAGAGTCAGCGGATGTCGGTTTAAATCCTGTCTCAGACACTTATTCACCAGTTGCATAACCACGGGCAGATTCCTTAACCACCCAGAGCCTCTTTTTCCTCATCTGTAAAAGAGGGATGTTACTTGCACTGGCTTGTAAGGAGGAAAGGATATGGTCAACCTTAAAGTGCCCCCTGAACACAACATGATGTGCTACACTGGAAAATATAATAGTTGTAGAGTCAGAGGGTCTGAGTTCAAATCCAAATCGTAGCACTACTTACTTGTGTGACCTTTGGCCAATCTCTTAACTTTCCTGGGCCTCAGTTAATATTCAATAAAATAAGGGGAGAAGGGATGTTTGAACTCTGAGTTCCCTTCCAGTTCCAGCTCAAGACCCTTTGAATCAGTTAACATTGTTCAAAGGCCTTTTAATAACAAAGTATTGGGCTATGTGCTATTGTTAAGGGAATCTGAAGATCTTCCCTGCCCATAGGCCCTTTGCTAAAGTGGCTATGTGACTCTGAGAACCTTCCCTGATTTGAAAGTACACTCTCCCCCCTAATAGGCTAAACGTGGTCATGTGGAGCCTATGGGGGAGGCTTGTTTTTCAGGAATGCCCGTGCCTTATAGCTTTGTGATTGGGCAGTGGGTCAAGAGGGCTGTGACATTTTCTGAGCCAGGAGAAGGCTATATATATGCCCTGATGTGAGGTTTTGCTTTGGGGCTCACTTTGAGAAGAGTTGTGTGATGTGGCCAGATGAGACTCTGGGAAGGCATTGAGCCCCCTGGCTTTGAAAAACCCAGATGTTGGTGCTTCCCTCTCTGGTAACTGAATAGGTAACTGATGTAATGGTCAGATGGTTTGGAAACACGTCTGCTGATCTGTTTCTTTGTTTGCTTGTAATTTGTGTTTGTAACTTGTGTTTGCATTCTCTGAAGTTCAGGGTGCTGATTTTTTCCCCCTGAACTAGGTAAATGATATTTGATTGATTAAAATAAGATTGTGAAGCTATTTTGAGTTGCTTTCCTTTAGAAAAGCAGATCTAAGAACCTGTGCTAGCAGCCACCTTGGGTATGCTAGGGTGCTTGCTGATACAGCTATACAAAGACCAAAAATTGCAACAGTCCCTATACTCAAGAGGAATACATTCTACCCTAGAGATAGGAGTATGTATATATGTATGTTTAACATACACTGTATACACGTAAGCATATGTGTGCATATACACACATGCATGTAAAATACTGTCATCACATATGTGTGTAAAATGCATGTGTGTATCTATACATGTTTACATGTGTTTGTGCATATATGCATGTGAAATATATACTGCATAAATCATACAAGGTCATTTTGACAGAGGGAGTAGAAGGTAAGGTTGTGTCTAGAAGGTATCATTTGAACAGAGCCTTGAAGGAAAGAGGATTCTCAGAGTTGGTGGTGAGGTGGGAGTCCATTCCTGACCCAGTGGACAGAGAGTCTAAAGGCACAGGGATGAGAGAGGGAGGGTCATGTGGGAAGGTTAGCAAGAAGCCAATTTGGCTAGATCATCAAGTGAGGGAACGGATGTAAAGCATAATAGGTCTGGAAAGGTGGGTTGGGTTCACGTGGTGAAAGGCTCTAAAAACCCAATTTTCTTTAAGAGTGGAAGCCAGGATTTCAATTCAATTGAACAGGCATTTAATGACCATACATTATGTTCCAGACATTATGCTATGCATTAGGGGATATGAAGACACTAATTAAAAAGGCCCTGCCCTTGAGAAGCTCATATACTCCTGACTGGGGGAGGGTAGAAAACAACATAAGAAGGATAAGAAGAGAGTAATGGAATCCACACCTAAACACATGCTTTAGTGCACATACACATTCCCTGATTGCTTTGGACTATCAATGGCACTCCAATAGACTGAGTTCCCCTATATGACTGCTAATTTGGAAAAAAAAATAAAAATGAAAAAGTGGTTAGAAGAGGCAGCTTCTGGCTTGTTGCCACTTTGGCTTCCACACTCCAGGAAGCAAGATATGCTTGCAGTCAGGGGTAGAGATGGAGGCCTGTGACTTAAAGCCCTTCAGCATAATGGTGCCAAGGGGACCCCCCTCCCCGAGTGAAATGGAGAGATCACTAGATGGGCTCCTATGAGGGTCCCAGATGTGTGGATTGGTTTGTTTGTTTTTGCCACTTACGAATTTCATTACTTTAGCATTAATCTTATAACCACTGAAATGACCTGAAAGCTCATAGGCACATGTGGAAGATATGTAGCAGCCATCATGGATAAGGACGGAAGGGACAGAGGCAACATGAGAGATCTGGCAATTACGAAAGATTAACCAACAAAGAGAAAGTAAGGCCATTGGAAGAAAGATGCTGCTTGGTCTTTGGGCTCTGCTCAGTGGAGGGGAAATGTAAAATGGCTAATTAGCAGCCCTGCAAACAAGCTCTTTCTGTTCCAATGAGGGTCAAATTGTCCTCGTGCTATAAGTTACAGGATTCTGTTCTAATCATTCTATAACTCTTTACTTCTTAGAATTCCCTTTTCAGTGTGGGAATAAATTTCCTGCTCTCTACATGATTTATTTTTGTACATTGGGTATGTTTTCTTACTTAAGAACATGCACATAGAAACACACACAAACACACACCACTCACCCTTGCTAGGAAAAACAAAAACAAAATCCTAAACTTGGAGTCCGTCTCCATTTCTATAATTACTGACGCTGGAAGCAGGATTTTTCTCAAGAATCCTAGGTGGGAACAGGGGTAGGGGAAGAAGGAAGCACCAGGCAGTCTATTTCCCGTATGAAAAAGACAGACAACCCCAGAACAATGAACCCAGGGCAAATGGTAACAACAGGCAAAGGACAGAGATTGGAGCAGGTTGTCAGTCCCTGTGACTTTGTGTCAGCAGAGCAAATTGGAAACAGGAGAAAACACTAATGGTAACATGAAAGACATTATCAGGAAAGGTTCACAGAAAAGGTGGCCCCTCTCTCTGTTCAGTTTTGAAGAAAGACATAGATTCTGAAAGATGGTAATGAGGAAGAGAAGGCTCATTCCTGTCATGGGAGTGCCTTAGTCAGATAAATGGAGATGGCAGATTTAGACTCAGGTCTTCTGACTTTCTGTCCACTGGTCCTTCCATTACACTATCTCCCTCCCTCTTTGAGTCCTGAAACACTGTACGCTCCATCAGAAATCAAAATAAGCGACATAGCATTTTATAATTAGCCACAACTTGACAAATTAATTAGCACAACAGCACAGTGTGTTCCCTGGAGCAGTGCTTACTATATTTCACTTGGAGAACACACATAGCAAATTATAGATGTGTTATTTAGAAGGACTGATGCAATTGGATTGAATTTTTAAGAAGCCCATTTTTTTCCCTTTTCTATTTCTGTGATGAAACTGCAGGGTCCAGATGGTTGGGAAAACTAAATATAATCTAAATATACTATCCAATATTGCTCAACTGACAAGGGTCACAAAAGTTGAGAAAAAAATGTTTATATTCTATTTCTGGAAGGGCCAACTGTCTGAAAAAATCAAACAAACTTCAAGAAAGACCATGAGGTTACCTCAGGTAAAGGGTTAACAAAGTTCTGGTCATTTTCAGAATGTTAATATCTAGCATTTATGTAACATTTTGAAATTCACAAAGCACTTTACGAATATCATCTCATTTTATCTTCACAACATCCCTTGGAAGAAGGTGCTATTATCATCCCCCTTTATGGGAGGAAAGTGAGGCAGATAAAGGTGAAAGGACTTACAGCTAGTAAGATTCTAAGACTGGATTAGAATTTAGGACTTTCAAACTCCAGGCCCAGCGCTTGATCCACTGTACCCCCACCTGTCCCAGAACCAAACACAGAACCAAAACTAACAGAAGGAAAATGAGGATTCGTTCCAGGTGGCCGACTCTGTGGGGGCGTTTCTTCCCTATAGCAACTCCTTCCCCATTCATTGTTTCATGGACCCCCAATGTCAAGTGTCTGGGGCATGGGGTATATCCCTTGTCCTAGAACTATATTGTGCCCACAAGGAGCCTGTCCTCTGAGCTGCTCTACCTCCAAATATGAGCTTTGCAACAACTAAAAAATATTCATTCACTGGGGCTTTGATTATTGTACTAGGATAATGGTAGCAATCTCCAAACATGTGGATGCCCTTCACCTTAAAGGATTAGACATTTAAATGCAAATCCTAGCTTTCCAAAGCTGACTTCCCTTTGTGGTTCCCCAAACATATTTTTAAAAGAAAAAGAAGAAGAACAAGGAAACAATGATTCTAAAGATATCTAAGGGAGCCACCAGACTTACAAGAAGGCAAAGTGAATGTCATACCAGGGAGGGACCTTAAAGGTCATATGGTCCAACCCACTCATTTTGAACAGATACAATAGAGTGTCCAGGGCTGGCTGTTTGGAACAGTTTCCTGAATCTCACTGGGAAAATCTTTAAAGTATAAGTGCCATCCCCCATCCCCATTTTCTACCCCACTTCCCCATCCCAATCACAAATATCTTCTGAGGCAACTGCTATGTATGTAGCGAAAAAAAAAAAGTCATTGGATTTGGATTCCAAAAGCCTGACCAAGGCATTAAATGCCCTTTGCCTCAGTTTCCTTAGCTGTGTACTTGAACTGTCTCCCTAACACAATTGTTGTATAAACTTTAGGCAAATATTAAAGCTTTACCAAAAAAGTCAGCTGTTATTAGCACATGAGTTAATACCTGTAAAGTGCTTGAAAATTGTGATGTTCTTTATGACTGCTGGCTCTTATTTTTAATCAGTCAAATTTTATTCTGCAAGAAAATCAATTTTCCATCCAATGATACTGACTTACATATATAGAGACCCTTAAAGCAAGGGAGTCAAACTCAAATAGAAATAGATCACTAAATTTTATGTAACTATCCCTGTGAGTCACATATTGACTCAGGAGATCACATATTAACATTATCTATGTTCTATTGTATTTTTTGTTTAATATTCCCCAATTATATTTTTATCTGGTTCAGGCTGCACATGGAAGTGTTGCCAACTGTAATAGAGAGTATGGCAACCCATTGGTTGCCTCTGCCTTAAAGTATTCAAAGTATTTTGCCTCCCCAATCCCATTGGAATCTTACAACCTGACCAGGCAGGTAATTCAGGTATTGTTATTAAGATTTTTTTGGAGGAGGAATCAGAGACTCCTAGAGATTATGTAAATATCTGAGGTAAATCTTGCTGACTCCAGGTTCAGCATTCTAACCACTATTCCACAAGCCTCTGAATTATCTCAACCAGTAACAAATAGCTTTCAGCAAAAGGCTAAACTGGGAGGTGAACATGTACCAGTCAAATTATACCCAACTTTCAACTATGACCACTCTGTAAATTCTATCATCACCACCACCACCACCATCATCATCATTGTCATCATCATCATCACTTCATTGAGGTATTAAACAAAGATGTTCAGAGTCCTTGTGGACCCAGTTGACAGCTGGGGTCCAGGCAAAAAGAGCTGATATTCCCTTTGCTCTCCTAATACAGGCACACGTAGAACCTCATCACAGCCTTATGAGATGAGCAGGGCTATCCTCATTGAAGAAACTGAGGCCCTGAGAGGCAAGAGGTTACGTGATTAGTCCAAAATTCCACAGTCAAGAAGCATCAGCTATGACATTCACACCTAGCCTTTCCTGACTCCAGAACAACTACTTACGCCAACAATGACAATAATAACACCCGTTTGTATAACTTTCTTGGCAAAGTAATTTGCATCCACTCTCTCATTTGAGACTCACAACAACCCTACTAGTTAGGTGATATTATCAGTTGGAGTAATAATTATTATTAATATTAATTAATTAATATTAATAATAACTTATTATTATTCCCACTTTATAGCTGAGGAAATGGCTGCTGGCCAACTGATATATCCAGGGTCACACATAATGTCTGTATCAGGACTTGAAATCAGACCTTTCTGACTCCAGCACTCTAATAAGACACTTAGTCATATTCGTTACTGGTTGAAGGGCAAGACAGGGAGAGGTTAATTAATCAATTTAAATCGTTTTGGAGAAAATAATCTAGTGGATTTCTAATTTCTAATAACTAACATTGTCCCTCTGCTTTTAAGCATTTTTTTAAATCAATGACTTAGAAATGGGCACAACTCTGTATATTTATAAATTGTGTTGATGACATAAACTTTGAAGGGATACCTAACACACTGGATGACAGAATTCAGATCCAAAAATATCTCACCAAGGCTAGAACAATGCACCAAATCTAACTTTAAAAAGTAATAAAGATACATAAAAAAAACCCTTCACTTTGATTCTAAAAATTGACTGAACAAGCACAAAATGAGGAGTATGGATAGAAAATATTTTACATAATAAAAAAAGTCTAGTGGGTTCTAATGGATTGCCAGCTCACCATGACTCAATGATTTGGCATGGCAGCGGGGAAATGTCAATGTGAGATTCTCTAAGTGGAGAATGAAGGAATTGACAACCCAACTGTAGTCTTCCAGGGTAAAAACACATTAGCAGTATTGTCCCCAGTTCTAGGCACCATACTTCAGAAAGAATATTGGCAAACTAGAGCATTTTTAGAAGTGGGCAACCAGAATATCAAGAGAATAAAAAGTATGCCAAAAAAATAAATAAGCAGCTGAAGGAAATGGGGATATTTAGCCTGGAAGAGAGAAAATTTAGTGAGGCAATATTGTGATTCATTGGTTATTGTTCAGTTGTTCTCAGTCATGTCCAACTTCACGGCCCCATTTTTTGGTTTTCTTGACAGAGATACTAGAGTGGTTTGCCGTTTCCTTCTCTACCTCATTTTACAAATCAGGATACTGGGGTAAACAGAGTTGAGTGACTTGCCCGGGGTCACACAGCTAGTAAGTGTCTGAGGTCACATTTGAACTCAGGTCTTCTTGACTCCAGACCCTGTGCTCTATCCTCTATACCATCTAGGTACCCCATCTGGCACATAATAATTGCTTAAGAAATGAATGCTCATTGATTGATCCCAAGCACAGAAGATTGCAGATTGAGGTTAGAGCTGTCTATACAAGTCACAGAGCAAGAGGGAAGAGACTCAATAATTAAGTGTAGTTGGGCCATGGGAAGTCTGTGGATGTAGAATAGATATTGTGGAAGCTCTCACTCAAATAGTCCCTCTCTCCACAGTCTGATCATAGCTAACAATATATACTGGATAACTTTGCCTATCAAGATGCTTTTTGTCAATGAGTTAAAGGCCCCCCTCACATTGAAGGGAATATAAGTTCCTTGAAGATAGTACTTAGCTTTTATTTTGCTTTTATATGTATTCCCAAGTACTTAGCACAGTATTTGGCACATAATGCTTAATAAACTCTAATTAACTGAGTGACTGAAGGAAAACTAATGCAGAGTAACTTGGGTCAAAACACAAATATGTAAGTTTCTCCTATTTATACTTGGGGCAGTGGACTCTCCTTCCTTAATTGGCAATGGGAAACATATGGAAAATTAAATTAAATTAGAGACTACGTTTTTCAGAAAATAATTGCTTTCCATGCTTCAATCACCTCCATCTTTGCATGGTCCCTCCACAATTGTAGAGAGACAAATTGGATAAACTCCTTGAGGGCAGGTATTATGTTGCCTTTGTTTGTGTACCTAGCTTTTAGCACAGTGAATGCTATGCCACACACACAAAAAAAGCAAGTAATAATAAGACTTGGTAATTGGTTAACTAATCCACCAGGAGGCCTATGATTTAAGTTCTAAACTGTCACTAAAAAAAGAAAGAGTAGCTGTCTTCAAATATGTGAAAGAGTGGTATTGGGGAAAACAATGAGATTTGTTCTGCTTGGTTTTAAATGCTTGAACTAGGAACAAGGGATGAAAGTTGTGAGACAGACTTGAACTCCATGTAGGGAAGAGCTTCCTAGGCATTTGGGGCAGCCCCAAGTAGACTAAGCTACCTCAAAAAGTAGAGGGCTCCCCATCACTTGCAGGCTTCCAGAGAAGATGGATGACCACTTCATGTTGTAGAGGGGAAGCGTATTCCTGTAAGGATTGGTCTGAATAGCTACTGAGGAATCATCCATTGCTGAGATGCTATTTTCTTCCCCCTCATCCTTTTTAATATTAACTCCCACCAGGATTGTAAACACATCCCTTTTCCTTAAAATAATCATGAAGTGTCAGTCGATGGAGACTGTATTTGAGCATTTACTCTTAAGCATTCTGAAATTTAACCACCTCCAACTTCTGCTGGGCAGTTAAGGGACATTTCTTTTCAAAAAAGATGGAATGATGGGGAATGAACTGCTATTGAGGCAGTCCATCAGTGCTACATCGTGCTTTGTAATATTTCAAGAGGCTTCATCATCTCTTTTAAAACCTTTGTCTATACAACTAAGAAACACTCATTGCCTTAATGATGTATTTGCTTTGAGAGGCATCAGTGTTTATGAAAATTCCAATCAGATGGGGCAGCTACCAGGCACAGTGAATTGAGCACCAGCCCTGGAGTCAGGATGACCTGCATCCAAATCTGGCCTCAGACACTGTAATGATACTGGGATTTGAAGATCTTCCATGCCCCCTTGAACTTGCTGACATAGCAGGAAGGGGTGGAGCAAGAGAAAGATGAAGCCAAGCTAGCTTCCCTGCCGTGGTGACTAGAAGCAGTGGCAGGAGCAGCAGTGGTTGCTTGAACTCCTTTTCCAGGACTCCTGCTGAGGACTTACAGGAACAGGAACTACAGGGGGCTGGAGCTGCTGGGAGCAAGCTGCCTGGACACTGAGCAGTTGTGTGAGTGAGGAGAGGAGGATCTTTGCCTGAAGTAGCCTGCCACATTATCACTAGTTAAAGAAGCATCCTGAGTATGGCAGCTCATAAACATCATAGACTGAGAGCAGAAAGGAACTTTAGAGAATGGACCTTGCTTATTCCTACCATTTTACAAAGGAGGAAACTGAGGCCCAGAATTGTTGAGTCCAACAACAGAAGGACCAGCTTTGTAGGTTGAAAGAGTCTCATGCCTAGGCTTGACTATTGCATGGTCAAGGGGTGAGGGGTGACCATGAAACCCCATTGTGAAAATTCCAATCAGATGGGGCAGCCATGGGGCACAGTGAATTGAGCACCAGCCCTGGAGTCTTCATCAGATTCACCAGCAGCTGAATGTGGCAAAACAACATCAAAACAGACAGACAAAATATTGGCATCATAGTCATGTCCCCTCAGTTCTTGGCAGCTCCGGGTAGCAGTTCTCAAAAGTCCTGGGCAGCTCCAACTGGCCCTCAGCAGTCCATAACACTGCTCTCCAAAAAATCCTTCCAGCCTTCTCTGCTTGGGCCTTCTCTCCAAATTCACAGCTCCTCCCAGTTCAGCCCTCTCTCATCAGTCAACATGTCCGTCCCATAAGTGGGATTCACAAGCTCTGGGTTTTAACACTCAACCCATAAACCAAGCCAACACAGGGGGATCTCCAAATTCCATTACCATTACAGACACTTAACATGAACTAGGGGTGAGGGGTGAGGCATAACGACTCCAGAAGACCATTTAATTAATCCTAGATGGGTTTTCATTGGTTAAAGGAAGGCCTGTGCCAGTTAAATCAAAGATCTTTGATAGGTGAAAATCTGTGTATATTATAATGGCAGAGAAAAACTAGTAATACAGTAAGGCCTAAAGATTTGCCTGGGCAATCATAGTGTAACATATATCCAGTCAAATTCCATGGCAAGAGGCTTAAATTAATTGACAAATTCAAGGACCCACACTTGTAGATTTATGGGTGGAGAAAGAGAGTAAAACTGGTATGTACTTTTCCTAAGGGTCAGAGCTTTTATCTGATATGTTCTAAACACCCTGATCTCAAGCACTGAGAGAAAACTAGACTAAGAAAAGTGTTCATGTCTTTGACTTTCCCAAAACAGCCACCCCTGGGTTCTCTTCAGTGAGTTGCTCTCTCCTCACTCACATAGACTAGATACTCAGGCCTTTCTGTAGCACTGACAGCTTGAGGAACTAGTTCATACTTGTAGAATATAAAATGCTATGTGGTGAATGCAATTTCCTTTTGGGTGCTGGGGTCACTGAGCTGTCACCACTGTCAGCAACTCTCTGTGAGTCTGTGGGCAGCTGGAGAGAAGCCTCTCAGGGAAAGAAGTAGATTTTTTTTTTCTTCATCAGAAGAGAAGTCAGGTTTTAGGTAAATTATTATTCCATTCATTCTTTCTGGGAATGACAGACCCCCAAAGAAGGAATCCTGCCTTTCCTGATTACCAGTTATGTTCCCTTCTAACTCTCCAGAATTGGTTGTCTTGACTCATGAAACAACATGACCCACTGGGCCTGGCTTGCCACAGCTGGATACAAAGTATCTCTGAAAGTTGTAGAAACCTTTGTGCTGATCAGTCTCCATAGAGTTCAGAGTGCAGGTACACACGGTGGTAATCGTATCACTCTCTGGGAAAGCTGAACCTAGTCATCAACTTGCCCTACTCCCTTCCACCTCACCTTGCTTGTTTATTTGTTTGGGAGAGTCTATTTTCTTGTTCTAAAATTTTAATGTTTTACATATGCCACAATCATTTCCAAATAATGTTCCTCTACAATTAAACCTTCCTTTATAGCAGAAAAAAAAAAAGTTAAGGAAAACTAGCCATACTTCCTCAAGCATTGAGAACTATATCATGCCAGCATTCTTGTATTCTGCAACATCTTTAGGAAAAGAAAGTAGGTCTCTTCATCATCTATTCTCTGGGAGCAATGTTAGGTTATTACAATCAATCAGACTTGGACTAGGAAGAATATGGTATGGTTAGAGGACGGGGGTTCTAAATCTTTTCTTTTTTTTTTTGCTTTTTTTGTTTTGGAGGGCAATTGGGGTTAAGTAACTTGCCCAAGGTCACAGGGCTAGTTTTTGTGTTAAGTGTCTGAGGCTGGATTTGAACTCAGGTCTTCCTGATTCCAGGGCTGGTGCTCTAATCATTGCACCACTTAGCCACCCCTTGGGTTCTAAATCTTAATTCCCCTATAGCACCTTTTACATTTGTGACTCTTAGCAGAACATTTCATTTCCCCAGGCCTTAGTTTCCTAATTTGTAAAACTGAATTGGATTTTATGATTTGTATTTTTTTTCCAGTTCAAATCCTATGATTCTTCCTCTTTAATGTTTCTTTCACATACATTTTTGTTATAATGGTGAATTTCATTTTCCTAGTTCTGCCTACCAATAGGCAATATGTCTTCTAAAAGTTTATTCCCATCTCACCCCCAAATTCTTCATATTCATCACATATTAAAGAATAACAAAATTCTATTCCATTCATATATCAGAGTTTGTACCCCAATCAAGCACCCATCCTTACATTTTTTTTCTGTTTTGTTTTGCCAGTAATAGAAGTGTTGATTTAAGTATTTCAACTAATCCTTTTAATTTGAGATCTCATAAAATCTTGCCTTTGAATTGCTTCACTTTTTCACATTTGTAAAATGGAAAAGTTGATACCGATGCTCACAAAAATCCTAATGAGTTACCTTTCTGGAAGAAACAGCTGCTCCTAGAAACAAAAGCAGGGTTATGTTCCTTCTGGTTTTGCACTGACTAGACAGAAGAGTCCAACAAAAGGCCTTTAGTCTCTAAGGGAAAGATGAATTCTATGGAAATGTGATGAATAATATCTACATTGCCAGCTGCTGTTTATGACCTGGGACCTGTATGAGTAACTGTTCTGGTTCTTGGGGCTGCTCTAATGAGCTCTCCGTGCCCTCCACTCCCTGGAGAATGACCTGTCACAGCCCAAGAAGGTGCTGGTTAGGGCTTGAACATTTTGTCTAGGCCAGGAGTGTTTTCATAAGAAACAGTTCTCTTTCCAAACTCTATTGTGTGCCCTTATGTGCCATTCTTTAGATGATACTCTCATTGTCTATAACATAGGTGGGGAACCTGAGACCTCGAGGTCACATGTGGCCCTTTGGGGCCCTTTGACTGAACCCAAACTTTACAGAACAAATTTGTCCGGATTCAGTCAAAGGGCTTCACTTGAAGACCTAGAAGGCCACATGTGACCTCAAGTTCTCAGGTTCCCTGCCCCATTTTATAGGAGTTATTCTTTGATCTGTCCATGGTTCTGAGGGAAGTAGTGGATGTGAAAGTGGGATGAGAAGAGAAATGAAATTAGAGAGCAGAGAAGAGTGAGAACAGAAGAGAGATGTCCTGAATTGTAAGCTTGGAGTCAGGATACAAGTGCCTGAGGTCACACACATAGTTTGTTTTGTTTTGTTTCATTTTGCTGAGGCCATAGGCGTTGTGACTTGCCCAGGCTCACGAAGTTACTAAGTATCAGAGGCTGGATCTGAACTCAGATCCTCCCAATTCAAGGGCCAGTGCTCTATCCACTGAACCACCTAGCTGCCCTAGTTCACAGATTTTAAAGATGAGAGGGTCTCTAGTGGTCATTTAACAGAGCCTCTTTTTAAAAATAAGAAAGCAGGGCCAGAGAAATAATAATATAAAGGAATAAGTGACTAGGCACTGAAAGTGATATTAGAGGATTTACAATCACATGCCATCATTTTTAAAATGTATAAACTAAGGCCCAGAGAGGTTAAAAAATTTCCTTGAAAGCACATAGGCAGTGACAACCAGAGCTGGGATGCAGGCATCTGGCTGGAATCAGGGAGATCCAGTTACAGGAATCTTTTCACTCTGCCAAGTGGCCTCAGTCAGACCACAGGATCATCAAGTTAGTGCTAAGGGACTTGGGAGATCATCTCATATGAGTCACTCATTTTATAGATGAAAAAAATGAGGACCATAAAGGCAAAGTGACTTGCCCGCAATCACACAGCAAGTAAGGAAGATAGCAGAGATTCCACCAAATTTCCTCCAACTCCAAATCCCATGCTCTTTCCATTCTATTTCCCCAAGAAAAGGGACAGCATTTTTGTGTGTGAGAGTGTCAGGTATTTGGGGAAAATGTATTCGAGACAGTATAAGATGTAACATGCCCATTCGGTCACCTCCTTAAGCCACTTGTCAGTTCTCAGATCCCTTTACATTGTTCTCCCTGGAGACTTATAAGATTATTTAAAGGCTGTTAGAAGAGGATTGGGAGGCAGAAACAAGTTTATCCATTGTCTCTTTACCCCTCCCTTTCAGCCCTCCCATTTGCTTGAGGGTAATGCTCTGAGATGGTTACAGCTTAGATAAGGTTCCTATCCACAGATTCTTTAAACTTGATGGAGGTAAGTGACAACCCATTGTGGACATCTATGACCTCTATCAATCCATGTGCTGCCTATCAGTGATATGGAGCCATTCCTGTTGCAGTAGAGGGATGAGGTGTCTCTAAGTACATGTTGAGGATTTGAACTTGAAAAATTTATAAGAATTGAGAACATTATTTCCTAAAATGATCCTGTAAAATCTGTATAAATTCTTGCCCAAGGTGTTCTAGTCTTAGTTCTTAAGGATCTAAATGGCACGATGGATAGAGTACAGGATGTGAAGTCAGGAAGACCTGATTTGAAATTCTTACTTAAACACTCCCCAGATGTATGAACCTAATCATGTCACATAATCTCATTCTTCCTCAGTTTCCTCATCTGTAAAATGATTATCATGATAGTATCAATGTCATAACAGGGTCTAATTATGACATGGACAAAATAATGTGATTTTGTCTAAACACATCATCTCTGGGTCAGGATACCCCATAAGTGTTCAACTCCTGCAACTATAGCAAATATTTCTTTTTCCTAGAGTACAGTCAGAGCTAGAAAGGACCTTAGAAGTCATCTAGGTCAGGCCCTCCATTTTACAAATGAGAAAACTGAAGCTCCTAGTGGTCTTGCCTAAGGTCACACAGATAGTAAGTGACAGGGCCAGGATTTAAATCCATTTAAATCTGACTCCAATTCAGTTTCATTATTTGGGTCACACTTTCAGAATGTAAATTCATTCATTCAGAAGTAATTTGTGTCTATGTGAAGGTACTATTTTAGGTCCTAGGGGAAAATAATGATACAGTTCTTGCCTTCTAAGAGCTTACAGTCTTATGGCACAATATAAGATACGTAGTAAAAAGCATCTTTTATAAAATATAAACTCCTCTGTTGAGCTTCTGAAGTCCTTCAAAACATGGTCTGTACATGAATCCCCTTCCTGCACTCTACTGTCCAACTAAACTAGCCTTCTGTCTGTTCCTCAGACATAGAACTCCATTTCTCACCTCTCAGAATTTGTATTGGTGCTTCTCCGTGTCTGGAATGCACTCACTCCTCACTTCTACCTCACAGAATTTCTTGCTTCCTTTAAGTTTTCTTTTACAAATTTCTTTTACAAATTATTTTTCTTTTACAAATTTCTACATGAAGCCTTTCCTCATCTCTCCCCAACTGCTAGTACCCTCACTCACTATCTTATGTTTTCATATGTATTCTGTATGTGTTTATTTATTCCTTACAAGTTTATACTTGTGCATGTTGTCTTCTCAATTGAATGAAAGTGCCTTGAAAGCAGAGATTGTTTCATAGTACCTGGCACATAGTAGGCATTAATAAATGTTTGGCATCTAGAAGAAATATAATGTAAATTATAGTATCTATGCAAGAGGAGCACAAAGTGTTATTAAACATTAATTATCTTGATTTTAGGTCACAAACATTTGATGATTTGGGTCAGTAATCATTTTGGCATTTATAGCAAGCAGCATGATTTTGTTCATTATAATTCAACACTGACAAATGTCATGTCACAGAATGCTCTCCATTTCTTTGTATGTGTTTCTCTATGTCTCTATTTCTCTGTCTCTCCTTCCTTTCCTAACTCGCTTTCTCCCTCTCTCTCCGTCTCTGTCTGTCTCTCTCTGTTTCTCTTTCTGTTTCTGTTTCTCTCTGTCTCTCTGTGTGTCTTTCTCTGAGTCTCTGTGTCTGCCTGTCACAGAAAAACAACGGATAAAGGGATTAAAAATCTTTTCCTTGCTTTAGGGGTGGTAAGGAGACAACAAGGGAAAGGTGATACAAAGGACTATTCAACCATGGTTATAGTTGCTCAGTAGGAGTGAAAGATGACTCATTTCCCAAGTGCCCCACCTGAGCCTTTGAAGCAGTTATGGTGAGGAAGAAAGGATCCCAGTATTCATTGTCTTGTAATGGATAGATGTTACAAAGATTGATTTCATTTTCATATAAGGAAAAAACAATTAGCAATTAGAACTATCCATATGTAGGATGGATTGTTTCCAGAGGCAGTGAGTCCCCTCTCACTAAAAGTTCATACTTCATAGATACGCAGTTGGAAAAGATGACTCCAACTCATCTCATTTTATAAAGGAGGGGAACAGGGACCCAAGTAACTTGCTGGGTTTACATAGGGCTTGGATTCCAACACACGTCCTACTAATGTTAAATCTAGCACACTTTCTACTACATTACAAATCTTCCCATGGAGCCTGGGTGGGTGGCCTCTTATCAGGAATAGCCTGATGTAGAGGCCTATGTAAAGGGTCTTTTTCCTAAGACATTTGAGATCTGAGTGCCCTTCTAGCCCTGAGACTCTGATTCTGTAATCCAGTCTAGAGTCAAGATGGCAAATTCGAATGAGTGAAGCCATCTATGCAAATGGCTAGAAGAATTGCTTCAAGTCAGCTAAGATCCAGATGGCAGGACTAAAGGAGAGGAGTCTTCAAAAGCCTCCTCATCCCCCTGTTAAAGGGATGAACCAGACATGTGCTCCTTGATGATAGTGAGTCGGGAGTAAATTCTTAGGGAGAGCAGAGGATTTCCTGTTCACAGAAACAAGGCTGATAAAAAACTATTTTCCCATATCAATTTTCAGAGAGTTTATTTTGTGAGAGTTGACTATAAGCTCTCATAGGCTTGAAGCCCAGGAGAGGAAGAAAACAAAACTTTGTAGGGTAAGGAGTTTTTGAGCAAAGTACCTGTCACTGGCCCTCCATTCCAGGCTCACGGCTAAGGTTTAGCAAAGTGTATTCTAGAAGGGCTGAATCAATGACAGCTTTGACAATAAAATCCATTTGCTTTAAAACTAAGGCCTGAGATCTGAGATAACATCTAACAGGTAAACCCTAAGGACAAGAGCTGGAAGAAGAGGCTGAATCAGAAGAGAAGGAGAGGGAAACTAGTTCTCTGTATGGCGCATAGAAGTATAGAATTGACCAAAAAGATCTGTGGATCACTATAACTTTCCACTGTTATTTGGCATTATATATTAACCTACAGTACTTTCTAGTAAAAAAAAAAAAAAACTTTTAAAAAAAATTTCAGACCGTTAATGTAGTATGCTATTTTCAGAAAGAAACAACAAGCAAAAAACCTCACACCTTTCAGACAAGTAAGCTAGAGATAGGCAAATCTAGCACAAAAAGATGAGGTGGTGACAACCAGAACCTAGTAGGGGGCAGCAATGAGCCAAACCTCATCTATTTCAGTCAATAAAAAAGGTGACAACCTTCCAGTTCCCAACTTATAGTATCACAGATGCCATGAAAAAAAAAATCAGAATTCCTAAGGAAGTACTGGAAAATTCCAAGGACAACAGAAATTCCAAAATGAAAGTGCTCAGTTTGTTATGGTGTCTGTCAGTCAGTGAGCATTTATTAAGTTCCTCCTATAAACTGGGCACTCTGTTAAGCATCAGGGATACAAAGAAGGGCCAAAGATAGTTTGTTTTGTTTTCTTTTGAGAGGCCTGTGTAAAGGGTCTATTAGATTAGATTAGATCAATGCAGGCTAAATTAGTGATACTTAAGAGAGGTAAGGGATTAGCATTAAGGAGGACCAGGAAAGGCTTTTTGTGGAAGACGGGATTTTAGCTAAAATTTGAAGGAAGTTAAGAGGCAGGGATCAGGAGGGAAAGACTTCCAGGCATGCGTGACAGCCAGTGAAAATTACTGGGGTCTAGAGATGAAATGTTTCTTGTGAAGTGCAGTGAGGAGTCCAGTATCACTGAATTGAAGAGTACACCGTCAAGAGGTTGGAGAAGACTGGTGTAAGAAGGTACAAGAAAACTGGAAAGGAATCAGGTTTTGTGAAGGGTCTTGAATGCCAAACAAACAATTTTCTATTTGATCCTAGAGGTACTAAGGAGTTTATTAAATAGGAAGAGGGGATAAAGTAGTCAGATCTGTGCTTTGGGAAGATTAATTTGACAGATGAGCTGAGAATGCATTTGAGTGAGGATAGATTTGAGTCAGAAATAAGAAACAGTGAGGATAGATTTGAGTCAGAAATAAGAAACAGTAGGTTATTGCAATAGTGTTTGTGTGTGTGTGTGTGTGTGTGTGTGTGTGTGTGTGTGTGTGTGTGTGTGTGTGTGGTGAAGGCCTGCACCAGGGTGGTAACAGTGTTGGTGGAGAGAAGAGAAGGTATCGATAGATGGTAAGAAGGTAAAATCAACAGGACTTTCCAACAGATTTGATCTAACAGGTGAGAGAATGTGAGTAATCAAGGCTAAAACCTAAATTTGTAAACTGAGAAGATGGTGGTGCACAGTGAAATGGAAGTTTGGGAAAGAAAAGAATTTGGATGGAAAGGTAATGAATACAGTTTGCGGTGTACTTCATTCAAGATGTCCCCAGATCATTTAGTTTCAGATTTCTAATAGGAAGGTGTGTATCGCTTATGGTGTCTTTGGCAATGACATATTACTGTGCTTCAGCAAGGTCATTTCTATTTATTTATTTGCAAAAACCCTCCACAAGCAATGAGAGAGAGGTTTCATTGACTGCCAGCACTGAGTAGGAAAGTCGCTTGTAAGCATTTTATTTCTAGTGTGCTTGTATATACTATACAATCTTACCTTTCTATGGGAATTTAGTATCAGCAAAATTGGTGTGGCTGATCACATTTACATAACTAATTCAAGATACCTTGTTTTACTAGATGCCTAAAGTTTGTTTCACTTTTTTCTCATCATCTTGGCACATTTTTCATGGCTATGCAAAAGAGCTAGATGGGGGGGGGGGGGGGGAAGGTGTCATGGTTAGCATTATATGTATCCTCTTTATCATTGCTGTTTAATCTTTTGTTGGCCCTATGTACTCTGGCTTCTTTTAGCATGACAGCCCCACTCATATCATGACTTGGACTATATACTCTCTTCCCAGGAGTTATATGTCCTTTCCTTTCAGTCATAGTAATTGCCCTTAACCATACTTAAACAGGTTTTATACTTGGTGAAGCCAGAGTTCAGAGCATCTCAAAATCCAGGAACTAGCAAGAAGTTGGGGGAAGCATTCACAGAATTGTTCAAATTCATAGACTTCATAGGAACATAGAAGAGACCTTAGAAATCATCTACTCTAATCTCCTCATTTTACAAATGAAGAATCTGAAATAGAGAGGTGAAGTCAGTCAGGCATCAGTCAAAAAAGTATGTCTTCATCACTAGATACCTAACATTGTGCTAAGCATTGGGGATATGCAGAAAGAGGAATCCAATCTTTGCTCCCAAGAAGCATATATTCTAATGGGATCGTTTTGCCCAATTTCATCCAGCTAGTAGATAGCAGATATATGTCATCCAACTCTAAATATAGTACTATTTCCACTACACCTCACTGAATTAGAACAGATCTGGGGAGGGGGGGGGGCAGTGCTATTCTCCCCTTACTAAGAAGGGGAGAGACAGATATCAAGAAACTAAGAGATTTTCTCATACAATATTTGTCTAAAATAATATTATTTATAGGTCTTCTGTGCTAGCCATTCTCCCCTTCCTGTTCCATTTTTTTATACTGCCATGATCCTGGGAAGTCCTTAGAACATATACATACATACATACATATATATGTGTATATATATATATATATATATATGTGTGTGTGTGTGTGTGTGTGTGTGTGTGTGTATAAATATATATATATATATATATACATATATAAACTGTATATAATCTTAAAGAGAATTAGTAGAATGGATAAAATAATATTCACTCTCTCTCATGAAGTCCTAGTTCCTTGGAAAACACATTGGAAAAATGTATTATTGACTTCCAGTGTTTTGTCTAATGTTTTTGAGACTAATTCTTAAGAGTTTGAATTAGGTCCTTTGTAGCGGGCTTCATTTTTACTGAGTGGTACCTTTTCTCTGAAGAAGTTACGCTGCATATTTACAACACAGTTCCCAGCAAATTCATCTGGATGATCATTTTGATCTTGAAGACTATAAAATAACCCCTTAAAACTTTGAAAATGTCATTCCTTATCAGAAAATATAGTAATAGGGAGCTTTATGGATTACTGATACAATTTAACTGGAGTCAATTTCCATCTGGTCTTTATGTGAATTACCGAAAAGTACGGAAATGTTTTAGGGCATTCTGCCACCGGAAATGACACCACACTAGAGATTAGAGGTCATGAATAATTGTGTTAATAGTCAATATCATATGATAATAGGTGGTCTGAAGTAAATTTAGGTCTTCTTTATGAAAATTCAAAAGACATAATCTCTCAAGCTTTCTCTTATTCCAAAATATGGAATCTTTATCCTAGAATCTGAAAGTTAATATTGATGTAAGCCTTTTCAGTCTATGTAGTAACTGGCATGTCTGTAGATAATGTGGAAAGAATATATATCCTGTTGAGAAGAGTTTTTTGACCATTTGTTATAGACACTATCGTTAGAAGTGGTTTCTTTTTTCCAATCTTCAATGAAGTATGATTTTCCTATTGGCCATTATAAAATGTCCAGTGTGTTTCAATTGATGCACCTTTTTAGGGCTTTACTGTAAGGTATATGACCTCATTGTTGTAAGCCTGTGAAACCCAGATAGTATACCAGCATCATGCCAGGAAACTGATTCAATTCCATTGGAATTGTCTTAGAAAGATTCTGAAGATCACCTACACTGAGGTTCTTTTTTGAACTAAACTGCCAAGCATTCCTACTCTACTTCAGACAGCACAATTCTGATGGGTTGGCCATGTTGTTCAAAGGGAAAATGTATGTTTGCCAAAAAGACTATTTTATGGAGAACTCACACAGGGGAAGTGTTCACATGGTGGTATGAAGAAGCGATACAAGGATACTCTCAAGGTCTCTCTTAACCTTGGAATTCATTGTGTGACATGGAGCACACTGTCACAGGATCACTGAGCATGCCATGCCCACATCAGAGAAGGTGCTGTGCTCTATAAGCAAAGCAGAATTGAAATTGCTCAAAAGAAACATGAAACATACAAATTAAGAGAATCTACCCCAAGTATTCACCTGGACTATTTGTGCCTGACCTGTGGTAGGACATTCTTCTGAGCTCCTATTGGTCTGATCAGCAACAATCAGACACACTATAACTTAACTCTAGTATAGAGGTGTCATTTTGGTCCTCTTTGAGAATGAAGGACAACAGCCAAACAAGTTACATATAAAATAAAATCCTCAATATTATTTAACACATTTCCCAAATGGCAGTATTGCCACCCTTCCTCTAATACAGAATCAACAATGCTTATTTTACCTAACTGCTGATTCCATTTATAAAACGTAAATCTCAAAATACTGTTGTATGTTGATGAAGTGATTGAAGGGACAGAGGCAATTGACCAATCAATAAATATTTATTAAGCCTTTATTATGTGCCAGATTCCAGGTTGGTCACTGGTGATATTTACAAAAGGTAAAATGTATTTTAAAATATATTACAAGTTGTTCAAATTCCTTAGTGTTAAGCAAAAGAGGAATGGGAAGAGATCTTAATATATCATATAATGGAGGCCCAAAGACTCTCAGGAGCAGAGGATTTTTGAATTCAGACTACCCCCCCATTTTTTTCCTTCTATGAACTAGCATTCTAATGTAGTCCCTCTACCTCAGAATCTCAAGAAAATACCTACAATCAAAATACCTACATCAAACCCTACACTATGTCCCAATGCACTTATCTAAAGAACAAGTCAGTTTAAGTCCTAGAGGGAAGCCCACATTTACAGAATCATCAAATTTTAAAGGTGGAAGAGACCTTAGAGATAATCTAGCCTAACCCCTACCTGAAGTATGAATCTCTCACTCAATTGCTTAACGGTAGAAGTCAAACTACAGCCCTACAATCGTCCAGTTCACAAAGAATCACATCATCATCTCTCAAACACATCCTTTGTCAGTTATCAGCAAGCATTCAAAGAACCAAGTGGGCTTTAATATGAGTAAGCTTTATTCCTGCAATCTAGTATAATCTAAAAGGAGAAGTACTTTGGAAATCACTGCAATATAAAACACAGCAACCCAAGCAGTATAAAACACTCAAAAAAAGCCAAATTATGACATTGTACCTTAGAATACAAACAGCAGCATGGAAAGGGTTGTGGAACTTGGTGACATTTAAGATGAATTTGAATCCTGTTTCTGATGTATGAGGCACCTAAATCACAGAGGCTTTGGGAGGCTCAAGTTAGATGAGAGGTGAAAAGCATTTTGTAAACATTAAGACATTATAGAGATGTCAACTATTATCAATGTCCATGACATACATTCCTCCATTTCTGTCCTCTGTTCCTACAACACCCTTGGTACCATAAACTAGGTGTCCAAGTCACTGAGGGTCCAAGTGACATGCTCCAACCTGACCAAGAGTTGCATCTGAGGAAAAAAAGATTGCATTCTGGCAGGATGATATCAAGTGAGTTCCAAGGAAATGTGTTCTGACAGCCATTCTGACCCTCCAGGCACGATAAGGAGGAATGGCCCAAGTTTGGTTCTCCCCTGGGAATCAACCTCAGATGATAGCTCCAAAAGCTTTCTGTTTTATTCTACCCATAGGGGTATAAGGTCAGAAATGGTCCTGAGGGCCTGCCACCTGCCCCGACCACTTGGCCCTTCCATCTAATTACCAGGTCAGCTGAGCTCCTAAGGAGGGCTGATGAGATAGCACAAGGTGGGATGGCTGTAGGCTATGTGTGACCTACCTCCACTATATTCAACTTCAGATTTAATTTGATCTCGGGCAAATTCATAGCTCTATTAAATTCAATATAAACCCCTCCGGAACTGTACCTCTGTCTTATAAATAACCCAACTACTTGGTTTTTGACCACTTTTACAAGAACATACTTTTTTAAAACAATTTCTCCTTGCAAAAGGTTTCCCTGCATTGAGTGCCCAATTTAACATCCCAATCAAAGATCCATAAAACAGTGTTTCCCCTCTCTTCATATATCACAAAACAGAGCCTCCTTTAAAAAGTCATAAAGATCTGTCAGCCTAACTGCCTTTGACATCTCTGATTAATCCTATTTTAACTAGTTCAGTTCAAATTGCCAGTACTTTTCCAAGGCCAGGAAGCATTTAAAGCCAAATAGATCCAATATGTAATTAGAAAAAAAAGGAAGGGGGTTTTTTTTTAAATGAACTTTCAGGGCTAAAGGGATGTTACTCTCTTGTTTTCACTTGATCACCCCATTCCCATATGATCTGAACATGAACCTGTCTGCCCTCTTGTTGCTCAGTGTCTGGCATCCTTACTATAGATCACCTGTAATGCCAATGGCATCTTGACCCTTTAGAGAAGATTGGGGGGAAAGTCCAGGGTTGGTTCTCCCCTGAGAATTTATATTGGTTAATTACTGCAACAGTTTTAATGGCAAATTCATCCATATGGGCAACATTATCAGCAAGGGGACTACTAAGTGAATGATCTCTTTGGGGTCATTGTGGAAAACAATTAGTAATAACCAAGAGAGGCAGTATGGCATAGTGAATAGATACCTAGCATGAATGGCAGAAAGACATGAGTTCAAGTCTCACGTCTGGTATATATTGGCTATGTTGCCTTTGACAAATCACTGAACATCTTAGCACTTTGGTCTTTAAAACACTAAAGTTGCACAGCAGGTACTGATATGCTTTGCTAGGGGGACTTTCCTCATTGGGAATTCCTTATATCAATGAAATCACAGGTCTAGAAGAACAATAAAAAGAAGTGGGGCAGGAAGTATTAATGGAAACATATCAAGAAAAGAACTCCCCATTTATTAGTGCAATTCAGTTCAACTAATATGAACAAACATCTGTTAAATGCTGGATAATGAGCAAATTTCTATTAAGCACCTACTTTATGTTAAAGACTTATTAGCTATTAAGGACTCAAAAATGAAAAAAAGGCACAGACATTGTCTTCAAAGCCTTCATTATCCCTCAGGTTTGGGTAGAAGTGAAGGAAGATATTCTGGTAAGTATGATATAAGGTAGGATGATATTAGGACAAAGGCATACTTCAGATAAAGTGTTTTTTAAACTTTTTGAGAGAAAGCTCCATTTCAGCTGAAGATAAGGAAAATTTCAAGAAAATGTGGCATCTGAGGTGGGCCTCAGCTCTTTCTCCTCTTGATGCAGAGTTTAATTTTAGCACAATCATACATACTAAACAATAAATGGATCAGGATCATAGATTTGGAGCTTTAAAAGACTTCAGAAGTTACCAAGTCAAAACCCCTCATTTTATATATGAGAAGGTTGAGATTCAGAAGGATTAAGAAACATACAAACACAGAAAGTAAATGCATGAAGCAGGATTTGAATGCAAGCCCTCTATCCACTAGGTCATACTGCCTTGAAATGTCATTTAAATTGAAAATATTGATGCCCAACAAGTGGCACATCGGCATTGTCTGCACCAGTAGTCATACTCCTTAAGGAAAGCCATTTTCCTATATATCAATCAATAAACATTTATTAAGTGCCCACTACGTGTAAGGCACTATGCTAAATGCTAGGGATACAAAAAGAGACAAAGGATAGTATCTGTCCTTAAGGAGCTCAAAATCTAAGGAGGGAGACAACAAGCAAACATATGTACAAATAAGTTACCTTCAGGATAAACCGGAATTAATTAAAAGAGAGAAAGTTAAAGAGGGGTTGGGGAATACTTCCTATGAAAAGTGGGAATTAGGTTGGACCTTAAAGGAATGCAGGGAAACCAGTAGGCAGAGACTGAGGGAGGGCATTCCAGGCAGGGATTATAGTCAGAGAAAATGCCTAGATACTCTCTTTGCAAGGATCCCTACTCAAAATCAGGCAAAACTGTAACAACCCAGGTGGCTGAAGTTCTCCCATACAGCTTGGTATGAGGTTCTTTGAACATCCAAACAAATGATTGACTTTTAAACTAATTAGCTATTAGGGCTCAACATCAATTGATCTTAGTTAAGCAGGAAAGAAACATCCCCTTAAGTGTTTAAAAATACAAGACCTCAGTTCCTCATCAAAAGAGACCTCACTGAACACATAGGCATCTAAATAAATCACCATCCAAGACCGAAACAGCGCTGCAACCTCCAGGCCCAATGGGTGTGGGTAATCCTTAAAAATAACCAACATTGTAATACACCAGAATGAGACTGAGCCAATCCCAGTACTGGTTAAATATACTCTGAGCCAGGCACACATTATTAAAACATGAGCTTAAAATCACTTATTCTGCATTAGCGTGATTAACGATGTTGGCCCTTTATGAGAACGTTGCTGCAGCCCTGAGAAATGATGCAATTACTTCCTTTGAATAGGAAAGTTAAAAGACTTGTTACCAAAGGGTGCTAGGTACAATCTTATAGTTAATTACTACTTTTTTTTTTTGGTTGGAGCTGCTACATTACCCACTCTAAACATAGTTCCTAATCCTGATACTCTCCCCACATTCTTTCTCTTATGAAACAAATTACAAGAGATAGAGCAATCAAGGTTTCCTGTTTTAGAAATCAGCAATTGTTGCTGGTGATGGGCTAAGTGGTCACCTCAGCCTTAGACCCTTGACTTTGATTTGTTCCTAAACATTCATATTTCCGATGCCTTCATCCATGGATGTAACCAAAACACATCAACCAAGGTTTCCAGGGAGAACAATGTCTTTTAATCATGAGTGGAGGATGAAGTTATACATATAATTAGGTTTAAAATATCTGTAAAGTCACAGTGTAAGGATGTGTGTGTGTGTGTGTGTATGTGTGTGTATGCATTAGCAAGAATAAACTATTTACACTAGAAAGAAGTTCAGCACTTCTACCTTTAATGGTGGCCAAGGTTAGGGTGAGAAGGATGGGTGAATTTTCCATTTTCTTCCTGATTTTCCATTTCTTCCTGGAAAGCCCACTATGGTTTCTTTGTCTTCATGAAAAATTTAATATTTTGATCAAAAAGCATGATTCCATTCCTCTTCTGTATAATGCTTTCTTTGCCAAAGGGGTTAGTTTTGGAGTAGACAAGCTCTGGATCTTGATTGGCTTATGATGAAGGGAAGTGATCTCCAGATGCAAGGAAAGAAGTTGAACACTCTTGAGACTTGATCAACTCATGTTCAATATTTCAGCTTTATGTGCATATCTTTTCTCCATATTTTTCATTTGCATCTATGTAAGATGTTCCTAAAAGTGCCCTTGAAGCCATAACTAAAGCTGTCATATCTAATGTAGCCATAACTAGACTTTTTCTCTTGGTGATCTCATCAGCTTCCATGAGTTCAATTAGCATCTCTATGCAGCTGATTCCTAGATCCATTTATCCAGGTCTAGTTTCCCTCCTGAGTTCCAGTCAAATGTTACCAACTGCTTCTTGGCCACTTCAAAATGGATGTCTCAAACTCAAAATGAACAAAACGGAACTCATCATTTTTCCCACCAATCCCTCTCCTCTTCTCAGCTTTCCTATGAATGTTGAGGGCACCACCATCTATTTCCAGTCATTCAGGCTCAAACTACAATGCCATTCTCAACTAACTCCTCACTTGTCCCTAGTCCACATATACAATCAGTTGTCAAATCTTTGTTTAGAATACTTCTGCCTTCACAAAATCAATAATATATACCCTCTTTTCTCCACTCACACAGCAAGCGCTAGAACTCAGGCCTTTATCCTCTCTCACTGGACTATTGAAAAAGCTCTTTTATTGGTCTCCCTGCCTCAAGTCTATCCCTACGCCAATCAATCCTCTGCTCAGCTGCCAAAAAGATTTCGCTAAAGGTCAGATTTTACTATGTCACACCTTTCCCACTCACCCTCATCCCATTCAATAAACTCTAGTGACTTCCTATTCAAGTTTCATTAGAAAGTCCTCTGTTTAACATTTAAAGCTCTTCATAACCTGGTTCAATTCTACTTTTTTCAATATTCTTATATTTTACTTGCTTTCATATCCTTAGGAATCCAGTTACACTGACTTGCTTATTGTTTTTCCCACAGGACACTCAACCTCTCATCTCTGTACCTTGTACTAGCCATTGACCATGCCACAGATGTCTGCTACCTCACCTCCTCCTAAAGCAATGGTTCTTAACCTTCCTAATGCCATGACCCTTTAATACTCATATGTGGGCGTATCTGGGTGTATTTGCATGTGGGTGGACCCGCTTGGAGACAGAGAGAGGAGCGGTGTCTTGGTTCCTAAGACCATCAAAAATATGTGTTTTCTGATGGTCTTAGGTGACCCCTGTGAAAGGGTCGTTCAACCCCCAAAGGGGTCACAACCCACAGGTTGAGGCCCACTGTCCTAAAGTTTTTGGCTTCCCTCAATACTCATCTCAAATCTTAACCTCAGTAGGAGACCTTTCCTACTCTCCCTTACACCTCATTCACTAGTGCCTTCATTCATATATCACTTTCCATCTACTCTGTATGCATCCTTATAGGTACATAGCTGTTTGCATGCCCTTATTGGAATGTGATTTTTGCATTTCTTTCTATCTACAGTACTTAGCACAATTGTTGACACATGATAAACATGAATAAATGTTTATTGATTAAGATGGTGACTTGACTTTGTCTCAGGGTGCCAACATGATAGTAATATGCATCTTCTCTATGATGAATATCCTCTATGAACCACATCCCAAAGTCCTTTATTAGCCCTTCTTTCATCCAACATTGAATTGCCTTACCCATTATACCATCCATGACGTACTTTTCTCCTATGTTGTACTTTTCTCTCAAACCTTACAGGGTTGAGGACTGGGCTGATAACACATAGCAATGAAAAAGATATAATTTGTTCACTGAAATTTGTATTTCATGTACGGTGAAAGCTTATAGGGAGAGGGAAAGTAAGAGAGGCAGAGATGGGGCAGAGAATAGGAGAGAAAGAAGGAAAGGAAAAGAAAAAGAGAGGAAAAGATAAATGCAGAGAATAGCAAAAAGAAGGAAGAGAGAAAGAGATAGGTTGAAGGGGTTAGGACAGACCATTTTCTGCACCTCTTGCCTTTGAGGGATTTCATGGCATTTCCAAGGTCTTTAGGCTCATGTGTAAAGAGAGGCTAATAAGACCTTAATATCATTCACAGTGACTGATCTCCTACACTTACACTGCTTTGTCTCATATATTTTTCTACCAATACAAACTCTACTACCCTTCTAAGTCCAACTGAAATTTCACCTCTTCTGAAAAGCTCTCCTGTGTTTAAAAACTTTTGCATTTCCTAGGTTTAGAAAATAACAGATTTAGTGCAAGAAGGAATCTTGAACACCATCTAGACTAACAACCTCATCTTATGAGGAGGAAACTGATGTTCCCAAGGTCATAAGTAGCAGTCTGGATTTTGTCACAAGTCCTCTGACTTCATAATCTTTCCATTTCACCATATTGCCTCACCACATGCCTGCTCTAAACAATTAACAACTTAATATATGCTGCTGCGGTTTTTATTTGAACTGCATATTTTAGCACTTTATTATATTGAAAATAATCTGTTATACTGGCCAACACCAGATTGTTCCCTGACCATTTGTTACCCTTCCACAAATAAAGTGGGGCACTCCCAAAACCAGGGATCTTTATGGATTTTGTCTCAGCATAGGAGGAGACTTGGGATGTAGTCAGTAGAGAATGGAGATCTGAACTACATGCAGATGTTTTAGATGTCCTTAGTGAGTTCTGGTGACCCAACTCAAGAAAACTTCAGCTTGGAATATTAAAAGAACTAGCAAATATATTACTGAGCCCCTGTCCATGATCTTGAGAATGGGAAAGCTGTTTAAGACCAGAAAAGAGCAAACTATTCCAATTTTCAACTTATAGACCAGGAGGCTTGACTTCAAATTTTGCTAAAAATTATTTTACATTGTTAAAGTGTGTGTATATATGTGTGTGTGTGTGTATGCACATAAATGTATGCATGTATGTATGATATATATTATTAAAAGAATGTCTTTGAGCATTTTAAAAAAGAAATAGTGATCACTAAAATTTCATGTGAAACCACCAAAAATAGGCCATGTCAAATTAACTGCACATTTTCTTAACAAAATAGATATACTGGCAGATGAGGAGAATCTTTCCATTTTAGCAAACAATTACAAAAGTCATACTATGTGTGATATGAGTTAAATGATGGTTCAGTAGGTGAATAACTGAATAAGTGACCTGATCAAAATGACATATTAATGAAACTATGTCAAATCTGTAGTGAAATCCTCAAGTGATTTGGACATTTCATTATGTTTTTCAATATTTTTCTCTATGAGTTAGATGAAGTCCAAAATGGCATGCTTAATAAATTTTCAGATAACGCATACCTCAGAGAACCTAGCTAAAACACACTGGGTGACAGTGAACAACTACAAAAATCTTGACAGACTGAATCAATGGGATGGATTGGATAAGACTTTTAGAAGAGATGAATATAATGCCTTATACTTGGTTACCCAAAATACACAGGTTGGCAAAGACATGACTAGGCAATAGAAGGTTAGTTCCTCGAAGACAAGGACTGCTTTTGCCTCTCTTTTTATCCCCAGTGGTTAGCACAGTGCCTAGAATATAGTAGGCATTTTATAAATATCTATTGACTTGTTGAAGATCTGAGGATTTAAGTGGACTCTGGGAACCATTTGATAAATCAAAAGTGCAATTCACTTATAGTCAAACAATGCTGTCCTCAGCTGCATTAAGAGAGAGGTATAGTATATAGAAGGAGAGTTTAGAGTACTGTATTCTAGGTACCACATTATAAAAAAGACAAACAAATTGGTATGGATGATATACATTCCTCCAATTCCTACCTATCGAAATCCTACTCATCTTTCAAAGCCCAGTTTAAATATCATTTGTTCAGAAAGGTTTTACTGGTCACTCTCAAATGGAAGTGGGCCATGAATGTGGTTTGGTGGAAAAAGCAGCAATTTAGATTCAGATGTCCTGGGTTCAAATATGGGCTCTTTTACTTACTGCAGATATGACCTTGAAAAGTCATCTAGAGTTTCCAGAATTATAAAAAGGGACAGTTGGATAATGGTAATCCTAAGATTCTTTCAGTTTTAATTCCAATTGATAAATCACTAAGCAGGTATTGTCCTGTGATAATATTAGTCAGTATTTAGATAGCACTTCAAAATTTATAAAGAACTTTACATCTACTGTCTCATTTGAGTCTCTCATGACCCAAAAGGTAAGAACTATGATTGTCCCCATTTTACAGATGAGGAAAGTGAGTCTGAGAGAAGTTAAGGGCCTTGTCCAGCATCACAGAGCTACTAAGTATCCAAGGCAGGTATCAAACTCTAGTCTTCTGGAATCCAAGTCCTGTGCTCTACCCATTATACAAGCCAGCTTCCTTGATGATAAGTATTTCCCTTGGACAGAACTCTTCTCCCTTGCTAGTTTGTAAGCTCTTTTTCTTCCTCATCTTGTCAATATTGACACCTCCTTATAGTTGAGATCCAATAAATGTCAGTTGCATTCTGAATGAACAAACTTGTTTTTTCTCTGATTGTGTCCTTAGTCTTTCATCCTAAGTAGATTCTTAGACATATCATGTCTGTTGAGTCTAAAGCCAGTCAATCTTTGACTCTTCCAGATGATTTACAATCACTTTCATAGTCTCTCTTTCTATTGGAGCTTTCTCACATCCCTGATATTGAACCAGTGTTGTTGGGTAGATACAATGCATTGCTAGAAACACACACTGATGCATCAACGTTGGGGCTTATGACAGTATCTGTATCCCTCCCTCCACCTGACCCCAATTACCTCAGGATTAGGAAAGGCCTCAGGTTTCAGTCTTCCCTAAACAGGAATAGCTTCTCTATCATAGAGGACAAGTCATTATCTGACTAAGCTTGAAGGCCTCCCTCAAGGGAGAAACCCCTCCCTTACAAGGGATACCATCCCATTCTTTCATAGACCTGTTAGGTTTTTTTTCCCCTATAGAAAAAATAAAATTGCCTCTTTGTAACTTAGTTCTTCTTGCTACAGTAAAGCAGAGGAAATCTATTCCTTTTCTACAAGATGGTCCTTGCAAGTAACTTGAAGGTTGCTATCATATCTCCCTATATAAATCTTTCCCTCTCTGGGAGAAACCTCCCCAATTCCACTCTCTGAATTTCTTATAGAAAGTATTTGAGGCTCTTCACTATCTAAATTGGTCTCTTTTGGACACTTGGCAGTTTCATAATATTCTTGCTGAAATGCTGGATCCAAAAGTAAAGACAATACCACAGTTATAGTGTAATCATGGCAGAGTACAGCAGGGCCATCACCATTCTACATTCTGGTTGTGGACAATAAACCTTGCTTAATACAGCCTAAGTTATCTAATAATCTTTCTTGGCTCCCATATCCCAATGTTGACTCACCTCCAAATCTTTTTCATATGGAGAACTCTTGCCATCTCCCCTTTATACAACAGCAGTCAAAAATTACTTCCACTTCTTAGAGGCAAATAAATTGAAACACAGAGAAGCTAACCTGTTAAGCTAAGTCAATGGTGGAATCAAAGATCAAGCCTCAGCCTGTTCATCAAAGTCCAGTGCATTTAAGCAGTTTGGAAGGGCCACATGTGACCATTACAAAACCCCGAGCCCTTTTGTGGCATGAGAATTGTTCAAAACAAAGCCTACATTGGCAATAGAGACCATATTTCAACAGGAGATGAAGTAATTCTTATTCCCAGCATCTGCTAATCATTCAAGATCCTTCTAGATGTGAGAGGCTATAGAATGAAAGATATTATTAATGGATCTCTATATGCTGTGAGGAAATTCTGAATAGCAACCCTCCTTCTAAACAATGCTTGCTCCTGTGAGTTAATTTCCTTCCATTATTTTAAATTCTTCAAGTGCTAGAGAAGTCATGTAGGTTGTTTTCTCGAATAGTCACTTAGCTGACAAGCATTTTCTAATTGACAGAACATTCTGAATAGACAGATTAAGGGGTGGGGGTAAAAAGATTGTGCAATTTTCCACACATAGCAAAAAATTAAGAATACTAAAATGCAATAATTTTTTTCAAAAGAAGTTATAAATTATACCCTGAAATCTGAATTCCATTTATGGTGAGAGATAAAGAGAGAGGGAAAGTACAGGAGGCTGAAATAAAGGCAGAGAATAAGAGAGGCAGAAAGGAGAGAGGAGAAAGAGGAGGAGAAGCAAAGAAAGAGACAGAGACAGAATAAAAAAAGAGGAGAGAGAGAGAAAGATAGATATAGATTGAGAGGAGGTAGACATCTAATTTCATTGGTGCTGGGAAATTTAATTGAGCAAACTGCCTGCATCGGTGCAGATCAGTACCTACTATGCAGTTTATAATTTTATTATATGCTGGGGTGCTTGCTGTTGCACTAGGGTGCTGAGAGGTAAAGAGAGATTGAGAGAGATTGAGATTAAAGAGATCTTAGATATAACCTGGTCTAACCTCCCCATTTTACAGACTGTAAAACTTGATTCATTTTATGTGAGATACACAGAGATAGAGACAGACAGAGACAGAAAGAGACTGAGACACAAACACTGAAAGAGACACAGAGAAAAAGACACACACGGAGAGATTGAGACAAAAATATAGAAAGATACATAGAAAGTGAAAGAGACAAAGAAAAGGAGAAGAGGGGAGAGGAGAGGAGAGGAGAAAAGAGGAGGAGAGGGGATTCATTTTATATGAGAGACAAAGAGATAGAGACGAAGTTTGGAAAGAGACTGAGAAATAGACGGAGAGAGAGAGATTGAGACAGAGACTCAGAAGGTGAAAGAGATGAAGAAGAGAGGAGGAGAGGGGAGGGAAAGGAAGAGAAGAGGCAGAAAATTATAGAGGAATATAGAGACAGAGGAAAAATAGAGTAAAGAAGAAAAGGAAAGAGAAAAAGAGGTGGAGAAAAGAGAAAGGGAGGATGAGAGGTCCTTTTTTTGAGGACTGCAGTACTATAAGAGAAGACTATGGCTAAGGAGACAACATGCCTTACCCATGCCAGAGCTTACATCAAAGTGTTCCCCAAGCCAAGAACTGAAATCTCATGCTCAGTCTCACCACAGCTGAGGTATCTCTCATATCATGCTGTTTAAGTAAAGGTGGTCTTCAACATGAAGCCGAGAATAACAGGGCTGTGGTTTCAGTAACTCAAAGTACCCTTGCAGAGTTTAGCAAACCATAGCAAAATGATGGACCTTCAGTTCGGGAGAAATGTAGAGCAGGCCTGCTTCATCAGGGAGCTCGACAACTGTCCTGCTCTCACAACACAATCCAAAGCCAGCTTGGCAATTAAAGCACCCATCCCATGACATAAATAACATATTAATCACCCTCTCTTCTGATATCACATGTTGCATTTTTATCCTGCTAATGTCTCTCCATTGACAGAAGCTTTGAAAAGCTAATGAGCCATTCAGGATGGCTCAGTTTCAACTGTCTCCAAATTTCATGAAGTGAGATAATATGACTGAAGAGTGAGTGTACACTGAGCCACTCAGAGCCCTGATAAGGTGTTAATAAACCCTAGCAAATTCTGATTAGAGCTGTCTTGTTACATAGAGTGTTGCATTTTCCACAGATATCAGAGCTGGTAAATTAAACCTTGGAAGGTGCTAAATTTGGATTTGATCACCTAAATGGGCAGTGAAAAGCCAAAGAGAAGCATCATTGAATCTCTTCATCCCTCAGTAAAATCTCTCCCCACCCCCAAGCTGAGGAATCTCTGGATTCCCAGGGCTTTTCTTTGATTTAGCTTGGATGTCATGTCACTGAAGTCTATGCAAATCCCTTAAGACACTGGCCTTTTTCTCTTGGAAATGCAAAAGCCCACCAGCTAACCAAAGCACTGTATGAGATATCTTTAAACTAACTATTCTCTATCATGGTAGCAATGGATGAGTTGAGATCTGTATCATGGGCGGAAACATTCAAATGAATGAGAACACAGACCTATTTGAGTATGTATAGAGGATGAGATTAATATGAATGATTAAGATCCCTGGGTAACCTATGAACTTTATAGAATGTATTTGATATTCTATTCAGGAACCCAGAGAAAAATTGTGGATTCCATAGACTATGGTTAGGAGAGGCAATGGTTGTAATCACCTTAAATGATTGGATAGCAAACAAAACTAAATAGTTAAAAATGACAAAATCCAAGCTTCACCCTAAAGAAATATAAGAAAGTGTCCTCACCTTTAGTTAATCAATGAATATTTAGTGAGCCCCTACTGTTTGTGAGGTCAACAATTACAAAAAGTGAGACAAGTCCTACTTTCAAAAAGTAACCTTCTTTGGGAGGGGGAGGGACTTTGGATTGGAACATGACACCTAAAGTCAGACATTTGTCAGACACATAAATTCAGTCTATTGGTTAGTTCACATAGACTTTTTTTTTTTGCTTTTTGGAGGGTGGAGGCAGGATAATTGGTGTTAAGTGACTTGCCTGAGGTCACATGGCTAGAAAGAGTTAAGTGTCTGAGGATGGATTTGAACTCAGGTGCTCCTGACTCCAGGGCCACTGCTCTATTCACTGTACCACCTAGCCACCCCACTCCTAGACAGTTTTGTTGTTGTTGTGCTTTTTCTCATTTGCATTATTTTCATATAAAGAATGCTTCCCTGGGAGAAAAGGGGAAAGGGAAAGGATACATTGGAAATTGTATGAAAAAAACATGAAATGTCAAGAAAATTTATTTGATAAAAAAAGTTGAATGTTTCCTCATGTATAATTAAGATCCTTTAAGGACTCATGAACCTATTACTCACAAATGTACTGATGTCTTAAAATTATTTGAATTTCCAGACTGCATATCTTTAAAAGATTTATTTTATAACTCTGCTTGCTTCTTTATGAAATGAGAGAAAGAAAAAGAAAGAGAAGTTGGTAAATGAAGTTAAGATGTGGGTTCAAAGTATACATGAGGTACAAAGCTAGTTATTAAGACAGAAAAGTATTTGAGGGAGGGAGGAATCAAGAATGGCATACCAACTGCACGAACCACAGAAGGTGGTGCTGTAGTAATTGAACAGTCATCAGGTAACATGGTATAGAATGCATTGGACAGAAATAGAAGAACTTCTGGTTTAATAGTTGGAGCAACCGGCTTGAGAGACTGAGGGGGGTTGGTAGTGAGTTGTTAAGGAGAGAATAAGCAATGTGACAGCATAAGATAAACATGTGATTTGACTGATAGAACAGGCCAACATTGAGAGAGAAGACATGGTGGATGTAAGTCATAGGAATTCTACTTCTAGTGTCACATCGGGGAGGGGAAAAGGTGTCTAGAATTGAAATAATTTACATGTAATGAACCTGATGAGCAAATTATTCTGCTGTCACATAGTACTGGGAATAGATCTGTGTGTGTGTGTGTGTGTGTGTGCATGTATATATGTGTGTGTGTGTGTGTGTGTGTGTACACACACACATATATATACACACATATATGTGTCTGTATATATACATATATTCCTTTTTGACACCAGGCACACAAGATTATGCCAGCTGGTGTTGTGTGGCCATCTCACAAGTCTTGGAAACTATGTCTCTCAATACAATCTGATAATTCATTATCTTTTTTTGTTGCCATTTCATTGATGACACATATTAAGTTTTCAGTCCCTTCACAGAGCTTGTGATCAGTGATCTTCCATGTCTCCCTCATATTGCATCGATGAACTTGATATTTTTGCTTCTTTATAAAATGAAAGACAGAAAAGAAAGAGAAGTTGGTAAATGAAGTTAAGACGTGGGTTCAAAGTATACATGAGGTACAAAACTAGTAACTAACAGAAAAGTATTACTAGATAACTTGTGTGTGGGGGGGAATATTATCTCTTCTGCTTCTACCTCTTACTAATCTTCACTCAAATTCTCTTCATTATGTAAGCGCATTGTCTGAAACCATTTCCCACAAAGAACTTGCCTCCAATGTTGTTGGAATTATCAGTTCTCACACTGATCCCATGTTACTTAAAGACAAAAGATGAGCAAGTTGTATGTGCTAATTGTTTAAGAATAGCCTATTGACATAAATTTATTTATAAGAATAATATAGGTTGGTGGCATGTACTAAATATGTGTAAATATCTCTTATGATTGTCTAGAAGCATACCGGATAGATAATTGGTAGTTGAAATTATACTTTTTGCAAAAAAGGTTGACCTTGAAGAGAATTTAATATGATTGATTATAAACATGGATGAAGGGCACAAGGGATGGGGGAATAAGATAAAACATAATAGGTAAAATGATAGAGTGGGGGTGGAATCAACATTTAGTACATCACAGAAAAGATTTTTGTGGTGAAAACCAAGAAGTTAAAGGTTAATTATGTAGAAAATGGTTAATTATAAAGGAATAAGGTCATGGGGCAGGAGAGGGCATGATTGTGGATAGACCACAAGTGAAAGAAAGGGTACAAAGGTTACCTTGTGGAACAGTATACCTAAATCCTGACTGTACAAAGAGTTGAGTTTGGGAAAGCACTTTTCAGTGGGCTGAACTGTTAACAACCAATAAAGATGCATCAAATGTTCACATCATGAGGTGTCTGGGTTTTTTTTTTTTCCATTTTTCCCTGAAGATCTAAGCTAAAGGACTGTGGAGGCAGTGACAGTGAACATCAATGACTGTTGGAGTCTCTTTGGTTACCTGGTCTACGTACACATAGATCCTGATCTATGACCATAGAAATTGGAAATAATAGCATATAGTAGATTATGTAGACTAAGATAGCCAACAGGTTTCTTATCAGAGAATCAATTATTAAGTACAGCACTTATTTGTGAGCACAAAGAAGTAGAAATATGAGTATAGTTGGCCATAGAGGGAAAGCAGAGTCTCCTGTGATTGACCAATGACAGTTAGGTCTGTCCGTAAGTATGTGGATGCCATCACTTCTAGAATTGCAAGACAGCCATTTTCTGCTGGAGATTTGCCATATTGAATTTTTTTGGTTGGTAGTATGTTAATAGTTGTAGCAATCTCATGTAAATCTATGTCAATTGCAGAAAGGGGCTTCTACAGGAGAGTTCTAGAAAACTGTTGTGAAACATGTTTGGAAATCGAAACTGGAAATGAAATAATTAACAGATCTAAGTAGGCATGTCTAATACACAGAGGCTGTGTGACTCTCTGCAAGTCATTTTATCCATAAGTGTCCTAGGCAAATCTCAAGGATGATAAGTTAAAAAGACTATGCCAACCTGAATTAGCATAGTAATTTTCCACATGTAGGAATTGCATATAACAATGAAATAACAGGTCTGAAATTTATCCCCTATTTACAGATCACAGTTCTTGACACTGAGGATAAAAAAGATAAAGGCAACTATCACTACCCTCAGAGGGTTTACATACTAAGGAGTGGGGGAAGTAACATATCAGTGTATTGCTAAATAGGAAACATATACAAGGTAAGGTAAAACAATTAGGGATGGGAAGAGTACTAACAGATGGAATATAAGGTAAGTCCTTGTGTAGGAGGTGACTTCCTGAATATGGGTAGAGTATGTGCCCTAGGCATCTACCTTATAATAGTCTAAAGTTATTATTCCAGTGTGGCATAGAGTTGATGCTATGAGGGGTGGATTAGGCCTGTCCAAACATATCTAGTGTACTGACTGGTCTTATAAGAAGACCCAACATGTCATCTCAGTTTTTTTTTTTATCACTTTTCTCTTTCTCTCCCTTGATCATAGTTGAATGTGTCCTAGAAGATAATGTTTACAAACTTCCGGAACATGACCAGCATAGTATAGCAGAATAAGTGCTGAACCCTGGAGTCAGCAGGAACATAGGTTTCAAATCCTACCTCTGACATTTATTAGGTGAGTGAGCAGTGGTACATCACAAACTTTCTGAATTTCCATTTCCACACATTTAAAATGGGGCAAACACCATCTTCAGTGCATATGATCAGTTATCAGGGGTCACTAAGCTAATACATAAAAAATTATTTGGTTTTGTTATTATTAGAAGTATCATAATTATTGTTACAACATAATCTAATGGGCATGACTGTAACCAATTCCAACCACCCATCACACAATAGATACCCTTTTCTCCTTGTTAAGAATCTAATCCACAATACCTCCTGTATTCAACATTCTAATAGCATCCCAATAATATCATAGATCACTACCTAGTGTGACAATTAAAATGATTTTGAGACAAAACTGTGGGGTAAATTATAATCAGTTTTATCAATCATTGTCAGCAGATTATTGACCAAAAAAGACCTTGTTATCCTTTTATTCCACCAAAGAGATGGCATGGCTACTTTTTTAGGTTTATAAGCCTTTGGACAAGAGGTGTTCCATCAAATCGTAAGCAACTTTAATTGGTTAACATTGTAGTGAGGGGGTGGACTTTACAAAGAGAAGTGAGCTTACTCCAATGAAAGGCTGAGAATGACACCATGTCACTCTTGGACAGAGAAATTATCTCTTTACCCAGACCACCCACAGGCTTGGGCAATTTAGACAAAAGGATCTGTCTCCACCCAAACTTGATTGTATGGAATTTACCTTAGACTTGAGATTCCTTGTAAGACTGCGTTGGGTCAGATAGAGGAGAAATTTAGCTGATCTTCAGAGACTGAGGTCTTGAAATAAGGATAGAGAAAAGGTGGAATCTCCCCAAATCACTAGTTATTAATAATCATTTTTCTCACTAGGAGAGCTGAAGTAGTATGAGCCAACATACAAACCATTAAATCAATTTACCAATTCAGAGTACAAAACGTGTAAATTAGTCATTCTTCCCTAGGCAACTCTTCTGGGTAAGAAAACAAAACATATTCTACACCTCACTGCCAATTGAGGATCTTCTATTGAAATAAAGTGAATCCTGTGGTCTTCTATCTCCAACTTTCTCCATCAAGATTTACTGACTGTTCACCAGGACTTCCTCTATCCTTTCCAAAGACTCTTCCTTTGACCCATTTTCACTGTAGCATGATCTCTTCTCATCCAAATAATCCCACCAACGAGGGAAAAAAGGAAATTCAAATGAGGATCTCAGAACCTAAGTGGTCCAATATGGAACCTGCTGGAATAGGGCAGGTTTGAATCTAAATGCTCTATCTGGGCACTAGCAGCACATTTCCATACTCTGAAACCTGTGATTTTTGATCTCTGACACCTCTTCAAGGTTTCTTCAAGGTTGTTCTAAGTGAGAGGATAATGTCAAAGCCTAAAAGTATATCAGGGCTCAGTTAAGCTATGTCCCTTTAAATACAACTTAAAAAAAAAAAAGATGAAGTCACAAAACCTCTGCCAATCTTGTTCATCACTGAATCTTTCACATGTGACGTCCTTGACTCCTCCAATAACCTTAGCCTTAATCCTGATCTACTGATCGAAGACACAAATTCATTTTGTCACTCAACATTGTGGATTTGGGACCATCTCTCTATTCTCACAGTGCAGATGAAGTCACACTCAGAATTATAGAGGACCCCAGTGTTCATCTAACCCTACCAGTCCTGAGCAGGAATCCTCTCAACAATATCCCAAATGAGTGTTTATCCGATCTTTGTTTGTAGATGTCCAGAGAACGGAATCTGCCACCTCCTGCTGGAGCCCGCTCCAACCTTGGATAGCTCTGACTGATAAGCTTTTTCCCCCCTTATATTAAGCTGAATTCTGTCTTTCTGGTATATCCATCCACTCTTGCTAATTCTAACCTCTGGGGTCAAGCAGAACTAATTCCTTCCAGGGGATAGGAATGGTGGGCTAAACCCTAAATTCTAAAATTACTGATTTTGGGGAGGGGGAAAAGTTGTATAGGACTCATTACTCATGGGGGCAGCTAGGTGGCTCAGTAGATAGTGTGCTGAACCTGAAGTCAAGAAGACTCATCTTCCTGAGTTCAAATCCTGCCTCAAATACTTCCGAATTGAGGGATCCTGTGCAAATCACTTATTCCTGTTTGTCTCAGCTTTCTCAACTGTAAGAGGAATTAAAGGAGGAAATGACAAACCATTACAATAACTTGGCCAAGAAAACCCCAAGTAGGGTCACTAAGAGTCAGACATTACTGAAGACAATGGAACAACAACATCACTCATAAGTCTTGAATGCATTCTGTTCAATAAGCAACAGGAAAATAAATCATGGATTATCTAAATCAGTGGTTCTCAATCTGTGGGTTATGTTCAATTTGTAACAATGAAAATAAATGTCAGATATTTACATTACAATTCATAAAAGTAGCAAAATTACAGTTATGAAGTAGCAACGAAAATAATTTTATGGTTGAGGGTCACCACAACATGAGGAACTGTATTGAAGGGTCATGGCATTAGGAAGTTTGAGAACCACTGATAAATGCTCTCTTCCACCAAGTTCCAAAATAAAACACTTGCATTAAAAACCACAACACTGTTCTTACCTAGGGCATTTATTAGGCTATCCAAAGAGTTTAGTCAAGTGTCTCCACCTTTGTGGGCATCTTTCTGCCCCCAAGGAGTTAAATGCTTTTCATAAAGATAAGGACTAAGGCTAGAAGCATTAGAGGTCTCTGTTATAGTGCCTTTGACACCGGCATACACTTTGGTTTAATTAAAACAGGGGCTCTGATGAGCATTCAGGGAGAGGTAATACTTAAATGGTGTCATTCAAGGACACCCTTGTTTCCCAAGAAGGCAATCTGCCTTACTCCAGTTAGAACAACAGTACTGCTGAAACCTAGTACCTTTGTCCAGGCATGAACGACTGTATGGCAAGAGCTCACATGCAGCCCATGCTGAACAGAAGTGGCAGGAGTAAAGCTACTTTAGTAATGGCAGTTCCCATTTTGATAGAACTGGAAGGATGACAAATTGCTTTTCTCACAATAACCCTGTGAGGTAGTAGGCACAGCAACCATCATACTCATTTTATAGATGAGGCAACTGAGGGGCAGAGACATAATGTGTCTTGCCCAGGATCACCCAGAAAAATAAGTGGAGGGATGGTTAGGTGGTAAAGTGAATAGAGCACTGGCCCTGGAGTCAGGAGGACCTGAATTCAAATTCGGCCTCAGACACTTAACACTAACTAGCTGTGTCACCTTGGGTAAGTCACTTAACCCCAATTGCCCTACCCTCCCCCCTCCAAAAAGGAAAAAAAGAAAAAAAAACTGTGAACAAAACTGTTCAACACTAAGGGAATACAGGGTATACAGCAAGGAGTATGAGATTTGGAATTTGAACTTGGGTTCAGATCTGAGCACTATCTTCTGTGATCTTTGGTAAAACCCAGCCTGTCACATAGTAGGTATTTAATAACTGTTTGTGGAATTCATTTTAGATCCTCAGCGCTGGGCACAGTGCCTGAGACTTGATGTTTAATGTTTACCGACTGACTGACCAATTGAGACGTATGCTTATCAAAGGTATTTACCAGTATGATGGAGGAGACATAGTACAGGTTGAAGAAGGATATTCAGTAAATAGCAGGATCTGTCAGAAACTAATGTTTGCGGATGACATTGAACAAATTTGTACCAAATGCCAGGACATTGTGGAGGATCCTTGAAGAAATCAGTAATTGCTCAAAGGAATTTAGTTTGTTCATCAACACAAAAAAGACCAAATGGATGAAGATGTAAATGGCCTAAAATTCAACACACATTTGGATGGATACCTCAAAGAACTCTATACCTGTGTATATGTATATGTGTGCACATATAATTTACATATTTATACATAGTTATAAATAATATTTATATATAACATAATTTTATACAATTATACATTATATAATTATATATGCATTACACAGACTCCAATAGCTCATCAAAAATTGAATCCTAAAACAAGAAAGACAATCTCAACATCCTTTTCTAACCTTATTTTATATGTAAAGTTATGCTTCTTATGATCTTTAATGTTGCTGAAGTCTAAATGAGGGTATACATACGCCTTTGGATAAAGAAACTGAGGTTCATAGAGGGCAATGATTCATTGCCCTCTGTGGGCCTTATAGTCCTCATATGGACAATGGGGTGTTTGAATTGATTGTATTACCTCTAAGGTTCTTTACAGCACTAATTCTATGATCTTGTTTGGAAAAAAAAATTACAGCAGATACTGTCACTGTTCTTATTAGTTTAAAATCTACTCAAATAAAGATAATAATGCAGAGTGTTTCATGATGAGTGCATTGGAGAGGGAAAAGATAGAGTATTCCAAGAATTGGGGGCAGAAAAGTATACTGGTAACTTCATTCCATCCCATGCTTCATAGATACCACCCAGAATCCATTATGGTATGATTTGTGAACCAAAGGATATATTTAGGCCTATAAGGCACCAGATCTATCATTCAATTCAATTGTCTCATTCAGAGATGAGAAAACTGAGGCCCATAGAGATGAATTAACTTCCCCAAAGTCACACAGCTATTAACCTACAGAGTCAGAACATCTGCAGTCGTAACCAGAGAATATTTACCCTGTCATTCTCTTCTCTTCCTTTGCAGATTGGTTTTCATTTCTAAGAGAAGAAGGTGGAATAGCTGATAGCCAAAGGAAGATTTAGGATTGGGTTAGAGAGGAGGATCACTATACAGAGGTGTTGTTGTTTTTTTAATAGGTGATCAGTTCAGCAGGTCAGGAGATTACCCCACTGTCATCTCCAAGGCAAATGAGACCTGGCTCCTTTTCCCTAAGCCTGCACCTGGTCTGTGACTGCCTTTGTGGATGCTGTGATGGTTGCAGCATGGCGCAGCAGTGAATTGTGAGTGGCATCATAAGCAGACCCTGACTCCAACTAATGTTACTCAACACCCTGGATTCCAGCCTGGAGAACAGTGCAATTAAGAGCCCCTTTTCTTCCTCTATTTCCCATACTATCTAAGAGACTTTAACAGTGTCCTGATGGTTAGCAATTTTCTTTTCCTGGCGAAAGCATGCCCGGAAAGATCCAAGGCCAGCTGGTATCATCTCTATTTATTTTCTTTTGAACACATCTTCATTCCAAAGCCTTGGCTCCACATCTTACTAGGGTATGACAGGCTTTTAAGAAATGCATCTGTGTAGAGAGTTTGTAGTCCAATTACAAACACACCAGGGCCCAAACCTGAACTGTGATGTCTCAGCTGGTTTTTTTTTAAATATTCAAAATGTCCATTATGGAAGGTTTTTTTTTTTTCCTTAATGTAAAACTGACAATTCAGGATGTGGCACTAACTTGCTTCCATAGAGATGGGGGAAACTACTCAGGCACCCTGAAAGGACTTTTTTTCATATCTTAATCTTATTATGGAAACAAAGAACAGTAATCCAGGTGCTCCTAGGTAGATAACAGTTACTTTCAAATATCAGGCTTTGCAAGAAAAACATTCAATCCCCTTAAAAGTCCCTTCAAGCCAGAGAGAACAAAGACATTCTGGTGATCTGACCAATGAATTCAATAAGAAGCAGCATGGTCTACTGGAAATAACACTGGGTCAGGGGTTAGAGGGCCTGGGTTCAAATTCCAACTCAGAATTTGGAGTTATGTGACCTTGAGCAAGTTATGTTCCTTCCTCTGGACTTTGATTTTCTAAACAATCAAACGAAGCACTAGGACTTTGTCATTATTAAGGTCACCTCCAGCTCTAAATTCTTTTAACCTAAAACCTGCTGCCACTAACTCACCAAGTTAGGTTTGGCTCTTAAGGGTCACAACCCGGTCAGCATAGGTAGGGTACTGTCCCAAGTGCTGATAGCTGATAGTGAGTATGCACTATTTCCTTGAAAATGATTAGGTACAGTAGAAGAACAATGGATATTGAGTCAGAAAACCTGGATTCAAATCCTTATTCTGCCACTCATTACTCATGTCAATCAGTCAATGAACTTTTATCACACAGTGACATTATGCAAAGGGTTGGGTATCAGACAAGTCACTTAATTTTGCTGTGCCTCAGTTTCCCCATCTGTAAAACAAGGGACTTGTAATAAATAGTCTTTAAAGTTCATTCCATCTCTAAATATAAGATCCCACTTTAACTCTTTCATTTTTTATGAAGAGGTTCAGAGTTTCACTTGAGTTCACACAGGGGAGCGAGTCCTCTGACATCAAATACAGCACTTTTTCCCCCCTTTACACCAATGATTCTCTAATACTAGGTTACAGAAACCCTACCTCTTCCCTTCTTTTTGGTTCCCCCTTCCTATCCCTCAACTTTTCTGTCAACAGCCCTCTGTCCTGCCTCTCATTTTTCTTTGTCACTGGAAAATTCAAAAAGATTTCCAGAGCAGAGATGTGCCTACAGGATTTTTGGTGGGGTAGGGCCTGGCTGCAACAGCCCTGTTATACAGGGCCTATCACTGCCCTATTTCAATATTCCTCAGTCATAACAGAGAATATTCTTTGTTATTCTTGCTATACTCTGCTGGTCCCAAGACTCAGTTTCTCATAATTCCCACTGCTCTTCCCTGAGATAACAAAGATGCTTGAACTGATTGCAAAAACTCTGCCTGTGGTGCTCTTAAACATCCTAAATCAGTACATCTGTCTCCAGCTTATCCAATTATCTTTCTGGAGTCTGCAAGACCAGCCAGGAGAATTCTGAACATGTAAGAACCCCATGACTTTCTTGACTTCCTTGCCAGAGTTCCTTGGGATTATAGTGGTTCTATTCTTTGTACTTCTAGTGCTTAGTGCAATTCCTGGCACATAAGAGTTATGTCATAAATGTTTGTTGATTGGCTGATTGATCTCAGAATGTATCAAGGGGGATTTTTAACCACTTGTCAATATAGCACAATAATTTTGCTTTGGGGCATAGTCAAAGATAATCAACTATAACAAAGGTGTTCCATACATACAAAACATTCAGCTGGGCTAAGTGTATGTGGGAAATAATGGTCCCAAAATATCATCTATACTTCCAAGAAAATATCACCTATACTTCTGACACTAACTATTTGGTCCTGAGAAAGTCACTTAACTTCACTGAGGCTTATAAAATGCTCCAAGACTATAATATATGGATGAGTTGGACTTAGTGTAGAGGCAGTAAGGTGGTACAGTATATAAAGTGCTCAGCCTGTGGTCAGGAAGATCTGAGTTCAAATCCAACCTCAGAGTCTCATTACCTGTGTGACATTAGTCATGTCACTTAACATCTATTTGCCTCAGTTTCCTCAATTATAAAATGAAGATTATAAAAGCAGCAACCTCCCAGGGTAGTTGTGAGCATCAAAGGAGCTAATATTTGTAAAGCACTTAGCATAGTGCCTGGCACATAGTAGGAGCTTAATAAACATTTGTTGCTTCCTTCTTTCCTTCCTTTCATTCAGGAAGTTATAAACAGATGGAATCACAGCTCCTCAATGTATTGACAGGCCATCTGTATGACACACAATCTTATCATTAGGTCATGGGATCACAGGATTAGGAGCTGGAAGAGACCTGAGGCCATAGGATCCATGTCTTTCATTTTACAGATGGGGAAACTGAGACTCAAAGAGGTTCAGTGATTTTTTTCAGGGTCACATACCTAATAAGTGTCCAAAGCCAAATACAAACTCAAGTCTCTGACTCTCAGGTCCAGTGCTCTAACCATCTCATCACTTTGTTCAGAAATAACAAGGTGACTGAATACGTTTTTACTTTTCATTAAGCTTTTTGTTAAAAATGAGTTTGAGTGAGGGGCAAATGCAGAGGGACCATCTATACTTTTATTTCCCAACTCTAACCATTATGTCTCATTTGTGTTGGCAATTTCATTTGCTAAGGGGCATTTAACAAGAAGGCATAAAACATAACCAACTATTACAGCAAATGAGATAGATTCTGGCTAACAACTTTGATCAGAAAGCAGATGAAGGGGCTAGGGCTTACACAGAGGATGTCCATTCAAAGAGTAATTTATATACATATAATATGCACTCTTCGATTAGGGTCTGGTATAAGAGAGAATTTTTAGTGTGAAAATAAGATAGATTCATCACAATGTGTCAATCCTCTCTCTCTTTGGTTGGAGTCTTTTTACTTTCCATCATCTGGGAACTAAAGTTTCATTTATCTCACAGCTCAGGAGCTGAGGCAAGCAGGATTTTGGCTGAGATGCCAGAAAAGGGACTAGGACAGAAGCATTGATTTGCTCAAATGAAATGTTCCCTCCAAAAGGCAGTACTATGGCCTACTTTCTTTTTCACTGAACCTAGGTGAGTATCATTACTACATAGTTACATAATGTTCAACAAGTATTAACTAATGACCAACCAATCAATCAACAATAATTTATAAAACACCTATTCTGTAGCACAGCAGTTCTCAACCTGTGGGTCGCAACCACTTTGGGGGTCAAACGACCCTTTCACAGGAGTCACAGGGGTTGCCTAGGACCATAGGAAAACACATATTTCCAATGGTCTTAGGAACCTCCTCTATCTGCCTCCAGGCAGGTCCGCCCACATGCAGATACACCTACATATCTGTATTAAAGGGTAGCAGCATTAGGAAGGTTGAGAACTACTGCAGTGTAGCAGGTCCTGTTCTAGGCTCTATGAGCACAAAAATAAAAATGTAATTTCCACTGCCCTCAAGGGGCTTATAATCTATTTTAGAGAGATAGCATGTATGTATGGAAGTATATACTAGATAGATACTTTCAACTAGTCAACGTTTGTACAGTGTTTTCTATGTGCCAGACAGACAGTCTGGTGTAGTGGATATGAAGCTGGCCTTTAACCCAGGAAGACTTGGGTTAGTTCTATCTCTAACACTTTGTGTTAGAGTGTGCCACTTCTTGACAAGTCTTGACTTCTTGGTGCTATAGAAAGCAGTCTGCATTGCTAGATAAATTCCCTATGGCTGTGAAATCACAAATCCAATCCCAATCTTTCTCTTAATATGTGACAGGAACTAACCTAGGTGCTGATCACATAAAGCCAAAAAAATTCAACAATCTCTGACCTCAAAGTGTTTACACTCTTCCAGGGGATGATTATGAGAAGATGTTTTCTGGAAATAGGAGGATATTTACTAGCATTTGTATGTAAGGGGAGACATCAGGAAAATCTTCATGTGGAAGATACCAATTAAGCTAAATCACCAGATTTCGGAGATTACAAAAAAAAAATGGTAGCCCCCATTCCATTTATGAAGGACAGTCAGTGTAAAGGTATGGGGAAGGGAGGCTGGAATATCATGTAGGACAAACCACAAAATATTCAATTTGACTAGAATGTAGACTATGTGAAGAAGAATATTGTACAAAATGTCTGAAAAGCTAGGTTGGGGACAGACATTAAAGACTTTAAATGACAAATAGAGGAGTGGACCTTTTTATTCTAAAGGTGATAGGAAACAACTTGGAAGGTGAATTTTTAGAGAAAGAGCTTTTCCAATATGGAAGGAATTTCTCCTGGGAAAAATCAGGGAGGGAGGAGGAAAGAAGGCCAGCAATGGAAAGACTCTAAAGTAAAAGAACTCCTCTCATTTATAATATGAAAAAGTCACTTAAACTTTCTGAGCTTCATTTTCTTCATATGTCAGGCTATGGACTAGATGATTTGTAAGACTCATTCCAGTTGTAAAACCTGATTCCAGAGCCTCCACACCTCTGTTTCCTAACCTTCAAAGAGGTAAATATGTGCACTGTGCAGCTCATAAAGCTGTTCTGAAGAAAGTGCTAGTAAATTGTAAAATGCTACACAACTGTGAATTTTAAATAGTATTTTCTCTGAGCGTTGGAGGAGACCACCATTTGAATATCACTGACAATAGTTCCAAGCCCCTAGCTGAACATTTCTAGTGAGGAGAAAAACCACAATTTCCCAGGGCAAATCACTTAGTACTGTACAGTCTGAAATGTTAGGCTATTTTAAAAATGTGTATTGAGTCTAATTTTCAGTTTCACCTTCTATTCATTGTGGATGCTGAAATCAAACTCCAAATGTAACCTCAAACCCTGAAACAGAATGGTGACCTTGGGTTCTCAAAGTAAACCCACTCCCCTTTCATGTGGAATTCTTGAGAAAGTATAGCAGTGCAGTTTAAGGGCAATATTCATGGGAAGAAGAAAAGATAAGGAAACCTATGACCTTTCATGATACTCGAGATATATTTCCTGGGATACTGGATTTATATAGACTTGCAAGCCAATTAAGACCTTATTAAGTATTAAGTAAGACCAATTAAGACCTTATCTAAGAACTATTTACCAAATGCCTATTGTGTGACAGTACTTGAATGAGAGTCAGGTGACCTTGGTTCAAAGGCAGGCTGTGATGATTACTAATTGCATCACACTGGGCAAATGTCTTAACTTCTTAGTTCTCAATTTCCTCTCACAAACAATGGAGTTAGCATTGAGGATCACCAAGATCCATTCTAGTTCAAAATTTATGATTCCTTTATCCTTGTATGGTGTGAAAAGGAATTCTACAGAGGAAACATGAGGGTATACTCCCTGCTCACAATGACTACATATTCTACTGGGTGAGATAAGAATAGTACTTGGGATAAAAACTGATAAAATGGAATATGCTGTCATTGAGACTCCTTCCAGAAGTCCTTCCACAAGATGGAGAAACCATTCTGATGCACCCTGAGCTTTAGGAAGCTGAATTTCAGAGAAGGCAACTGGTTCATTGACTTAGAAACTCACTGTCAAACTCTCAACATGGTGGTAGAACATAACAGAGCAGAGGAATATGGCTCCATTGAGCACTCATTAGAACACTAAGGATCTTGGGAGATATAACATAGGCTCGAGGTTCAGAACTAAAGAGGTGATAGACTCATGAAACACTCCTGGTCAGTATTATGTGCAATTCTGGACATCACATTTTAGGAAAGACATCATCAAGCTATAATGCATTGAGAGTAACGTTAATAAGATGATAAGAGAACTAGCACTCATATTATGTGAAGACCAGTTGAAAGAAAGGCATAAATGGGAAGCTTGGCTTGGAGGAACAAAAATGACTTAGGAGAATCAGGATTTTCATCTTTAAATATTTGAAGGGTTTTCTTTTGGAAGATGATGAGGCAATCTCCTACCAATTAGATGATTTGATTTCTGATGTTCTTTCCCATTCACTCAAGTCCAAGAGCTATAGAAAGCCAAAAAGTACATGGTCATCTCTAGACAGTTTTCACACACCAGGACATACATCATAGTCAGAATAAGAGTGAAGAATCTCTATCAAAGCTTGGATGCTGTGTGCTCACTAATATTAACTTTGCTATACCCAGAAGTTTGGGATGCTTGGTCAAGAGAAACTACTGAACTGATATGTTGAGGCAGAGAAAAGTAAGTTGTTTGAAGAACAAAACCAGCAGAAGTTTCCTCCTAGTCCCACACCAAGAAATAAGATTATATAGAATAACAAAGAGACAGAAGCAGTCAGATTAGCCACTTATTCAGAAAAAGCAAATTACAAAAGCAGCAAGACACAAAGACAGCAGCAGGAGTCTGGAGATGTGAAAAATAAAACCAGTGAGAGAAATATAGTTTTGCAGAATGGCAGACAAAGGTAAAATGTGCTAATGCAATGCTTGGAATCAAGACAAAACCCAAAGTCCTAAATCCAGAGAGTGTCCCTGTCTCTAGTGCCACAGAAGAAACAGACCAATTAACATCTCCTTCCACTCCCAACACAGGCTGGGAGATATTCCCTTTTTCCCTGACCCAGATGGACGAAGGTAGATTGAGCTAGTCCTCTTGGCACTTAAGACTTACCATCAAGGTCAATATATGTTTCAAGGATATGGCATTAAGGACAATTCATATTTACATAGCATTTCATGATTTCTAAAATAGAGTGAGTATTTTCCTCATAGCCACCCTAGATGCTAGTTAGTGTAAACATGATTATTCCCATTTTAGACATGAGTAAACTGGAACTAGTCAGGTTGGTTGACTCATCCATGGTCTCTCATCTTGAAAATTCTAGAAAGTTTCAAACTCAGCTCTCTGGAGTCTAAATTCAGTACCTTTCCCACCATACCCTGCTGCCTCTCATGGGCCTTTCCTTGAGACTCTAAAGAGATTCAAAGGATTGAACCAATTTGTTCCTAGAATACTAATGAGATAACTTGTCCAGTTGGTGCCTAACTGATATCCTTATTGACTCCTAACTCATCAATGCCCTTTAAACCTGACCTGCCTGACCTATTGACTGTTCACTACCCATGGGGTCACCATCTGGCAAAGCCTCAGCTAGCAAGGACATCACCCTGGCTCCTAGACAGGACACAGTTTGAAAAAGAGTGGAGAAAAAACGAATTCTCACAGCTAAGCATTATCACTCAAGAGACAATTCACAAGAATTAAAAAAAAAAAAAACAGGGCCAGGTCCCCAAGGGAGACGCAGGAAACAGAGATGGTCTACTTTAACAAATTACTGCTTGACAGATGTGGAGCAAAAAACAGATCAGCCTGGCAAACAAAGGGGTTATATTTTAGAAATAAAATCCAAAAATTCTTGAACTTGAACATAGACCATAGGAAAGAAGCAATAATCAAAAGCTTTGTCATATGGAAATGGGTCATGAGGGATTAGTTTGGCCAGAAATTGCCTGTGGAAAAGATCAAATTGATTATAGATTGTATTGATTGTAAATTATATTTACTGTCTGATACCTTTCTTTGTATCCATGTTGCTTAGCACAGTGCCTGGCACAGACTAGGTATTCAAATATTTATTGATTATGACCGTGGCTATAGAGGAGGCGGTAGATAGGGGGCATAGTATAGAAAGATGGAAATGACTCAAGCTTCTCTAGGCTTTTCAAGTTTAGAAAGCAATTTTCTTCCTGCTAACTGAACCAACAATGGCCTCCCCAAAGTTTATCTGTGACTGTATTTATTCATTTGGCCTGGGATAATCCTTCCTTGAGCATTCTAAAAACTCCCTAAGTCTCCCCAAACCAACTGATCTTTAGCCATATTCCATGCCTAAAGACAGGCAAGCTTTTAGAGTGTGTTCATGTAGAGTTGGCCTCCTGGAGGTTTCCCTATCGCTGGTCTTAACAAAGCTAAACCTGAGAGTTCATGGGCCATCTCCCAGTGAAATATCCAAGTATTGATTTTTTTTCAGCTGAGAGACTAGAACAGAATTGTGATTGCATCGCTTGTCTTCCCCAAAGGTTTGGGAAATGGTTACAACTAGAAGGATTTGCTTAGTAAAGCATTGGAAATGATTTGGTGGCCAGACTAATCGATCCCATTCTTGGCCTTTTTTCCCTCTGACTCTTTCTCATTTCTTTCTAAGTGCACCATTGACTACTTATTGCAAGAAGCTCAGAGTGGAACTTTCTGAGATTGAATTTTTTTTTCCTATAGGCTATCAGAAGCAAATGATTTCCTAGGGTAAAATAGATGGGTTAAAATTTGATATTTTTCTTGTCAATGCTACTTCTCAATCTCTCTTCCATTTATTTTCCCCACTGGGTTCTCCCATCTGGATGTCAAATCAGAAGACTTGATTTTGAATGTTGTCTCTGCTATTTACTGCCTTGGTCATATTGAACAAGTCACACAACCGTAGAATCACTAGTTTTCCTAGGAAACCTAATCCAACCACCTCATTGTACATAAGCAAAAATTGAGAACCTAAGACACTAAATGACATTCTGCTCAAGATCAAAAAGGTAGAATGGTATGCATCGGATCCAGGATTTGAACCCAGATCTTCTGAATCCAAATTTCTGGAATACTGATTTTGCTGTGCAGAAGTAACTGGTGGCACCGTGGTTAGATTGCTGTGTCTGGAGTCAAAGAGACTTGGCCCCCCTTCAGACACTTACTAGCTATATGTGTAACCTTTGGGAAGTCACTTAACCTCTGTTTGCCTCAATTTCCTCCACTGTAAATAGAGAATAATAAGGCAGGTGGGTGGCACAGTGAATAGAGCCCCAGAGCTGATGTCAGGAGGATCTGAGTTCAAATCAGGCCTCACATGCTTAACACTTACTAACTGTTTGACCTTGGGCAAGTCACTTAACCCCAACTGTCTTGCCTTCCCCCCTCCAAAAATATAGAGGATAATAATAACACCAACTTTTCAGAGATGTTGTGAGGATCAAATGAGATATTGGTAAAAAAAAGTTCCTAGCACAGAACCTGGAACATAGGAGAGAATAAATGCTTATTCCCATCCCTTCCCCTGTGTTGTTGGATATTCATCATTCACTCTGAGAATGCTATCCTACTATGATGTTACTCTACAAATATGGACTTTAGCTCCCTCATTTATAGAGTGAGGGAATTGTAATAATTGATCCTTAGGGTTCTTCCTTAGGGTCTTAAATCTTCTGATCTGAATTTGGAACCTGAGGGCCTGTGTTTAAATTCTACCTCTATCACTTGCTAATTGTGTTCTTGGCTGAATCCCCTCTACCTTTGGGGCCTCAATTTCTTTTTCTAAAACAAAACAAAACACAAGGGAGTGGATATTGTGGGATTTCAAATTGTCCAATCTCCAAGAAAAATCACTGAGGCAGAGCTCTGAGACAATAGCACTTTATTAAAGAATCTTTGGTCTCCTCTAATGAAGTGGACCTCAAATCTTCCTCATGACCTGAGATGCCCCCTTCCTCCAGGTCTATAGTTTTATAGTTGGACAATACAGGTAAAGCAGATCAAAAATATGGAATCTCATTGATTGATAGACCTTGCTCTTGACTCTCTAGGAGGGTCTACACAAAATATAAACACAAACAGGCTAGTGTGCAGACCTTAACAGACCTATATTACCTTTCAGGAGGTAATACCAAAATGAAAAGTACACCCATAGGCTGGGCTGACAAATAGATGTCAAAACATCCATGTTGACCAATGGGATAGTTGAAAGGTAGGCTACAGGCCAGCAACTAGGATCACTCATTGGCTAGGTTCTGCATGTTGGGCAATAGAAGAATGACAAGTAATGGAGGAGCAATAAAAATAGGTGGGAGGCTTTCCATGTAATTGAGTCAACTCCACCGATGTGGGTTTGGTCACCACAACAACAACAAAAAAATATGAGGATGGAGGTCCTCCAGTTAACTTTCTAAGACTAAGTAACTGAATTTGTAATCTGCAGTTCACAGCTCTGAAGCTTAGTATCAGAACTGTATTACCCCTACTGAATCATATCAAGGTGAATAATACTGTTTGGAAGAAAATAGGGGTCCAATAAAATAGGGGACCAATTAATCATCTATCACAATATTCCATTTCTTTCCCTTCTCCAATTCATCTTCCACATAGCCACTAATAGGATCACCCTAAAACATAAATCTAATCATGCATTCTTATACTCAAAAATCTACAATTCTTCCTAATTCTTCTAGGATAAAATATCAAATTGAACCAGAATTTAAAGCCTTGCACAATCTGGCTCCCTCCTATCTTTCTAGGATTGTTTTGTAATGCTTATCATCACTTTTTTTCTGTTCCAGTCAAACTAGATCACTTGCTATATCCTCTATATAACAAGCCACTTCTAGCCTCTGTGCCTTTGCCCAACATGTTCCCCAGGTCTAAAATGAAACTTCCTCCTCTCTTCTACTTCTTTGGATCTGAAATCCTACTCAAAACTCCACTTAATTGCTTATTTCCTACACAAAGCATTTCCTAATCCCCCTATTATTGGTGTTCTTTCAACTCAAATTATTTGGAAAATGTATTTTTTTAACTTACTTATGTCTATACATCTTGATTCCTCCCATTCCCAAAAGAATGTAAGTTTCTTGAAAGCCGAGACAATTTCATTCTTAAAGATCAATTTTGTTTTCATTCGATTAACGAGAACTTATTTTCTCACCTGTCCCCCATTAAGAAAAGAGAAACAAAAAAGAAACAGCACCAACCTTTGTAACAGAAATATCCAGCCAAGAAAAACAAATCCCCACATTGTTTTGTTCAATAATGCATCCCTTTATTCTGTCAGACATGGTTTTAGGGCCAAATCCAACAAGTGGTTTTTCCCCACCTCAATCAGGTGGGGGGTGCTGTCTCTTGCTCTGACATCAATTCATTTTATTTTGCTCAGAATTTGGATGTACTTTGCTATAACTGTGCTGAATGACCCAGGTAAAATATAAGATCCCTGAGGACAAGGATTGTTTGATTTTATCCTTTGCTTTCTTGCCTTTTTTGTTTGCTATTTGTTTCCGGTGCCTAGCACAATGCCTCACTTACAGTAGATGCGTAATAGGTGTGTCAAACTCAAATGAAGTCCATTACAGTTTAAAGTCCAGGAACCTGATATTCTTTTTTTCAGAAATGCTTTTGGAAACTTGATATCTTTCCTGAGAGTATCTTGATGGAGTTGAATGAGGTTCAGGGTCAATATTAAAAGCAAGTATGGGCTTTGTTCTTCTCTCTTCTAAATATGTGGGGAGGGGGGGAAGAGAAAGGGGAGGGAGAGAGTTCAGAACTAAAAATAAATTAAAATGAATATTAAGAGCAGGTTGCCATTGCCCGAAACAATATGTCTTCCTAAAAGAAGGCCTAGTTTTCTTCTACCTTTAATTCCTATGAGAAATAATATTAGCTGTGTTAATGAACACAACTGAATGGGCTATACACTCCCAGGGTTTAAAATGCTATTTTGGTTTCTAGATTTAAACTTGTAAGTTCACCTACTTCAATCCTCTCTTTTTACAGAAGAGCAAAATATCATCCCCCCAAATTAAGTGAACTTGACCAAGGTCACCCAGGGAAGCAAACAGTAGAGCTTCTTTCCATTCTACAACACCCACCTGAAATCAAACTGGCAAAAAAAATCTTATTACCTAGCATAAATAAATATATGTGTGTGTGTGCGTGCATGTGTGTTTGTATGTATGTATACATATGTATGTATGTATATGAACGCAGGAGTGATAAACTATCCCATGGAGCAATAGAGAAGGAAAAAATTGGAATTAAAAATATACTTACAAGATCTGCTATCATATCAAAGAATAGGCCAAAACTGATACTATACCAGGAATTCATCTGATATTTGTTCATTTGACCATTTTCCCCTTTTCCTGACTGGGCAGAATTCCCCATGATTATCCTCTTTCACCTGCCCTGATAGAGTCAAATAACGGATTCCCTGGAGTTGAGTTAACCTGTGTCTTCATTTATTTTTTTTTTAAATTCTATGCATCATAAAGAAGAGAGCCCTGCACATGAGACAGGAGCTGGTGCAAAAGGATCTGTGCCCACATTTCTCATCTACAACACAGCCTAAGGGAAGAAGGAGAACTCCCCAGGAAGTAAGCCCAGTCACTCCTAGTAACCCTCATTGCAAGCATCAATACCACGGACAAAATCATAGTTGATGGAATGGAGCAGCCTCGCGAATTACTTAGTCTTGCTTTGGCAAATGGCATGAGAGGTGGCTGATTACCCTCTGGAACAAGGTTCTGAAAGGGATTTTCTGAAGTCAAACTCATTTTTCCTATTAGAAAGGTTGAATGCTGAACCAGAGTTCAGGAAAGGAAGGGAGGGCAAATGGGCTATCTCCTGCCCTCCTCTGTACTCTGCACACCTGATCATCTGTGATTCAAAAAGGTAATTTAGTAGTGAGTTTTCATTTGGCATTTATCCCAGCCAATACAAGGGCTCAGGGTATTTAGACTGGAGCAAATTGAGAGAGCAAGGTGAAGGGAAAAAAAGAGAGAAACATGCCAAAGGAAATGATTCAAGGGGAAAAAATGTGATTGGACTTTTCATACCCCTGTTTTGGAATCCATAGAATTATTGAATCAAAGAATATTAAGATAGGAAAAGGCCTTAGGTGTCTTCTTCCACAACTACCTCCTTGTACAGAGAGGGAAACTGAGGTCGAGAGAGCAAATGACTGTACTGAAGGAGTTGGAGTTAATTAATAGTAGATGCAGAAAGCTAAACAATCTATTTTCTAAATTATTATTGACCATCCTGCATATAATCATAGAAAAGTACCACAGAAGCCTAGTTCAACTTCCATTTCAGGTTGAAATTGAAAGTATCTTTTTGTCCTTTTCGCACAAACAAATTCTACTGAAAGTGGCCACCTGATAAACATCTTATTCCCAGAGCCATTCTTAGAATTCACTTCCTAAACTCCTCCCTGATGAAGGTGGCCTTTTACACTAAACTTCTTGCTCACAGATTTTTCCCCAGAGTTGGAAAGAACCTCACTGAACATTTATACAACCACTTTCTTGGGGTGGGAGAGGGAATATATATCAGTATATATATGTATCACTATAAATATAGATATATGTAGAATATATCTAATAAATGAATATCTAGCCTTTGCTTCAAGAGCTCCAAGGAGAGAGGCCCCATTTTTCTCAAGGTAGCCAGTTCTTATAACTCTAACTGTGAAGAATAGCTTTTGTTACTTGTCTCCACCCCAATGAAGTTAAAATTTGTTCCTTTGAAACCCCTACCCATTTATCCCATTTCTACACTTTGAAGCCAAGTGTTTTTATTTTAAATCTCATCTCCATTCCACAAGAGCTTTCAGACATTTGAAGTTATTTGTAATATTGTCCTCCCCACCCCTCAAAAGCAATGATCTTCTTTAGTCTAAACAAACCCTTTTCCTTCAACTAATCCTCATGGCATGGATTTTAGGTCTTTCACCATCCTAGCTCCCTTTACTGGAAGCTCTCTAGCTTATCAAAGTCATTATCTATCACTTATCAATATCACTCTCAATCACTTATCACTTTTTTTTAAGTACTCTGCCCAGAACTGAACACAATATTCCACATCCAGTCCAATCAGGGAACAGGACAATGGGATTATCGCCTACTTATTTTTGGAAACTGTAGTTCCCTTTGTGCAGCTCAAATTTGTGTTAGCTTTCTTGGTTGTCTCATCCATTGTTGCTACACTGAGTTTCTAATCCACTAAGCCTCCAGATCTTTTTTTTCCCCAGATAAAGTACTCATTAGTCATGCATCTGCCATATTTTACTTTCGAAGTAGATTTTTAAAGCTAAGCATAGACTTGCATTTATCTTTATTACATTCCATCTCATTAGATTCAACCCAATGTTTTGCCTATCCAGAACCTTTGGAATACAGTCATTCTGTGTGTTAGCTCTCTTTCCCAGTTTTGAATCATCTGCAAATTTGATAAGTATGTCACATAAATTTTTCCAACTAACCGATAAAAATGTTAAATTGCACTGGACAAAGCTCTTTTCCCTCTAAGAGGAAACCACACAAAGTGATTAATGCAAGTTTCAACTTGTATTACTTTTTTCAATTGACAGTATTAGAAGATCTAGCTTTTGGATCCAAATCCCTTGATTTCAGTGAGAAAGGAAGAGTCTGTTAATGAATCACTTATCATCTTAGTTACGAGTAAGAACGATGATTCTTTTTCCGTCAGATCCAGTTTTTAATATAAGTACTTTAGAAATTTCCCAATAATTGGAATCCTAAACACTAATCTTTCATGGAATTCAATATTTTAAATCTTAATGATATTGCAAATCTGAGACAAATATTCCCTTTCAACTTCATTAAATCATTGTTATCCTATCATCAAAACAAAAACCATTAAACATTTCCCCCTCAAAAAATGTCTCCCTCCAAACTTTCCTCTTTCTGTCAAAGTATAGTCGTTTATTTCCTTCAATCTCATTCCCACTCACCCCCAAGCATCTCTTGCCATGTGCATGTGAAATCATAGCATCATAGATTTATAATTGGAATTTTTAGAATTATAAATTTGGAATTATAATTTTATATATATATACATATATATATAAATTATAAAATTGGAATTCTAGCTTATAATTGGAAAAGACTCAAATTGGAAATTGAATAATTAGAAAACACACTAATCCAAGTGTTCTTCATCTATATTCTACAGACCCCCTAAAATTTGTATGGATATAGTCCAGGGATCCATGAATTTATCGTCTTAAATATTTTTAGAACTGTATTCATGTTCAATATAATTGTTCTCCTTTATAACCCTATGCATTTTATTTTATGAATTTTAAAAAAATGACATGGTGAGAAGATATACATAGACTTCACCAGACTACCAAAGGGATCTTTGATAGACACTTTTAAAAAGGTTAAGAATCCTGGATCTAATCCAATACCTTCATTTTATAGTTTAGGAAAATAAAGCCCAAAAATGTTAAATATTTCATCCAGGATATCACAGGTAGCAAGTTGCAGGAATGAATTAAATTAAATCAGCCTAAAGTTTACTGCAGGTCCATGTGATTCCTGAAGACATATTCATGTTTGCAGAGAGACATTGCCTGGGAAACAGGCCCCAGGGCATGCCTTTGTGACCAGGGTCTGGGAGGTGAGTCAGTGATTTAGACTTTGGATACCAGTGCCTTGCAATATCAGCATTCCTGGACAGCTGGGCAGGCTGCCTGAGGGGGTAAATCAGGATTCTATACAGAAGTGTTTCTGGGTTTCTTTCTCTCTGTCTCAAGCAGAGAAAAAGTTAAGTTTTCAAGAAGGAGAAATGTTATGTCAGCAGGATAGGCTGGTGAGAGCATGAGGGCTGGAAGGCCTTTTTTGAGAGGATTTAGCTATTAGCCTTCATGTTACATATGAAGAAGCTAAGACTCAGAGATTAATGTTAACACAGGAAAAAGGTGATGGGAAATCTAATATTTACAAAAATCATAGGGTCATAGAAACATGCTTATGAGCAAGTAAACTAACCTCCTAGACAACAGTGACCCTAAACACCAACCCACTTGCACTCTATTGACAGAAAACTATTCTGATTGATCATACACTTAGAGCTGAAAATGGCCTTAGAGGTCACCTAGTCTCATTCCTTCATTTAATATATGAGGAGTTGAGGACCAGAAAGGGAAAGCAATTCGTCCAAGAACATTACAAGCATAAGTGGCATGGCCAGGATTTTATCTTAATTCCTCTGACCCTGAAGACATCATTCTTTCAATTCTCCCATACTTCTTCTATAATCCAAAATGTTACCAGGTTTGGATTTGGTTTTTTGGTTTGGATTCCTCCGAAATCAAAAATGTGACCACATTTGGTGGGGAGGGTAATTGAACCTTCGATTTTTCATGTGTGTGTTTTTTGTTGTTTATATATTTTCTGTCAATGACTTCTACGTAGTTTGACAGTCAAATAGAGACACAGGAGAAGATCACGGGTTATTTCAGCTGTTCAGAAAGTACTCCAAGACATAAAGTATGTTGTGTCGAAAGGCAAAATGAAGACCCAAGGGGGATATTTTCCCACATACCTCTGCACACAAAGAAAGGTCCCACCCCACCTCTGTCAGATGTCATCTGAACACAAAAAGTTAGAACACCCCACCAGGAAAGAGTGTCCTCGAGCTTCCTGTAATCATCTACATGTGAAATTCCTATGTGCCAATTTCATTACTTCTGTCAGGGAAGATAAGCCCACTCACATCTCCTACTGCTTATGCTGACACCAAATTAGGCTGATGTGATGACCAAATTTACTTGCAGCAGGAAGAGAGATATAGAGAAAAGCTAGGATATACAGATTTTGAATGTGTTTTGTTTGTGATTTCATTTGAATTATTACAGCCCTCATTGCTTTTACCATTCATTCCAATCCCAAAATCATTTGCTCAGCATTCACCATGGGTAACACTATTACGCACTGGGGATGAAAGACAAAGAAAACAAAAACCAGGCACTGGCTTCAAGGAGCGTACATTCTACTTCAGGGATAGTTCATGTAATCAAAATGCATATGCAACATGAGGAGAGGGAGAACTGTAACAGTGAAGATCAGGGAGTCAGGAAGGGTTTCACATAGAGCTGGCCTGAAGAACCTGCAGCCAGCCAAAGGATTTCAGGTGGCCCATGAAAAATGTAGAGGAAAACATCCTTTGTTTGTAGAGGAAATCCTTTGGTGTGCCTCAAGTGGCCTGTGGGGCCAGAGGTTGTTCAGGTCTGACAAAAAGTATATGATATAAGCAAAAGAAATGTGAAGAAGTATGGGATTTTGAGATAGAGGTTGGGGTGGGGCCTAAAGGTAGTGTTGAACAAGAGCACACCAATTTGGCTACAACATAGGGTGCATGAATGGAAGTAATATTAACAACATTTGGAGCAAAAATGTGAAGGGTATTAGGAACTTGAGTTAAGTGAAAGAGAACCATGTCCACAAAGCATACTAGGGAGAGAATGAGAAGGTCAGAGTTGGGAGGGACCTCAGAAATAAGTCTGAAAATCTAAACCAAGCTGAAGAGTTTGAATTTTACCCTAGACCCATTAAGGAGTCTTTGAAGGTTCTTGATCAAAGGATAAACCTTCTTACACATGTGACTTAAGATTATTTTGGCAGCTATGTGGAAGAGTAATTGGCCAGGGGAGAGAATACATTCTAGAACAAAGTGAGAAGTGAGAAAGCTTTGGACTAGCATGGACTTGCTATTTTCATAAGCTGCCTCCTATTGTCAACTTTTTGCGAAATATTTCACATTTATAGACAATTTTATGACTTGCAAAGCACTTTACATATATTATCTCATTTGCTTCTCACAACAACCCTGTAAAGTAGGTGCTATTAGAGATGAGGAAACTGAATCTAATTGACTTGTTCAGGGTCAGAGTCTAAGCCAATAACTGAACCCAGGTCTTCTGCCTCTAAGTACAGAGATGAATTCATTATGCCATCTAGCCTCTTCTTTTTTGGGGGGGGGAGGGATTTTTTGGAGAGGGGAAGGTACGGCATTTGGGGTTAAGTGACTTGCCCAAGGTCACATGGCTAGTTGATGTGTGTGTGTGTGTGTGTGTGTGTGTGTGTGTGTGTGTGTGTGTGTTAAGTGTCTGAGGTTGGATTTGAACTCAGGTCCTCCTAACTGGTGGTCACCAGTGCTCTATTCACTGTGCCACCTAGTCGCCCCCATCTAGGCTCTTCTAACTAGGCAGACAGCTTCTTGAGGGCAGGGACCCTGTTTTAAATCCACAATATAACTTAGATATAGCAGTGTTCAATTAACACCTGTTGCTCACTTTGTTGATTCACAGAAAGGTGCCCCAGGACAGCAGCTCCACAAACATCCCTATAGGCAATACCTTTGGCATGAATGGTCTCATGCACCACAGAGTAAATGTCTATCCCTGCACCTTGAATTTTTGTAGTGTCCTAGAAGACATTTAGCCAATCTCCTGCATGGAAGCCAAGCCTACTCTTTCCTAGTGACTGCTCCAGGTTTATGAAGATGCCAAGAGTTATTTGAGCAGAAGCATAGTGAGATTCGGCCCTCTTTTCATTTTGCTTATTCAGTCTGATCCATATTCTACAGTGGGTGCCTCTATGTAGGGGTAGAAGACTCTCTCTGTCTCTGCCTCTCCTCTCTCCTTTTTCCCCTCTCCCTCTTTCTTTACCTTTCCCTCTCTCTCTCCATCTCTCCCCTTCCCTTCCCCCTCTACTCCACACATCCCACAACCTGGAAAGAATGAACCACTGCCATAGAGCTCCCAACAGTGAAGTCCTGTGTCTTCCTCTCTACCAGCACTCCACTATTCTATCCCTAACAAGTAGTTGGGCGGAGGGTAAAGGAGAAGGAGGCATGGTGGACCATTAAAGTAACAACCTAGCAGAAGCAATTAATAAAGTACGTTCTGCAATATGATTCTAAAATTTCCCCAGAGTCACATTTAAGAGTACACAATTATCCAGCCCACAGTTTGATAAAGTAGTACTTACACCTTTAATAATTCTCAATAAAAAGCACATCCGGCTAAGAAACTGTTTAATTAAAAGATGACAATGAAATAAAAACAAAAAAGAAAAAACAAAAAATGGATAATACAATAAATACCCTCGACTAGAAATTTCTTAAATACTCTCTTCGAATTCAAAATCCTTGTTTCGCATGCAAATGAATTCCATCATTAAACATATCTGAAGAAAGAACAACTGTATTTTGACTAATTTCATGGTTTCCTGTTTAAAGAGCAGCTGACATATCTCAAAGATCTTTCAGAAACCTGCTATTAACTAGTAATTTTGATTCTCTCCAGCTTTCTCTAGGCTTTACTTATTTATTTGTCTGTGAGAATATCTATCTGTTTGTTTGTTTGTTTTGCAATCTGGAAAAACCTGTGGTGGGCAAAGAGAGGACCATTTCATAAAACTCTATTGGTTGGTAATTCTCTGAGGTCACCATCATATGGGATGCCACCATCAGTTATTAGAGAAGCTGTAGGATCCTAAAATAATACATTTGGAGTAAGGAGATCATAAGATCATAAATCTGGAGTTGGAGAGGAGTTCAGAGGTGATTTGATCCAACCTCCTCATTATAGAGAAGCTCAGGGATGTTCAGTGATCTGCTCAGGGTCACACAGGAAGTAAGTAACAGAGACAAGATTCCCACCCATTATCTCTGCCATTGAAACCAACATTTTATGAGCATGGGTTACTGTAAGTAAAGAGTCATGTTTCCTATGCCAGAGTCCATGTGCATCATGAAGGAAGAGACTGGAAAAGGAACAAGAGAAGGTCAAGAAGTATAATTATTCCTACACAGAAAAAAAAACCAAAAAAACATTTCACCAGATGTTCCATATGGCACTAACAGCTGCTTGGGGTCATAACATAATGGATGATTTCATACATCTTCCTCTTGTAGAATCTCATCTAGAATATAAACCAGGATTCCTATTAGTAATATAATATACCAGCAGATTTGGCCAATTTTCTATGGGACACCTTAAGCGTCTCCCAACTTGCTAAATTTAAAGCGCTATCTTCCTGATGGAAAATGTTCAGTGTTAATGTGTTTGTTTTTTTTTTTAGTGTGTGTGTGGGGGGGGAATTAAGACATTGCTGAATGCCATATTCTGATTTTTTAAAATAAAATCACAGAAACATAATATTTATGTTTTAAAAAATACAATCTGGGGCACCTACATTGCACAGTGGATAGAGTGCTGGCCCTGGAGTCAGAAAGAATCAACTTCCTGAGTTCAAATCTGGCCTCAGACATTCACTGTGTGACCCTGGGCAAGTCACTTAACCTGGTTTGGCTTGGTTTCATCTATAAAATGATCTGGAGAAGGAAACAGCAAAACCACTCCACTATTTTGGCCAAGAAAATCCCAAATGAAGACACAAAGAGTCAGACGCAATGGAAAAACAACAAAATAGTCATCTACAGCCTCCTGGACAAGGCAGAAATATACTCTACAATATTCTATTCTTCCTTCTGTTCCATTTCCCCTTCTGACAGGTAGCTCTGGACATCACTAGACAGTCGATCCTATAAATAGTTAGCACAAATATAACAGTGTGCCTAGAATTGAACACAGTGCTCTAGATACAATCTGACCTGGGGGAAGTAGAACAGGATTAACTGAATCAAAGAATCAGAATGGGCATCAGGCCACCTAAGGGAACCCTTACTGGGAGCATGAAGACTTTAGACAGCAGTGCTGACCGATGAGCATTCAACATCACTGAGGAAACCCACTCATGGGGGATTCACTAACTAGCAAGGCACCTGTCTCCACTTGTGAACAGCTCAAATTCTTTTGAAGTCTTTCCTTTTATTGAGTAACATCTATTTCCCTGTAGGTCTACATTCATTCATGCTAATTCTGCCCTCGGGAGGAAAGTAATAGAAACTGAACCCTTCTTCCATAGAATGATCCTTGATGAAGTTTAAGGTGGGCATAATGTGCTTCTTGACTTCTCTTCCCCAGGTGAATCATTCATGGCTTCTTCATTCTAGTTTCATATCACATGATTTCAAATGTTTTCCCCATCCTCCTTACCTTCCTCTTGCCACATTCCATCTTGTTAATGTCTTTCCTGAAATGTGGTGTTCAGAGCTGAACACCCTGTAGGTAGATCCTGATTAGTACAAATAATACAATTTCCCAAAGTAGTTGCATTCATTCACATTCACTACATTTGAAGTTAAATTATGTAAAATATAGTTATTGGTTCCAGCCCAATAGAAATATGGAATACAAATTTGAATAATGCAAACACTTCAGGGGATTCTTTATTCATAATAATTGGCACCTAGCTATATTCTGTAGGCGGCTAGGTGGCTCTGGACCTGGAGTCAGGAAGACCTGAGTTCAAATCCGACCTGTGACATTTACTAGCTGTGTGACCTTGGTCAAGTCACTTAATCTCTATTTGCCTTAATCCATCAGAGAATGGCTTGGCAACCCACTCCAGTATCTTTGCAAAGAAAACCCCATGGACAGCACTGCTGTGATATGGTCCACAAGGTCATGAAGAATTGGACATGACTCAATGACTGAACAACAAAGCCATATTCCAGATGTGTTCTGTCCAGGGCACAATGTGAGGGCATGATCATCTCTTACCTTATCAAAAATATTCACTTGGCAACACAATCTGAAATTATGTTAACTTAAAAAAAAATCGGCAGACAACATCATTAATGTTGATTCATAATAAGCCTGTAGTAAAGTAAAATCCCCAGACTTTTCTCTTGGGATCTCCTATAAAACGTGAATGAAAAGCAGTTCCCTTACTTCTAGTGTAGCTTTAGAAAGGAACTCATTGTCAAACACTGGAAATTCTGCTATTCCCCAAACCATTAATATCACAGATAAGAACAAAGCTCACAACAAAATTATTTGGTTTCAAAACTTGAAAAAGAAAATAATTGAATTCAAAGAGCCGGAAATGTTGTAAAATTTTGTAATCATTCATTTACTAGGAAGTAGCATGGTGTACTGAATTCAATATGGCCTCAGAGCCAGGATGACCTGGGTTTGATCCCACCTCTGACACCTACTAGCCATGTAAGCATGGGCAAGGCACCCTCTCAGGGCTCTAGTGAACTCTCTTATATCTTGTTCAGAGAAACCATGATCAGAATGAGTGGAGAATAATCCCTTATTTAGGAGTTCCTAATGCAAATGAAATCACATTCACAGGATCTATCCCTATAACTTACTAGTAGAGCAAAATGCAATGTTACATATATAGATGGCCATGGTAGAACACAGTAGGAATGATGCAAACATGGAATCAGAATTAGAAGGAAATAGAAGTCATTTATTCCAAACCCTACCTGAAGTAGTGAATTTTCTTCCAGAAGTAATCATGGCATCTTTGAATTCAATACTTTCAAGATAATTAACCTGGCTGAACTCACCCAAGAGCCCACCTCCTCTACCTCCCATAGCCAAACTGGATTATAGTTGGGCAAAAACTCACAATTTGTCCTTCTTTCTTTGTAACCTTACTAATAGCCCATTCCCCATGCATGCTTTTACACTGGCATAATTTCTCAAACTCCATTGGGACCCTCAGATTTTCCTATTTTTCTACCACAAATTCTCTTATTTCTTACCTCACCCTTGATTCTCATTTTTTCATCACAGTATCATTGGCATTTATTATCATGTTCCATACCAAAAGAGCAATTTCAGTATCTGATATGGTCTGGTCGAAGTACTGCTACTAAAATTTCTACTCCTCTGGGGACCCTTCTTTGATTTGAAGAGACTCAACGATTTTTTCAAATCTCTGTGTGATTGAAATAGTGAGTCCATCTCATTTGTTCTTCCCAAAATATGACCTTACTCTTTGTACTTGACATCTATAATATAATCACAAAACACTAAAGCTGGATGAAACTCTCTAAGACTTACAGTTTAAACTGTTCATTTTACATTAGAAAAAATAGTATTATTGGTCTATAAAATTAATATATTAGGTCAAGGTCTGTTTAACTCTCTGGGCATCTTTTAAGTCTATCTCCACCAACTATTGTGAATCTTACATGAGTAAGCCCAGCACCTATGCACCTATTTCCAGAAGCTAATTAGATGAAGTGATATAAACAAAGGAAATCTTCCATTGGCTTTGTGACAAAGCTGAAAATAATACATGGCCAATTCAAAGAGCCTGGGATAGAAATCAGTGAGGTTGTAGTCAAAGGTTGGACCATGAAAGCCTGGTCCATAGGCAAGGATGAGGCAGGTACATAGTCTGAAAATATAGCAAAACACAAAAATAGGACATAAGTTCAAGTTTCAAAAAGAGAGACAGCCTGGGTCATTACTGAGACCTATGCCAGCCAAAGTAATATATTGTTTTGGTTTAGTTTTGGAAATGAGACAGCAGGTAGGACAAGAATAATGACAAGAAAGCACAGGATCAGAGACTCAGAACCAGGAGGGATGCTGAAGGCCATTTAGTTCAACCCTTTTATTTTTCAGATGAGAACACTGAATCCCAGAAAAGGTAAGTGACTTATCCAAGGTCACATGGATTGAAAGTGGCAGAGCTAGGATTTGAAACTACATCTTTGGGCTCCAAAATCTGTGCTCTTTCCACTATATCATACCCAGCCCTTTTTCATGTAATGATTTTTCCCAGCGGGTTAGCCAAAAGACTAACACCATGGATCCCATGATACTGATAGATTAAATGAAGATTCAGATGAGATGTCTCTTGTCTCTTAAAGCACTCCGGGGGAAGTTTGGGAGGAGAGAGAAACTCCCTAAACAAGAGTTATCTTTCAACATCCTCCACTGAAGTCCCCTGCTGGGGTTTCATATTGTTAGAGGTGAACCTGTGCCTGAATGACCAAATGTTGTGCCAGTGGAGCCCTCTTGTGGTCAGATCCTACCTAAATAGACTTCGGATGTGGCCCTGCTCATGAAGTCTGCCTGTGATCTCAGTACCAGCCTAATAATATTCAAAGAGGCTCATGGATGGAAGTTTGACCACTAGGTAATGAAATGTTGTAGACATAGAAATACTTGAGGAAAAAAAAAATCTATCAGGGCATGAAGAAGTGTCAGCAGAAAGAGCAACCAGATCCCCCAAAAATTAATCTTTGAAGTTTTAGAGTGTCTTTCCTAAGAAATTGGTTTAATCTTTAATAATTACCAAAGTCTTTTTCTACCTTCAAAGTTTGAGTTATCATCTCTTAACAAAAGTCTAACAACTTTTCTCATTTCCAATTTCTAACTTCTCTTATCCAATCTATGCACAGCTGACAAAATAGTTGGGTCATTGCTACTCCTCTGCTCAGAAATCATCAGAGGCTCCCTATTACCTCAAGGTTAAAATACAAAATCATCTGCTTATCATTTAAATCCATTAATGATGTACCACCAATATAGCTTTCCAGGCTTATTTCACATTAATTCCCTATGAAGACTATACATTCTCTCCAACTTGATGCTCTGTGAAATAATATTCCCATCTTTGTACCTCTGGACAGGCTGCCCTACAAACATGGAAGGACTTCTTCCTGTCCTCCATTTTTTAGAATTCTTAGATTTATTTAACCATTATTATTATTATTATTACAAAGAGGAAATCTTTGGCTGGCACTTCCCAACACCCAATCTAATACTTAAATGGAAAGAAAGATGCTTGGTGAACCACCTGCAGGAACAGGACATAAGCCTTTCTATTTCATCTGCAACAAAACACAAAGAGCCATAGATATATTTACAATGAATTGGTCAACACCAAGACCATTTGTCATATTCCCAGTGTCCCAGTGGAATGCAATTTTAACATAAGAGAAATAACAAAAACATAAACCAGCATAGTAAAATGAAAAGAGCACTAGTTGTGTAATCAGAAGACCCAGATTCAAACCCTGAACCTGAATTTGGTTCCCCATGTGACATCGGACTTTAGTTTTCTGGGAAATAGGTAATCTATCTGATTTCTAAGACCTGTCCCTGCAGTGACTCTATACCACATTTTCAAAGCACAATGGAATTGGGACATCTAGGTAATTATCTATGAAGTGTCTTCTGAATTGTATATCCTTATTGTCACCTCATAAAAGGCTTTCTCCATCCGAAGCTGATCTGATCCTTTATTCTACAAGAACTGTCACTTCCTTACTCCTCTAGAAGATGGTAGCATCAGATGGTGGCATCATTCCTTCTACCCAAACCCTCCTTTTGCAAAGATGAGATGTTTAATTTCTTATCTATTTATGGAACCTTTGTTTGGTATCTAGAAACTGGAGTTAATCATTTGAATGAAGGATTAAGGACCCATCTCTCATTTGGTTGCATCCTATCCAGAGTGGCACTGCCATATGATTCCTCAGCTCTTTCTCTATCTGACTGGCACAGAGTTAAGCAAAGGATCATGCTGTTACTGAGGTTCCCAAGGAGTGGGATAAGGGTCTTTCTTCCATTTCATTGCTAATACAGTACTCTGGGGCTATTTGACCTAAAGAAGAAAATGTTTAAGGGGAGTCATCATAATTTGTCTTCTAATATTTGAAGTGCTACCATGTGGGCAGCTTGATGGCACAGTAAATAGAATCCTGAGCCTGGAGTCAGGAAGACTGATCTTCCTCAGTTCAAATCTGGCTTCAGATACTAGCTATGTGACCCTGGAAAAGTCACTTGATCCTGTTTTCCTCAATTTCTTTATCTCTAAAACGAGCTAGAGAAGGAAATGGTAAATTATTACAGTATCTTTGACAAGAAAACCTCCAATAGCATCATAAAAATTCAGACATGACTGAAATAAGTGAAAAACAATATTGTAAGAGGAATTAATCTTGTTCTATTTGTTTCTAGTAGCTGGCAAGTGGTAGCATCAGAAGTAAAGTAGGTTTCCAATTCATTTAAAGAAAACCTTGCTACTACAGAAAGTTGCTCAGACATAGGGCCTTGCAAACCTTAAAGTGATGCAGAAATATGAACTCTTATTGGAATATAATCAATCCCCTTATAACTGGAGTATTTCAGTCAAGAGCCATTTGCCCACAGCAGAGTTTCAGGGTCATACCAATATAACTACCAAAGAATTACTTTAGAGAGTTAGAAAAAAAATCACCTGAAAGGGAAAAAAATAACAGGAATAAAATGGGAGGAGGAAGGAAATCCAGCAATGTCAAATCTCAAACTATATTACAAAACAGAAAATATCAAAACAACATAGTGCCTAGCTCGGGAGCACAGTACATGGAATACTAGACCTGGAATCAGGAAGACCTGAGTTCAAATCTGACCTCAGATTCTTACTAGCAAGGTGACCCTAAACAAGTCACTTAACTTCTATATGCCTCAATTTCCTCATCTGGAAAAAAAGTGGGAATAACAATGATGATGATGATGATATATATCTTCCAAGGTTGGTGTGAGGATAAAGTGAGATCAAATTTGTAAAGTGCTGTGCAAAACTTGAAACACTATATACATATTAGTTATTATCACTATTTTTTTAAAATATAGAAGATATTAGGAACACATGGATGAGGTTAGGTCCCCAACATCCAGAAGCATATGAACACAGTAAGATAGTGTTCAATGAACCCAATTCCTCCAATCACTGGCTTAGAATTCACTCTGCAATAAAAATTTCTCATTAAATTAGAAATCAGTCTGGAAGAAATGGGTTTAGACCAACATTAACAACTTATTCGAAGATGAGCAAATCAATCTGTTTAAACAGCTTCTCAGCATATTTACAAATCAACTACCATATATATTTAAAATCATTAGATTATAAGCTCATAGTTTGGAGATGGAAGAGGCCTTAGATACCATCCAACTCAATTCTTCATTTTAAACATGAGGAAATCACAGAGGTTTAATGACTTGTCTGGGTCACACAACCAGTGGCAGAGGTAATATTTGACCTCAGTTTGACTCCAGCACTCTATACACTGGGTTAGGCTGCTTTTCTAGAGACCTAAGATAGGGAAAGGCATGTCTCATGAGCCCATATCAGAGACACTACATTTCCCTGTACAAAGAGTTCGTGGACTCAGAAATCTGCCATTCAAATATTGTATCAGTTAGTGGTCCTTCCTTATTTACTCTCTGAATTACAATGACACTATTTTAGATAGCTCTCTAGGACCCAAAGACACATTCAAGCTCTACCCTGAAGCTCTACCAGCAGAACCCTGTGCTCGTGTCTCTGGCACATGATTTTTCCTACAATTCAAGGCTCATTAAAAAACAATAGTACATTCAAACATGATCTCAGTAGCAATCACCCTCAATGATTCTCTCATTCTTATCCCTTCCTTTCTCTGCACAATCAGGCCTCTATCACAAACACCCAGGGACTAGGTCACCTACCACTATACCAGATAGGATCCTGAGGGTCCCTATTTCATATTCTGAACTCTATTATCTGCTTATCAGCTCTGGTATCTCCAAAGTCTAACAGGAATAATTTTAGCTGGGGGCATTTGACAAATTAGCACCAGAGCGAGCAAGAAAGCCCAGGTCTGGTATTCATATCTAGGCTTACACTTTGTCTACTTGGCCTTAAAAATCTCCAATATTCGCATTCTCTTTTCCTGTCTCTATCATTCCCTTTCTCTCCTGCTCTCTTTAAAGAAGTATATCACACTGTCCAGACTGCTAGATTTCAAGTCAAGAGAAGCAAGATTCAAATTTTCTTTCCTATAATTAGGAGCTAGGTGACCCTAAAGAAATCATTTCCTTTCTCTCAGTCCCTTTTTTTGTTTTTTTGCTTTTTGGAGGGGGGAAGGTAGGGCAATTGGGGTTAAGTGACTTGCCCAAGGTCACACGGCTAGTTTTTTGTGTAAAGTGTCTGAGGCCAGCTTTGAACTCAGGTCCTCCTGACTCCAGGGCCGGTGCTCTATTCACTGTGCCACCTAGCCGCCCCTCGGTCCCATTTTCTTCATCTGTAAAGTAAAGATAATAATAACAACATTAGAGATGTGGAAAACAAATTCAAAAATTTACTTGAAAGATTTTGCAAATGCTGGGTGGACAGCAGGGACGAGAGCCGCAAAGGACTAGAAGGCGCAGAAGAGCTGCAATTTGTATTTTTTTGTACCACTGAGGATACTTCAGAAATTTTTCAGATCCCCGATTCATTTGAGAATTTGAATACTGACAAACCTGAGATATATATAGCAAAGCCCTGTACAAATGTGAGCTATTCTTTGTGTCTTGCTTTTATGTTCATTAGTATTTATCTACCCATTTACCCTCCTCTTCTTTCTTATTATCTCTATTTCCATCTCTCTTTCTTTCTTTCTTTCTAACCCTAACTTTAATTCTGAAACAGGATCAAAAAATCCTAAATTCAAATCCAGCCTTAAATATGTATTAACTGTAGGAACCTGGACAATTCACTTAACCTCTGTTTGCCTCAATTTCCTCAGCTGTAAAGTGGGGGTTATAGTAGCACTGATCTCCCAGGGTTATTGTGAAGATCAAATGAGATAACACTTGTAAAGTACTTAGCACAATGTTGACTCATAGTAGGTGCTTAATAAATTCCGAAATTCCTTCTCTCTCCCCCTCCCCCTCTCTCCTTTCTTCCCCCCCTTCACCATCTCTCTGCCTCTGTCTCTCTCTTTTTCTTCTTCCCATAAATGTTTTTAATTGTTCCTGAAACACTCAAATTTTAGATGCCTTGGTTCTACTGTTACATCAGCCTCATTGAACCTAAGACAAGTGAAATTGATCTCTTCTGTAATGTTAATGGATGGGTAACATGTTTAGAGGTGGATGTACAGGGATATAAAAAGGGAAGGCATTGAAGACAAGAGAAAGAATAAAGAATAGTGAGGTGAACAAGTTATCCCATGCAGCAGGTAACAAGCTTGTGACAGCTAATGTATCACCCCACACTCCTCCAACCTAGTAGAGATTCATTTACCTGACAACTCATTCCTACCAACTCCTAATTTCATTATTTCCTCATGTAATTGTACCAGAACTAAAAAAAAAAAAAACCTCAGCAGTGATTTACAACCCTCTTGAACATCTGGAATCACCATTTCTTTCTCAGGTGTTTGTATTAAGACGCTGAACCTAAAACATGTTGCTTCTGCCAAAAGATTGTCTCATTAAGTGTAAGGGACAGAAGTGGGGCATGGTGGTGGTGGTGGTGGGTAATATGAAGTGTTATGAGTGATCCTATTTATACAATGATATCTCACATTTATCAACCTTGTTAAGGTTTACAAAATGCTTTCTGGAAATGCCCCCATCAGGGAAGTAGTGGAGATATTATTAGGCAACATGGTATAGTAGAAAGTATACTAGACTTGAAGTCAAGAAATTCTAGGTTTAAGCTAACCTCAGACACAAGCTGTGTGATCCTGGGAAAATTACTTAACCCCTCTGAGTCTCTTTTCTTTATCTACAAGATTGGGATAATAATCTCACCTGTAGCACCCACCTTCTCTCAGAATTGTGAGATAGAAATGAGATAATATATGGAAAGAATTTCGCAAAGCTTCCAATGGAATACAAAGGTCAGTTACCATTATCATCCAAAGTCAGCATACTACCTCAGATACTTTCTAGAAAAATATCTTGGAAAAGTCACTGGAATTCCCTTAGCTTTGTTGTCATTTGTAAAGGGGATTAGTGATAGTCCCTTCCTCACAGGACTGTTGAGATGACCAAAGTAAATAATGTATGCAAAGTACTCTACAAATCTTACAGAGCTCTAGATGTCAGTTTCCATCCTGACTTTGGTGCCTATAACCTGTGGAACCATAACTAATTCTCTAGGACTCAATTTCCTCATCTGTAAAATAAGGGAAATGGACCATATGGCTCCTGAGTTCCTATCCTGATGTTGACTAATGATCCTATTATCATTTTGATTATTTTCATGTCTTCCATAATGAGGCAGAATGCCTTAACCATGGAGTGATCTTGCCCTTAAATACTGGTGATTTTCGTGACTGGTATAATTTTGCTAAATGTAGACATAAAGGGATATCCTAACCTTGTCTTGTTTACACACACTCCTCATCCCTATTAGTCCTTGTTGTTTATCCTTCCTTCTTGAAAAGGACCATGACTTTAGGAAAGTGATGCTATGACTTGCAAGTGAATTGGACTTAAGTGAGAGAAGGATGTACAAAAACACCAGCCTCCCTCTCTCCTCTGGAGCCATCTGGGTCCAGTAGTGAATATACATCAGGATGACTGGAGATGGCCCCAGATGAAGTGGAAGACCTTGGCCTTAAATTAAGGTCTTTCCTAGGTTTCTATTTGTCTGAAGCAATGCCCATTCAGTGATTAAGGCTAGGCAAGAAATGAAGGGGAAAAAATAGTGTCTCTTACCTAGTAAAAAAAAAAATCTGTCTGGAAACGGAAGACCCTCAGGGTTTCTGGTGAAAGCAGAAACAAAACAGAAACAATAGCCATTTACATTCACTCAGGCATCAGAACTCAAACAATGACCAAAGTAGACTTGGGCTAGGACCTAATTATTTTTTAGGTTGATTTATTTATATTTAGGTTTAAGGCATGGTCCTTAAAAAAGAAATCTAGTCTGTAAATCCCAAGATATTTTTCGAGGTTTCAGCAATCAAAATTTATATGCCTTAAACCTAAATCACTCTGTCGCTCACTGATTGGTCAACAATAGGTGCCAGTCCAAGACTAACTTGGTCATAGTTTGGGTTCTGATGGTTCAGAATGAATGTAAAAAGCAGTTGCTTCTGTTTGGCTAGAAACTCTGAGAGTGGTCCCCTCCTAGATTGATTTTTTTTGACTAGGTAAAAGATGTCATTTTTTGCCTCATTTCTTACCCATCCTTAATCACTGAATGGGCATTGCCTCAGACAAACTGAGACCTGGGAAAGACCTCAGTTTAAAAAGGCCAAGGCCTCTCACTGCATTTGGGACCATCTCTAGTCATCCTAATCTACATATTGCCACTGGACCCAGATGGCTCCAGATGAGAAAGTAAGAGCTTTCACAGCCCTGCCCCAGTTAAATCCAATTTACTTTCAAGTCATGACATCACCTTCCTGATGTCATGTTCCTCTTCTAGAAAGAAGGTCAAACAACAAACTGTGAGTACTATACTATTAACTGCCATACTGAGGACCCAGCTGGCCAGTTCTAGTTGAACAGCACAGCTCCTTCCTTCCTTTCTCTTTTCTTTTTCCTTCCTTCCTTCCTTCCTTCCTTCCTTCCTTCCTTCCTTCCTTCCTTCTTTCTTTCTCTCCTCCCTCTCCCTCTGTCAACATAAAGAATCATACCTTTACCAACAGGTACTCTGCCCAAAGGAATACCAGTCCTTACCACCACCAAGAGACACACACTATTCCTAGAAACCCTAATGTGTGTTTTCCTGACATGAGATAGTGGTTTGTTCATTATGATTATGATTATGATTATTATGTATGTGGCACAGTAGATAGAGCACTGGGCCTGGAGTTGTGAAGACCTGGGTTCAAATCTAGCCTCAGATATTTACTAGCTGTGTGATCCTAGGCAAGTTACTTAACCCTGTTTGCCTCAGTTTCCTAATCTATAAAATGAGCTGGAGAAGGAAATGGTAAGCCACCTCAGTATCTTTGCCAAGAAAACTCTATTTACAAAGAGTTGGGCACAACTGAAAATGGCTGAACAACTTATTATCATTTTGACTTATTATTGTTGTTATTATGATTATGATTTTTATTATGATTTTACTTTAAAAGGCTGAAAAGTTCAGGGCTTATGACCAAGTAAACACCCAGGGGAGGAAAGTTCCTGAAAGAGGGTGCCATAGTAGAAACTAAAGTACATTTCATATGGAAAGCCCTATATCATTCCTCATTTTCTTCATGACCCCATATTCTTTCCTCATCTCTCTGCACTGTGATTCTCGTCAGTCTCATTCATACCCATGTTTTTTTTTCCACATCTATGTAGATTACTCACTTCCATTTCGAATATCCAATCAAATTTCTGAGTTCTTTTGGCTTTCATATCTCTTACAGTTATTCCCTCCCTTCTCTCCCTTCTACCACCTCATGGGGAGGTCCTTATTTTTACTACCTGAACAACTGCAATGAGTTTCTCTTTCCCTTCTCTCCCTTTTAATCCATCTATAATACTTTTGCCAGGAAAATAGATAAAAAGGTAGAGGTAGATAGCTAGATTGATGGATAGATAGATGATAGAAGGATAGATAAATGATGGATGATAGAGAGATGGGTGGATAGATAAAGGTATGAATAGATGGATAGAAAGACAGACATATGATAGAGATAGGTAGATAGGTAAGTAGGTAGGTAGATAGATAGGTAGATAGACAGACAGACAGATAGATAGATAGATAGATAGATAGATAGATAGATAGATAGATAGATAAATGACAGTCACATGTGAGTGATCAGTAGCATAGCACAATGAATCCTACACTAAATTTGAAGTCAGAGATATTTAGATTCAAATTCTGAGTCAGAGACTTGCTAACTATGTCATTCTGGACAGATCATTTCACTTCTCTGTGACTTAGTTTCTTCATTTGTAAAATGAAGAGATTGGAGTTGATGGCTTCAGTGTTTATTTTCTGCTCTAATTCTATCATCTCATGATCCTGTAGCTTACTGTCCTGTCTTGTAGAATCTAATTCTACAATGTAATCTGTCACTTCTACTCTTTCATGGCCACTACCTGAAGTCAGCCCCTTACCACTTTTTCCTTGACTACTATAATTCTCTTTCCTCCTTTAAATCTCTCCTTTCTCCAATCTATCTGTCACACAGCTGCCAAGGAAATTAAGGGCAGGTCTGCTTTTTCCATAAACTTCATTGGCACATTATTACATCTAGGATTAAGTACCAACATACTTGTTTAACATTGAAAAATACTTCCCAACCTATTTTCAACTTCTTTTGCCATCCTTCCACATTATTGCCCTCCACATACTCTAAAATCTTTCCAAAGTAACCTACTTGTTGCTATCCATGCATGGTATTCTATGTCTCCTCCCATGCCTGGAATACATTCCTTCATTTCTCCCTCTTCGCCACCCAAGTTTTTTCAAAGCTAAGGCCAGAAGCAATCACCTGTATTAGCCCTTTCTTGATCCATCTATCTGCCGTTGCCTCCTTCTCAAGTGTTTTGAGTTGTGTATGTTTTATTTTATGTGTTTAGAAAATACCATGCTGAGAAAAAGTACATATGCTTTACCAAACTTCCAAAGAGGTCCATTACCCACAAAATGGTTAAGGACCATTTCACTAACCTAGTAAGGGGCATCATCTCCCTTTTTTAAAGTTATTATTCCTCCTTTTCTCCCTCCTTTTAAAACATTTGAGATACTTTCCTTCTCATTTTTGTTACATTCTATTCAAATCAAACCTAGGTTAGGAAAGTTAGTGTTTATCTTGAAGATTGGCCAAGAAAAACCCATAAGGGAAAAGTGACTGACCTGAGACCACAAGACTGATCCGATAGCAGTGCCTTGGTTTAAAACCACACTCTTGTGTTTGTAGCCTAGCAGTGAACCCACTGAACAGCATTACCTAAGAAGGCCAGCTGACAGCATGCTGTGTGGAGAGTCAGTGTGCTGAGGGTCCCACAACAGTCAATGTTACTTATAACTTACAAGGTTTAGTCAGGTGGTGCCCAGCAGGGAGCCTCATGATGCTGCTTTAATTAAAATGTGATTATTTGGAAAGGTATTCATGTTTTCTCTCTTGTCTCCACAACAATTACCCTTGAAGCCTGTCTCTGAGTAAACTGGGTGCTTCTTTCATATGAGATCTCTGCTCTTATAAGGGTTTAGAAATACTCTTCTCATAACACATCCATCCATCCCTTTCAATACATACTTTTTCTGACCATAGCTTGTAAATAGGAGGCTGAGTGAGAAGAAATAAAAATGATAATTAATGATATCTTGTCATTTCATTTCTCTCCCAGCTCAAATTGGATGTGTGGACATTTCATTTCCCCATCTTACTGCTTGGCCTTTTGGAGTGGTACAAAGTAAGGTCAAGTTTTCACCTCACCCTGAAACCTTTGTAGCCAGTCAACTCTTCTTCTTTTTTAGAAGATGGGAGACACATTGATGCTTCTCCAGAGTCTGTGAGCAGTAAGCTTTCAACTGCTCCTTCTGCTTAGAACATATACTGAAAGAGAAGAGTGCTAGAGTACTTAGAAGTGGGGGTTCCCTTTAGGGGAAGCTCTATTTAAAAAGATGAGGAGTATGAACCAAAAAAAAGGTTCTAGGATCTTGATTCAGTAGTTTGCAAGCTAAGAGGTTCCTGTGCCTGGGATGGATCTGATTCATTGGTTCATTTATCAAAAAAGAATTTACTGAATACCTACTATGTGTTCTATTGTGTAGGTGGTGAAGAGGATTATACACAGGCTCAAGTGCCTGAAAGTTGAGTTGGTGTAATGCCATGCACAAGCAGCTTCCCAAAAGAACGCTACTGTGAGCAGTTTTTAAGGTTCTAATTACACAGTATAGTGAACATTCCATTTATTCCATAACAAATCAAGGCAAGCATTCACAACAAATCACAATATAATATTCACAACATCACATCTTTATCACAGAAAATCACAATATAGTGTCACAACGGCTTAACACTAGAATGGCCACATAGTTTTCACCAAAATGGTCACAGTATTTAGAAAAAAGAACAAAAGAATAATCATCTGGTATCCCTAAGGGGGTTTCTCTCCTTACTTAATCATTCAATCATTTCACAATACAAGTTAGTCTTCCACTCATGGGGCAATAATAGGTTAACCTAATCAGTCACTTATCTAGCAGTCACTAAGTACTGTTAATCACTAAATACAATCATTAGAAAATTACACAAACCCTCCACCCTTCAGTATCTAGTAAACTTCAATTTCATTGTGCAGTCAATATCCAAAGAGAGGCCTTTTCTTTATCTTGACTTGGGGTGGTCTCAGATTCCCTCGATTGCCTTCCATGGTCCCATCCCCTACCCAAATCCACCAAACAGTCACCTGGATCCAGAGACAAACAGTTCCCAGGTCCTTGTCCAGTCCTCTAGGTAGTTCTTGCTACACACTGAAGTTCACAGGGTACAGCACATCTCAAAACCTTCACAACTTCTGTTGCCAAGAACTCAAGGATCAACCAAGCCACAAACAAAGTCTTATCCCAGTCATGCTTCTTCAGTCCTCCAGCAGTTTGGCTGGCTCCAGGACCCAGAAGAAATCTAAGCCTTCCAGGCGGCCTTCTTGGCAGCAACTTCAGCCTTCACCAGATTCTGGTCTCAAGAAAATTCCAACTCCTTTCTCAGTCCAGCAAGAAGCATCCCAGCTTCCAGATGCTGGGAAAATTCTGCTTCCTCCACCAGGAGCCCACCAGGAGAAGAAATTCTTAGTTCTGACTGTCTCTCTTTGAGACTCTTCTTATATACATACATACACATTGGCTTCCTGTCTCAGCCAACCCCTTTCTGTCATGCAAGCAACAGGAGACAGAGTTCGCACTCTCTGCCTCTTAGCCACAAAGGTTTGATTAGTTACTAAGGGCTAAGTACCTGCTTAGTTGACATAACAAAAAGGGGTCTTCAAATTTTAAATTAATTACCATTACAGTTGGGTAGATGAGACAAGTGGCCATAGGATCATAGATTTAGTGCTGGAAGGAAACTCATGTTATCTAGTCATCTAATACAGGGCTTCTTAAACTTTTTCCAATTGTGTCCCCTTCACTACTTCTTAAACTATGGATCTCAACTCCATGTGGGATCACTTTGGCTCCTGTTCTTATATGGTTCTGGAATGTTTCCCTATACCTTCCACAGATTGCATCTTCTTCTTCCCTCTAGGGTCAAACATAATCAATCTAAAGACTCTTCTGTGTGACAGTCCTCCATATATTTGAAGACCCTTATGAAACTCTGCCAGCTAAGGCATTATAGTGGAGATAGCTATATCTAGTTGGTAGAGGAAATAGATTTATTTTGTTGGGTCCTAGAGAACAGAACCAGGGATAACATGTTGCCATATCAAAGAGGTAAATTTCTGTGTGAGGTCAGAGGGAAACAAGTCATAACAATTAGATCCATCCTAAAGTGAAATAGGGTTCTTAAAGTAGTGAATTCCTCTGTACTGGAGGTCTTCAAGAAGAGGATAGATGACTGTTTGTTGTCTATATTATGGGGGGATTCTTATATAGATTTATGTTTGTCTAGAAAGTCTCTGAGTTCACTTCCAAATTTAAAATGATATAACTGAATATCTGAGAGTAAAGTGACTGTCTATCAGGAGCAGAGAGAGAGTATTGAGGAGACCTGGGAGACAAGGAAGTATGGCTATAGTCATAAGAATCATAGATTTAGAGCTAGAAAGGACAATAGAGGGCACCAAGTCTAATGTCTTCTTTTTACTTATGGGGAAACTGAGGTACAGAGAAGCCAAATGACTTGTCCAACAACACAGCCAGTAAGTGTTTGAGGTGGGATTTGAAGTCAGATTTTTCTGATGCCATAGCCAGTGCCCTACCCATGACACCTATATAGTATTGGGAAAAGAAAATGGAAAGACTCTTCCAAGTCCTTCTCTCCTCTAAGATGTCCTGTGAGCACAGATGGGCTTTTGCTCCATGTGGCCCATTTTATTTTCCTCCACTCAGAGGAATCCCTTTCATTATGGAGTGGCATCTTCAGCTATTACTAATACCCATCTTGTATCACAGGAGTGAGATTGAAATTGCCTGAAATAAACCACCATCAGGATTTGAGTTGACATCCCTAATCATCTATAATAATTTGAGAATAACAGGTAGAAAGTGGATGGAGAATGTGTATATGTGACTCAGTTTCCCTTATAGGACTTCTGAACTGTCCCTGACCTTTCTGCATTCCAACTCCAGTTCTTAGTTTCTATCAGTAAAAAATGACCTGAGTTTCATTATTCCAGCAAATATTGAAATCCTTTGTTTATATCTGGTTGATCAGTCATCATGACCCCATTTGGTGTTTCCTTGGTGAAGATATTATACCATTTTGCCATTTCCTTCTCCAACCCATTTTACAGATGAAGAAACTGAGGCAAACATGGTTGATTAAGTGACTTGGTCAGGATCACACAACTAGTAAGGATCTGAGACCAGATTTCAACTCATGAAGATGAGTCTTCCTGATTCCAAGCCTGGTGCTCTATCTACTGCACCACCTAGCTGTCCTACAAAACAAAAACTTCCTTAAGCCTACCAAAAATTGAAATCCTCTTCCTTAGGAGGTGGCCAGCATAGTAATTTAATGCTCCAGGAAATCAAATTGAACTGAACTGAAATTGAGGATGTTCAATGAACATTAATTAAGTACCTACTATGTATGAAGCATTGCATTCTCCCTGGGCATAAAATAGTCCCCAAAGATAAAGAATAATCTGCTGGATTAGATGATATACTTCTTTTTTTGGTACCTTCCAACCTGACAATTTGATTCTATTATTCTCAGTACATTTTGTGATATAGGTCTAGCACAGACTACTTTGGGTTCCTTTACTGTAGAAGAATAGCTGTTTAGGCCACAGAGGAAAAGATTGATGTGTAATTGTTTACTTCCCCAACTGGCTGATTAATTACAGCTATAGCCTAGGGTCCTATTTCATTACAGATTGAAAAGAAGACCCCACTGCAGAAGTGGGTGGGTTCATTTTGTAGCTGAGCAGGGTCCAGATCATTTTATCTGCATGTAGACTATTTCCTTTGGCTCTGACCTTATTGGCCAATCTGCCTTGGAAGACCAGGCCTGAAAAGCAAACTAAGTGAGTTGCAGACAGTTCTAGAGCACAACCTGGGAGAGGCTGGTGGAAAACAGAGGGAATGCAGAGAATTTGAGGTCAAAAAATGGAAGAGTATCCAGAAAGAAGAGGGTTTCTGACTAGCATTAAAAACTACAGAGGTCAAGAAGGGTAGGACTAAAAAAAAAGTACAATTGAATTTGGTGATTATGAGAGCATGGGTGTTTTTGTTTAGGGAAACAGCATCAACACGGTGATATGGACTGATTCCAAGAAGCAGAAGAGAGTGAAATTTCCAATTTCCTTTTCCTATTGCTGGGTCAATTTCTTAAGGTGGCAAGATGCATGGTATAACCATGTTAGTATGTAACTGTGCTACTATAGCAGAGAAGGTCATTGAAGCTGAAAAAAGTTGAAGAATTGTGCAAAGAGGCATCAAAAGCGTTTGTCAACATGAAGAAATACAAGAAATACAAGAGCTCCCAAAAATGATGACGAGGGACAAAGAGAGAAGATAGTGAAGCCACTGAGTTCTGTTCTCTGGCCGACACACCATTCCAAGATGTTCTCCAAACTTTGATTTTTGCTTCAACTTGCCTCCATATCCTGGGCATGCATGATACTTGCAGTACTGGCTGGGTACGGATTCTAGTGTCCTATACTCTACCCATAGGAAAAGTCACAGCCTTCATTGGCAATAGCATCATGGTGACCCAGGTGCTATGGCAATGTCTTTTAATGTCTTGTGTGGTCCATAGAATTGGTCAGATGCAATGCAAAGTGTATGATTCTCCCCCAGGTCCTGCCCTATGACCTGCAAACAGCCAATGACCTCATTATCATCACTGTAATGTCCCTGCTGATCTACCTTGCTGGGGTCAAGTATATCAAATGTGTAGGGAAGGAGTAACCAAAATCTGAGATAGTACTTACCTCTTCCTCATTCTAGTAGTGATCCCTATGTGCTAGATTGCCCATGTGATCATCAAGGACTTCTACAACCACCTGGTAGCTGAGGCTCAGAAATGGGAGTTGGGGTCCTCCCTATACCTAAGCTGGGCAGCTTCAGACTTTTTCTATTAGGTGGAGAGTTTGCTGGGCTTCATTTGTCTCTCAAGCAGCCCAAAGGGCATAGGCCCAATACTCTGCTTCTGCCCCTACCCTAGGGGTCTACTGGGGTCTTTCTGAGTACTCATCCAAGAATTATGTATGAATCTGGAAGGAAGTAGGGGACAAATGATTCCCTGAGGTAAGGTAGGCCCTCTTATCCTCTTTCCCTTGCCTTCTCAAAAGAGAAGCAACAGATAAGCCCCTTTTTCTTTTTTTAAAAATTCCTTGAATGACTGAGCCAAGAGCATCATTCCATGTCCTCTTTCTGGTCTTCTTCACTGATACTATTGCAAATGACATCTTCCAAACATCTCCCTTGGATAATAAATCTACAGAGATGCTGCCCAAAAGTGCCAGTATCTTTCCCTGGATAATAGTATCATGAATATATGTATATGCTATTTCTCTAGATATACTAGAACTGATTCCCTCTCTGGTTGTGGGACTGAATGTTAACCCTGTCAAGTGCAAAGTTCTCCAATGTGTTCTTTCCATTCCATACCTATTTCTCAGAAAAAACAGGAGCACCAAGATTCCATTAGCCTTTCTTGGACTCCATGGGAATTGTAATAGCTACTGTCATCCTGCTGGTCCACAGAAGAACATCTGACCTCCCTGTGGGGTCTTGTACCCTGCTTGTACCTTTTTTCCTCCTAATCCAGGATCCAGAATCTCCCTCCACCCCATGCTACCTTCCCTCCCTGTCTGTCTTTGTGGAGTTTTTATGGTTGAAGTTTTTAGACAATGAAATGTGTCTTGCAAAGAAAAAGTGACTGACCTAAAGGGAAGTAGATGCAGTATTAAAAGGATGTTTCTATATAACTTTCTAGAAATTAGAGCTTCCCAAAATGGATGAGCTTGAGGTCCCTGTCACCAAAGGCAGGTATTATGATAACTCTTTGGAATGTTTTAAAGAAAATTCCTGCTCATGTTCAAGTTGGACCAGATGACTTCTGATGTTCTTTCTGATTCTGAGATTCTGTGATACCAGTTTTGTAATGTCATTCCATATAGAGTGCTTCCCAGTGAGGAAACTCCCTCTGCCAAGGCATAGAAACACTTGCTTGGCAATTTAGTCTCATGGAGTTGGCATTGAGAGGTAATATCACCTCTCCAGAGTCACACAGCCTATATATACCAGAGAAGGGAACTGAACTCAGGCCTTCCTAACTCCAAAATTGGCTCTCCATTCATTACACAATGCTGTCTCTCTACACAGATAGAGTATTATAAAAATCCACTGCTTACATAATTCAATATATGATAGAACTCTCAGTCCCCCAATCTGCAAAACGGAGATGAGAATAGCACCTGTTTTATTAAGATTGTTGTGAGGACCAAATGTGATCATTTATGGAAAACATTATAAACCTTAAAGCCTTCCATAAATGTCACCTAATATTATTATTGCCACCAGAGGTGATAAACATCCCCAGCAAATCTCATTGGCTTCTTCCATAGAAATAGTCCTCTACACACACTTGTCTGAATTTCCTCCGTTTCATTTGGTTTCTTTATATGTCCCTTTTTTTAAAAGGGTTCTTTGATTCTTTATTATTTGATTGGGCCTCCTTTGATCACTTTCAAAGCCCCCCCTCAGATTTTTCTCTCCTCCCACCTTCCGTATTGTAAAAAGGCACACATGTCTGACCAGCATGTAATAGATGGGCTATTTGATTCTGGTGGGTGTTGTTGTGATGGTTTTATTTTCCCCAGTTGTTTTTGGACTGTCCCCTGCTGCTGTTCGCTTTCATCAGTTTCTGTCGCATTCACATCCTGACACCTCTTCCCTCTTCAAACTCCAGTTCCTTCCTAATTTCCCTAGCCCCACTGGTCTCTTAACTTTGTTGTCTTCTCTGTACAATCATCCTTACTTCCCACATTAACGGAATCCAAATATTCATTCTATTCTTCCTTTTATCATCTTTCTCTGTTTTTTTCTTATGACGCTTTCTTAAGCAGAAATTCTGATCAGAGAAGTTAGAGACTGAATGGTTTTTCCATAACTTATCTGTGTTGGGTTTTTTTTCTCCTATCCTTTGTTAGTCAAAACATTCATTACCTTTTCTCTTACGATTCCCTCATTCTAACAGGTGACCTGGGAGTCAGGATTGAAAGCAATGAGGTGGAAAATCTTTTTTTTCCCCAGAGTAAACAGTATATACAATGGAGAGACATCTCTTCACATGCCTTGAGTCTGAACTGTTCACAAGCAAAGGGTAAGCCCTCAAAAAAAAATGGTATTGTGCCTTCTCTTCACATAGATTCTTTTTTTTCCTTCTGAACACATTATCTCGTTAATCAGCCTCTGAGGAATGCAATTGGGATGGCCACCACTAGAAAGAAACAGGCTTAGGAGCAAGCAGACCAACTTTCTAGGATGAGGTTACTCTAACATGCAAACCAACTTCTACTCTGGCTAGTGACAGAAAGAGAAACCCTGTAATATACAATCATAGATTTATAGATTTAAAATCAGAAGAGAACTTAAAGGCCATAAGTTCCACACCTTTTTTTCAAATAAGGAAACTGAGGCCCACGAAGGTTGAATTACTTTTCCAATGTCACACAGGTGGGTGGCAAAATTGGTCATGGCACAGAGGAGAAGAGAGAGGGAGTAAAAGGAAACTGAGTCCTCAGAGTGAGGGCTAGCTATGAGTTTCTTAGTTTTTGGTCCTAAAGCAATAGTAAGAATCCACAGGCAATGGGATATACAGGGAAATTTGTTGCAAGGTCCAAGAAGAAGAGATATCTGGTTGTTGAGAGTGTCTGAGGGGACTCAATGTGAACCTGATATAGGACCAAACACTAGATACTCTGTCTTTCTGGAGTACGTTAATAGGAGATCAAAGAAAGAGACAACAAACATAGCAACTTGTATATCCTACTACAGATCCACATAGGAACAAGTAATACCATATGAGGGAAATGGCAAAACCTGAAAAGCATCTTTAAGGACTACAAGGCTCAGGGCAAGGATTGAAAAGCATATAGGGCACAAGCTTTGTTTTCACTCCTCTTCCATTTTAAATGTGAAACCCTAAAAGTCAGAAGAGGCTATAAGGAAAGTGAACATCTGGTTGTATAAAGGATGTCAAAGAACACGATTAAGTTTTCTGCTCCACGGCTTTTATGAGGAGGTGAATACAACCTCACAGAATGTACCAAGAGTTGATGGGATGAGATGGGATGCCACAAAAGAAATTGATTTGATAGAAGTCACTGAATAACACTGTCAATCAAAAAGATATGCAGCCATAGAAAGTCATGAACCAGAGGTGGGAAATAAGAGCCTGGCATTTCAGAAGTGGAAGGAAGGTCAGAGACATACCAACCAAGCCCTATCCAAATGGTACATTTTACCTACAAATCCTCAAGAAATGGGTTCCTTCTATTGCTGAGTGATAGGGGATTCAATCCATTCTATTCTGGAGCAACTCTTAGGACATAGTGTGTTGTGTATTGTGTGTTGTGTTTTGTTTCCCTTTTGATTTGAGATGAAATTTGACACTCTAAACCTTCCAACCAGTGGTCATAGCTGGGCTGTCATGGGCAAAGCAAAGGAAATCTTGTCTCTTTCTGGACGGCTTCTCGTTCAACACTTGGACATAACTATCATATCACTTTCTCCTACCCAGTGTCTTTTTCTACCCACTAAACCTACCCAAAGTCTTCCTAACTTGGCTGCTATCCTCTAGACATGTTCCAGCCTGTCAATCTACTTTAAAAACATGACCTATACATACACACATAAACATATGTATATATAATATATGTGTGCATATATATGTATACATATATACCTATATATCCATTACATGGGGGAAGTGTTTGTGTAAGTACGTATGTGTTTGTGTGTGTGTGTGTGTGTGTGTGTGTGTGTGTGTGTGTGTGTGAATCTTTGCAGGGTTTAGGGAGAATGAAGTCATGTTTGATTGACTGATACATACTTATAGCACCATGTCTATTATGAACCTATTCCTTTGGTCCAGAAAAATTAACCCCACAAATTGTGTGGCACAAGGTTAGATGAACCAGATGATCCATTATCTTTTCAATACATGTATGTTCTATAACTTTCTGACTGAAAACAGAAGTAGGAGGACTACCCTGACGAAGTCATTTGGTTCTCAATATCTCAACAATATCCTAGGTCCTCTTACAAAACAAAGATGAAGGACTGAGATTCAATAAAACAGTCAAATTTGACAAATTGATCACTTTTATGTTTATCTCCAGCATACAGCAAGTACCTAATAAGTGCTTGTTGCAAAAATAAAATTTTTAAATTAAGTGCCTATTGTATGCATGGATATTATAAAAATCAAAAGATTTAAATCTGGGATATCCCTTTGAACCTCAAATTTCTCATTTTGTACATTCCTCTCCTGCATTTCTTGAATCCCAATGTGTACCACTGTCTCCTTCCAAGCACCTACCCTGAACCCTAACACTTTCATAATTCCTTCTAAGGAGTAGCCTAAGAATTGCTTAAGATAGTTTGCTTTCTCCCAAGAGTGTTTGTCTTTTAATCAATCACACAATCCAAGATGATGAAGTCAAGGTTAGACAAGAGATTCAATATGTTAGTATGGCATGATAGCCAAAATATTCACTGCAATCTCATATTCAGCTCATGGTGCCATATTTTAACAAAGACTTTGATCACCTGGAAGCCCATTCAGAAAAGGATCAACAACATAGAGAGGAGCTAGGATTCTGTGACATGTGAAGATTGTTCAACAGAAATGAGTGTGGTTAACCTGGAGATAAGAACAATACAGGGAAAGGCATGGTAACTGTCTTCAAATATTTGTAGGATTGTGATGCTGAAGGGAGGCTAGGCTTTTCCTCTTGGCCCATTTGTTTAAGGACTGGGGAAAAAATTATGGAATTTGAAGAGAGGCAAATCTTAGCTTTTTGAAAAGATTAAATTTTAATGATTATAGTTTTCAAAAAAAATGAGATCATCTGCCTCAGGAGGCAATGAGTTCTTTATTATTGGTGTTTTAGGAGTAGCTGGGACGATCACTTGCCAGGGAACTTGGAAATGGAAGTTTGTAAGTTTGTATATGTATGGGTTGAATTACAAAATATTCAGAAGCCCCTTCTGTGATACAATAAGGGAGAGAATGAATCCTATACCTGAAAGAATGAATGGGATATAATTGTAGGACTTTAGACCCTAGCATTATGGGAGACATTTTTTATGAACTGGGCCCTGTTGGCTGTTCCTTAAATCACACCACAGCGGCCATATTGTGTGTGAAGATGATTTTGTTCCTCAGAGCACAGTCTGTTACTTAGCTCCGGATGCTCTTAAGACTTTTAACTTTAGCATCTGTTATACAGGAGGTTGGCAACCATCTCTACTGCCAACTTTTCTACCTCTTACTTTTTAGACTCCCCACTTTCTAAGGTGGGGTTGAGATTTTTTATCTTTCCTTTGTTTTTCTGTATTTCTTACCTGTATTTTTATGCTGGAGTGAAAATCTTGACTTTGCACCCTTCATCCTCAAACATTTTGCAAGAATAATTTGCAAGAAGAACATAGCATCTAAAAAGTAGATAGCAGACTCTTGGTCAATTAATCAAGCCTAAACATCCATTTTGAATGGGAAATAGCAGCAGTTGACTAATTTTTTAAAAGAACTCGCCTCAGGTATCTGGATCTTTGGCATTAAACTGGACTTTTTCAACATTGGATGATGGTAGTAGTTCCCATTTTACAAGAGTTTCCAAAGGTACTTTTTAAGAAACATGAAAAATATAAATTAAATCATCCTTGAAGTTCCATCCAATTTTAAATCCTATGATACTTAGCCACATCAACATAACAAAAATAATAATTCTGCTTAATTTATAGATTTTTTTATATAATAATAGGATTGCTAAAGGATTACTTTAAAGACAAAAAAATAAAATTCAGTTGAAGGAAAAATGGATCTCAAATCTCAAAAGAAATCATGGGAAAAAATAAATGCCAAAATCCCATTTGGTAAAGTTTGAAAACAGAAAAGTAGAATTTAAATACAGCCATCATATCTCTTCCTCTTTCCCAACCTAAACCAAATATCCAAAATCCATCAACTGATCTTCATAAGGCAAGATTTCTTATCCCTACACCATCTTATTTACCCTTCTCTGGATAAATGAATGAAAGGAAACAAGTAAAGAAGATTTATAAATAATCAAACATAGTAACACAAAGTTAAATGAACCAAAGAACTAGGAGGAATCACCTCTCCTCTTTTCAACCAGAATTGGTAAGAAACTGGAAAACAGTTTGGCATAAAATAAATTTAAACCAGACTCTCACACCACATTACATAGAAGTTCAAATTGTTAGGTCAACAAAACAAAGTTACATAATAAAAATAATCAGAGGTGAAAGAAAGGAAGTACCTTTCAAATCTGTGTTTAGGAGGAAAATATATTTAAACAGGGAATAGATGAGATCATTGAAGACAAAGCCAAACACTTTCATTATGTAAAAAGTTATAGCTTTTTTTCCCAAAACAATCAATTCAGAGAAATATTGTCAATTAAAATATGTTCACATCAACTACCTCTGATAAAAGTGTGATATTCTATAGATAGTAACATTTCATAAATATATAAGACCAAGAGCAATTTTATAAGAAATAAGTGGCAAGAATATAATAATATGTTGGAAGGGGATATCCATGTCCAGAGAAAGAACTACAGAGTCTGAATGCAGATTGAAGCAAACTACTTGATCTCTCTCTTTTTTTTTTGTTTTGTTTTATTTCTTCTTTCTCATTGTTCACTTCATTGGTTGTAATCCTTCTTTACAACTTGACTAATGTTTAATGTGAAGGTATTTGTAGATCCTATATTGGATTGCATGCTGCCATGGGGGGAGGGAAGACGAGAGGGAGTGGAATAAAATTTGAAACTCAAGGGATTTAGGCACTGAATGTTGTAAATGAAAAGTAAATAAGTAAATTTTTTTAAAAGAATATATTAATAAAATTTCCAGAAGTAAAAAAAAAAATTGTGAACTGTAAGTAGCCATATATAAAGCTCCATGTCACTAAAAATAAGTTAAATGAGTGTTAAAACATTTCCGAAAATTAAACTAATACCTTTCAAGGTGGCAAAGGTGATGATAGACAAAAAGAGGCTGTTGGATGACAGGCACACAAATATGCTCTTGGTAGAGTTTTCAATTGATCTTATCATTCTGGAAAACAATTTGCATTAATGTAAGAAAAGACACAAAAATGTGATTTAATACTTTGATCCTTCAATACCATTGAGCATGTACTGCACAGAGGTAGAAGAAGGAATGTTACTATATATCACAAGAAATATATTAATAGCATTTTCGTGATAACAAACATTTGGGGGAAAATATGCACTCATTGATTGTGAAATGGCTGAATAAATGATGATATATGGATATAATGGAATTCCAGTTCACCAAAGAAACAATGACTATGAAGAAATCTTTGGAACACCGGGAGACTTATACAACCTGATACAAAGTGAAACAAGCAAAACCAATGCAATAAGAGAAATATAAATGGTGCGAATAAAAGAGAGCCAAACTCGGATTAATCGCAGTGACGAAACTTTGTCCAGAAAACAGATGATGAAATACACCTTCTTTCTCTTGGTAGTGTGATACAGCATGCAGGACACGGAATATTGATTGCACTTGCTGTCAGATCAAGACATTTTTTCCTTTTGCTTCAAGGGTGTGAACCCTGTGGCCTCAAGGCCACATGTGGCCCTCTAGGTCCTTGGTGTGGCCTTTTGATTGAGTCCAAGTTTTACAGAACAAATCCTTTTATTGAGGGAATTTGTTCTGTGAAGTCTGTTTTCAATCAAAAGGCCACACTTGAGGACCTAGAGGGCCACATGCAGCATCAGGGCCACAGGTTTCCCATTCCTGGATACTTTCCTTTATTACAAGGAAGAGCTTATTAAAATGAAGCTATAACAGAAAATAACGGATGTATGAAAACAAAATAGGAGTAAACATTATTATAAAACCTTATTATCTTCTTTTATCTTTTATCTTCATAGCAATCCTGTGAGGTAGGAAGAGCAAATTTTGCCATTGCAATCAGACAGATGATAAAACTGAATCTCAGAGAACACACGGCTTCCTCCAGACCACATGGCTAGTCTGAGCTAAAATCAAAGTAAATCGCCTGTTTTTACCACCTCTTTTTTTCATGTGGACAATGCTCCAGGTCATGCAGATCAAAAATATCAATTTGAAAAATGGTCCACCTGGAACTTTCAGTTGTCCAAGCAGAAAGGAATTATAACTTGACCCATCCAAAGAACTGTGCCATTTAGTTTCAAGAACCAAACCAAAAGGAAAATGTTCCCATATAACAATGGTTATACTTTCTAGGGAGGAAAATCTTTCTGGAAAGTAGGGCTTAAGTCATTTAATGGACGGATGCTATAAATAAGGCAGAAGAAAACCTGAGGAAAGGGTGGCAGCTTTTTTGCTCTGTCTCAGTCATCCAGCTGTGAGCTCTCTGACTTAATTCAAAGAAGCTAGGCTGTGCATAACCCTGCTGCCACAGATCCAGTGGGCTGGGGATGAGGACTGAAGGATCCTTCACTATCCCCACTGGCAATTCCCTGTGAAGAGCAGATGGGCTCAGAATTTAATGTTGCTTCTGAAAGATGAGAAATAACCCAACTCTTAATAATCCACGTCTAGAACAATTCTAATTGGCCAATGACAGAGGCTGGGCTGGGGTGCTATTCCTCTTCTAGCTTCTCAAGTGAACATCTGTTTCTCTCAAAACTGTGAATGTCACGTCAAGATTTTCCAATTACACTCCTCTTGGTTTTATTTAGCATTAGTATATTGCAGGGATAATTAGTTTGGGATGAAAACCTGTATTGTCTCCCACCACCCACCACCACCCCTCCTCCATAATAAAGCAGGTTTCAAAACGTGCCTAATATAGAGGAGAGGTTGTTGAGGGTTTTTTAAGAGACAAATAGAAAGTGAAGGATGGAAACAGGAATGAAATACAGATTAATGACAGCAGCTGAGCAGTAAAGACAGGAGGAGTTTACATTAGCATAGAGTCTGGCATAAGAGAAACACATTGCAAATCTCTCCTACACTGAGACTCCTAATGAAGATGGGCCTTTTCCACCAACATAACGGTGATGGAGATAAAAATGAAAGACTGATTCCTACTGATGTGTTTCCTGATGATAAATCACTGGAGATGGGGAACCATCTGGGATTTCTACTTTGGTTGGGGCTGTCATGATGTTCTCAGGTCAGCAAGTCCTGCTTTGCTAATTGATTTAACTGGTACCTTGTAATGGAGGGTGGTCTCTGCGCTGATTCACAGATGGATGAATTCATAAACAAGCCCATAACAAACACTTCAAAATCCTACTGCATTATAATGTGCCTGGGTTTTACAGAATCACTGTATCTTAAGAGTTGGAGGGAACCTCAGAGGCTGTTTCCAACTGTACTTGGACAATAATTCCCTGGTTCAAGAAAAGATAACCAAATATGGAAAGTATGCCAAATTCAGAGGTAGAGGCCTTGGTTTCAAATCTTGGTTCCAATACTCATTGATTATGTGACCTTGAGGAAATCACTGAAACTCTTTGGGCCCCCAGTTCTACGGGGCATTGTATTATATGGCCTTCCAGCTCTAAGCCTATGATCTCTGAACCCCTCTCCCCCTCTCCTCAACAAGTAGCCTTTTGCTTGAAGACCTCCAGGAAGGGGGAAGCCATTGCAGTTTTCCCTTCTAGATTCCCTTCTAGAAGGTGCCCCCACATTCTGAAAAATCTGTGTAAAATGTTTTACTATCTCTTTGTACCAGAGAAGAAGTCAGAATTATTATGGTATTAAAAGATGAAATAATAGGATATTATACAATACTATCCATACATTTTATGCATTTCTGAGTTTCTAAACTTTTTCTGTGTCATTTGCTGGCCTTCATATGTCACTGGGAAAAGTCATGATGTGGATAAGATAACTGTATTTCCTAAGGCAGCCAATTCCTCTTTAGTGTAGCTTTAATGTTTTTTTTTTTTAAATATATATCAAGCTCAAAGTTGTCTTTGCAACTTCCACCCATGCACTAGAGTTCTGCCTTCTGGGAACAAACAGAAAATGGAAGCTCCTTGAAGGCAGCAATTGTTCTGTTTCAGGCTTTGTATATGTCCCCCTTCTATACTTTGATGGATTAAATTGAATTGAACTCCCTTCCCTTTTTGCAAAGCAGCCCTCCAAATACTAGAAGACAGCTGTATCCCTGAACTCCAGTCTTCTTTTAACCAAGGTACACTTTCTTAATTCTTTCAACTAATACTTACATGGAAGTCACTCATCATCATAGTGGCTTGCCTCTGAATATTCTTATCTATACCCTTCCTAAAACACGATGTCCAGAAATAAATGCAAAACTCCATATATCATCTAACCAGAAAACAACCCAATTGGAATATCACATCCCTAGCTATAGACACCATGCTTCTGAACACAATCTAGGATACCATTATATTTTTTATTAAGCTTTATCCAGAATTTGAAAACGAGATTGCTAGCTTTATGCAGGTAATGAGGACCCATATCCACAGATACAAAATACAAAGATTTATATAAGATGAACACCCTGGGTCTATGTAGGTGTCATTGTTACACATATGCATGCTTGTTCAGGCATCATAATACACACACACACACACATACTGCTCATTCCTGCCTTTCAGAATTCTCACAAAGCAATCATTTGCCTACTTTCAGAAAGTTTGCTCTGTAAAGACCATTGGGGAATCAAAAATAGCCTTCCAAGGCAGCTAGGGGCCAGTGATTTATTGACACGCAATTTAACTACTCCATTGGTTCAAGAAGTAAGGTCTGTTCATGATACTTTGCCCATCCCAAGCTCTGCTGGCAAGAAATCACTTGATTAGAAGGAGTTGGGACTTGTAATATAGATGGGTCATTCTAGGAGTTGGGACAATCTGTTGAGTTGTAGTGTTGTTGGTTTTAGAAGGCAAAGCCCTTACTGTTATGTGATCCAAAAGTAACCATTAATGACTGCAAAATCTGCTGAAACCCCTAAAAAGATACTGTTAACCCTGAAACTGAGCATAGAGGTTACTCATGGTTTACTTGGGGGAAAAGGTGGAAGGCTTCCTCTGCCTTCCATTGTTTCCTTCTATTGGCCCTGGGGTGCACGCAGAGAGCTTCATATCTGCACAATCACTACTTATGTAGGATACAGATGCCTTGGACCCAAGAAAAATACTTACAAATGTAACTCAAGTCCTAGTGCCCATTGGTATGGGACTGTCCTCATTGGTGGAGATTAATGTCCCCATGCCAGCATGAGGGGCAGGACAGAGTTTATTAGAGCAGGAGTCAGAATAGCTTCGACCTTTTCCCTCACAGAAGTCTCTTTATGCTCTTCAGTCTTAGGGTTCTACAGTCTCTGTGAGTGCTTCTGCCTTCTAGTTTTGAGAGAGAATATGGATGATGTCAGGTTGCTTAAGGGAAAATAAAAATCTAGGAAGAAGCTAGCATGTGATGAGCTAACAGTCTCCATTATGTCTCTACCCCCAGCTTGTTATACAAGACACTCTGGGGAACTTCCCCTTTGATGATCTATCTCTCTCTCTGTCTCTCTTTCTGTCTCTGTCTGTCTCTGTCTCTGTCTCTGTCTCTGTCTCTCTGTCTCTCTCTCTCTCTGTCTCTCTGTCTGTCTCTCTCTGTCTCTGTCTCTGTCTCTCTCTCAGCACCTAACAGGGCATGGCACATAACAGCTAAAAAATATTTTTAAACAAGGAATATGTTTTATGTGTTTTAATATGCGTTAAAAGATTATGATAAAAAGGTTTTTTTCCCCCCTGTTAAACAGGAAAGAAATTTGTGCAAAAAATCCATAGGTTCAGAATTATATTTATGATTAAAAGTGAAATTCTGTGTTTTAAAACTATATTGTAATTACCAAAGCCCGATATAATAGCATTCCATTATAATAAAATGGAATGTATTACTAGATTTAATTATAATAACATAATTAATGTCAAGATATTACCAGTTTGGGTATAAATATTTAATATTACCTAAAGTGTATCTAGTTCTCTAACCCCATGATTATTGAGTTTAAAAATACATGTTTCCTTTGTAATTTAATTCTGAGGGAAAAAAAAAAACAGTATGAAATGGACCGTGTAGAGGTTAGGCAGTGCCTACATATATTTCAGATCATCATTTCTAGGTCCAATGTTGCATTCTCATCATAGCTAGGATTCTGAGCTCATCACACCCCTATTCTGAGCCCTTGAAGCTGACCCTAAAGTCTGGTCAGGGACTTGGCAAGAGAGAGTATGGTACCGTGCATAGAGGCTGGGTCTGAAACCAGGAAAGTACTAGGTTTGAATTCACTTACTATTCACCTAAATATGGGTAGGTTCCTCAACCTCAATGAGCCTCAATCCTTTATAATATTTGTAAAATTAGAATAAACATAACATATTACTAGTCTCAGAGGATTATTGTGAGAACCTCTATAATGACTACATATGCAAAAAGTAGTAGAAACGTCAGCTTTATTTTCAGAATATGTCAATATCACTTTTGTACGTGGATTCAAATTTGTGAGAATCTGCATTCCCCAGAAGTATAATATGGGGGCATATAGTTAAAATTACTTACTTTGCTTATATTTTGTTCATATTTAGACATATGTATTTTTTGTCTTTGTGGCCCCTGTACCTAGCACAGGGAAAGGCACGCAGCAAGCAGTTCATGAATGATTAATATTCCTTCCTTGCTTGCTTAATTGGTGAGTGCAGCCCAGTTACCAGAGGAATTCCAGCAGCCCCTGTGTTTATCGTGAGCTAATCTAATCATGATCAGTGTATTCAAAGGTGTTTTGGGGGGTTGCATTTATTTAGCCTAAATAGTTGCATTAGGAAAATTCTCCTTTACCTTAACTGGATACTCCATGGACCTTGAGTGCCTACATCAATATTGTATATTCCCATCATGGCAACTACTCCATAACTTAGTATCTTGGATGGCCGTTGCCCCTATCTTCCTGGAAATCATCTACAGGGGATGTTTTGGAGACCTTCCTGCAGTTGCCTTGCCATTGCACGGATACTAAAGGAGTTCCTGGATTATCCAGTGTTCATCCCTAACTCTAGCTCCATGATTAGCCTGTGTTTCTATCTACTCATCCATCTCTCTGCAGGCAGCAATTCTCCTATGATGTGTTACAGTCCATCCCTACTCATAATCAACCCATCAGTCAATTAGCATTTATTAAGTGCCTATTATGGGCCAGCCATGCTAAGCACTGCACCTCTCCAAAATCCTTTTGATGAATTGTAAGCTTATTTTTGAAAACCTTCATTTCTCTTTGTCTAACTTGTTATATGGACACTCACAGCTCTCAACTTTCTCAGACTATACCAAATGAATCTATTGTCAAGATTCAGGTTTTTTGTTTTTTTGTTTTTTCCCCGGGGCACCATTATGGGAACAGCATCATTTCTAAAACCAGACCAAAATGGAAACTCAAAGCTTTTGGTGAGAACAAAGTTCAGTTCCTTTTGTAGCCCCCTTTTTGGGGTATACATATGGAGGATATTAATAAATTCTGCAGTTAACTTAAAGGTGTGGGTGCCTACATTAGCTGTTCCCTGGAACCTCAAACCATATTGGAAAATCATCCTAATTCTATCTCTCAAGGCCTCTACAAAACAATGATAGCTAACATTTACATAGCCCTTTACAATTTACAAATCATTTTATACATATTTTCTCATCTGATCTTGACAACAACCCTTGGAAATAGGTACCATTATGATCCTTGATCTACAGATGAGGAAACTAAAGCTGAGAGATGCAATTTTCCCAAGATCATACAGATAATAAGAATCTGTGGCAAAATTTGAACTCAGATCTTCGTGATTCAAAGGGTAGCAGTCTATCTACTCTGCCACCTAGGTGACATGAAGTCTTTCCTGATTATTCCAGAGAAAAATGTCTTCTCTTCCTCTGTTGAATTTCTATATGTCTAACAATACCATGTTCTGCTTAAATTGTGTCCGTGTGTCCGTGTGTGTGTGTGTGTGTGTGCTCACGCATGAGTATGTATCTCTTTTCTCCCTAACTAGACTCTAAATTCATTGAGGACTAAAGTTTGACTGCTGGGTGGTGGACTGGATAGAGTGCCAGGCCTGAAGTCAGGAGGACCTTAGCTCAAATATTACCTCAGACACTTACCAGTTGTGTGACTCCGGGCCAGTCACTTACCTTAAGTTTCCTTATCTATAAGATAAGCTAGAGAAGGAAATGGCAAAACACTCCAGTATCTTTGCCAAGAAAACTTCAAATGAGGTCAAGGAGCATCAGACACAACTGAAATGACTCAACAACAACAAAAACACTTGAGACATTCTAGAATTCAGTGCAATTCAAGGAGCTTTCTTAATTCAGTGCATCATTACTGCAACTAATGCAAGCTTAGCCCTATAGTGACATTACAGAAGATATAAGAGATATGAGTGATCCTGAGAGATTCCTGTCCTCTAGATGCTTACAATCTAACTATGTAGGCAGTCTAGCAAAGCTGAAGTGTTTCTTCTTGAAAGAGGGAGGTAATGAGAACAATAACAACAATAATAAAGTTGATGATGATGATGATAAAATCCACATCTGCATTTAGATAGAGAAAATCACATATATCTAAATATGCAATGAGGAAGCCTTAGCTCACAAGATATTTATATTAAAAAATCAGGTAATGTTGGTTGACTAAGCTTATTCTAAGCATGTGACAGCTGCTAAATACAGTTAACAAATCTGAAACTTAAAGCGTGGTATTTTGATTATGGAAAGAAATAGTCCAGCTACTTGGTGCTGAATAGAACACCTCAAGCTTTGAGTCAGATTTGAAGAGGGAGGGACATCATTTTAAGTAAGACATTAGCAAACAAGAATGGAGCCAGAGAAGGGTGACCAACATAGTGACCGTTCTTGCAGCCATGAAATATACAGAACAAATGAGAAGATGAACATATTGAAGTTAGAAAAATGAAGTTAAGGGGAAGATATGATTGCCATCTTCAAAGGATAACATTAGCAGATGATAATGTAATACTTAATGATTGCCATAGGTGTTCCTCACAACATCCTGTAAAGTATGTTATATAAGAGTATCCACATTTTACAATGAGGGAAAATATGATATTAAGAACTTAAGTGATTATCCATCACAATATGGAAGCTAAGACAGAACCCAGATCTTGTGACTGCAGTTACTCAACCTTTCTATTATTTTAGCCTTCCTCTTAAGCACTTGCATCAATTATGTGAAGTATGAAATATGGAAAAGGGAGAGGACTTGCTCTGTGGGGCTCCAGAGGTCAGAAATAGTACAAAACATAATAGAACTGATGCAAAAAAGTAAACAAAATATTAGCAAAAAGACTATTTCAACTTATCACAAGAATAATACACTTCGATCAAGTAGGATTTATTCCAGGAATGTAAAGATGATTCGATATTAGGGAAACCATCAGTATAACTTATCATGTCAACAATAAAACTAGCAGAAACCATATGATTACCTCAATAGAGGCAGTAAAGGCTTTTGACAAAATACAACATCCATTCCTATTAAAAACACTAGAAAATATAGGAATAAATGGAGCCTTCCTTAAAATGATAGGTAGCATCTATTTAAAGCCATCAGCAAGTATTATATGTAATGGGGATAAGCTAGAAGCTTTTCCAATAAGATCAGGGGTGAAACGAGGATGTCCACTATCACCCCTCTTATTCAATCTGGTACTAGAAATGTTAGCAGTAGCAATTAGAGGAAAAAAAGAAATCAAAGGAATCAAATTAGGCAAAGAAGAGACTAAGCTGTCACTCTTTGCAGATAATATGATGATATACTTAGAGAATCCTAGAGAATCAAGTGAAAAATTATTTGAGACAATAAATAAATTTGGCAAAGCTGCAGGATATAAAATAAACCCACATAAATCCTTGGCATTCCTATATATTTCTTTTTTTTCAATTTTAAAATTTTATTTTTTTAGGTCTCTTAATTTTCTTTTTTTTTTAATTAATTGATTTGTTTATTTACTTTTAGTTTACAAGATTCAGTTCCACACTCCCTTGAGTTTCACATTTTTTCCCCTCCTTCTTACCCCCCCCCCCCCACACCATGGCGGCATATCAAGTATAGGATCTGCAGACACTTTCACATTGGACATTTGTCTGGTTGTATAGAAGGGTTGTAATCAATGGAGTGAACAATGGGAAAGAAGAGACACATATATATTTCTAATGAAATCCAACAGTAAGAGATAGAAAGAGAAACCCCACTTAAAGTTACTGTAGACATTATAAAATATTTGGGAATCTACCTGCCAAAACAAACCCAGGACCTATATGAACACAACTACAAAACACTTTTCACACAAATAAAGTCAGATCTAACTAAATGGGAAAAACATCAATTGCTCGTGACTGTGTGGAGCTAATATGATAAAAATGACGATTTTATCTAAATTGAACTATATATTTAGTGCCATACCAATCACTCTACCAAAAATTACTTTATAGAGCTAGAAAAAAAGTAACAAAAGTCATTTGGAAGAACAAAGTGTCAAGAATATCAAGGGAATTAATGAAAAGAAATGCTAGGGAAGGTGGCCCAGCCTTTGCAGATTTTAACCTGTATTATGAAGCAGCAGTCATCAGAACTGCTTGGTACTGGCTGAGGGATAGAGCAATTGCTCAGCAGAATAGATTGGGTACATGCAACTCAGCAGTCAATGACTATAGTAATCTACTGTTTGATAAAACTAAAGACCCCAGTTTTGGGGATAAGAAGTCACTATTTGACAAAAACTGCTTGGAAAACTGCAATATATTATGGCAGAAATGGGGCATAGACCATTATCTAAAACTGTATACCAAAATCAAGTCTAAATGGGTGCATGATGCAGGTATAAAGGCTGATACTGTAAACAATCTGGGAAAGGAAGGAATAGTTTAACTGCCAGATTTTTGGAGGAGGCAAGACTTTATGACCAAATAAGAATTAGAGATTGTTATAAAATATGAAATGGATAATTTTGATTACATTAAATTGAAAAGTTTCTGTACAAACAAAGCAAATATAACCAAGATTAAGAGGGAAGTGGAAAATTGGCAAAGAATTTTTATAACCAGTATCTCTGATAAAGGGCTCATTTCTAAAATAGACAGAGAATTGATTCAAATCTATAGGAATACAAGTCATTCCCCAATTGACAAATGGTCAAAGGATATGAACAGGCAGTTTTCAGAGAAAGAAATCGAAGATATGTATAAGCATATGAAAAAATCCTCTAAATCACTATTGATTAGAGAAATGCAAATCAAAACAACTCTGAGGTACCACATCTCACCAGTCAGATTGGCTAAGATGACAAAACAGGAAAATGGCAAATGCTGGAGAGGATGTGGAAAAATTGGAACACTAATGCATTGTTGGTGGAGTTGTGAACTAATTCAACCGTTCTGGAGAGCAATCTGGAACTATGCCCAAAGGGCTATAAATAATTTCATACCTTTTGAACCAGCAATACTACTTCTAGAGTTGTGTCCCAAAGAGATCATAGAAGTGGGAGGAAGACCCATACGTACAAAAAATATTTATAGCAGCTCTTTTTGTGGTGGCAAAGAATTGGAAATTAAGGGGATGCCCATCAATTGGGGAATGGCTAAACAAGTTGTGGTATATGAATGTA
>CM053582.1:547895164-547926449 GCA_028627135.1 Pseudochirops cupreus
AGACTTCATATTTACTTGGAGAGGCTTATACAAACTGATGCTAAGTGAGATTTATACACAAAGCAGAAATTTATACACAATTACAGACACAATGTATGTGTGATGACCAGCTTTGATAGACTCGACTCTTCTCAGCAATGCAGGGTTATAAGACAATACCAAAGGACTCATGATGGAGAGAGATGTCTACATTTAGAGAAAGAACTAGAAAGAACAGAGTTTAAATGCAGGTTTGAAGCAAGCTATCTGCTCTGGATCTTTTTCTTGTTTGGTTTTATTTCCTCTTTCCCATTGTTCATTCCATCCATTACAATCTGTCTTTATAACCTGACTAATGTCTAATGTGAAAGTATTGGCAGATACCATATTTGTTTGCATGCCACATTGGGGGTGGGGGAGGCGGGGGAGGAGAGGAAGGGGGAGAAAATTTGAAACTCAAGGGATTGCCAAACTGAATCTTATAAACCAAAAGTAAACAAACAAATTAATAAAGGCCAAAATTTTTTTTAAAAGACATAATAGAACTTTCAGCTCAATACAAGAAAGACCAGTGAATCAATTAATAATGTAATGGAATTTGTTGACTTGTGAAGGAGTGAACTTCTTGTCAACAGGTACTCAAGCAAAGGATATATGACCATCTGTGAAGGATGATATAAAAGAGATTCATGTAGACTGAAAAAGTTTGGAATATATAACCTCTAAACCCCCTTCAAATTCTACAGTTTTGAACCCTGTGCACCTCCCACCATAGTAGAAAAACACAGTTGGTTTTCAATAAATATTTGCAGAAGAAAGAAGGGAAGGGAAGGAGAGGGGAGGGAAGGGGAGGAAGGAAAGAAGAAGGAAGGACATTTATCCTTTTTTGTTCTAGCCTGGCCTTCAGATCTCAGAGTTTAAGAAACAGTTAAAGGCTCTATGTGCTCAAAAAATCTTTTCCATATGCATCTCCAAGTTCCCTGAACCTAGGACCTTTGGGAGCAGTTTTCATGTTAAACAAGTAATTGAATACAGGACCTCATGGATGAGCTAAAAGAACATAAAACCATGACCTTACATCCATCATTGACCTCTCTTACTTAAGTCTTCTCATCTATAAAATGGAAGTGTTGATGGTGACATCATTACCAGGGAGACAAAGGAGAATTTTATTGCTTTTTTCCCCCAATAGTGACAATTTCTGGTTTTCCAAGGGGGTAGGATAGAAGCCAGTGCCACAAAATCCCTGAAAGGAACAGACACAGAAGCCTCTTTTGACAATTTATTTTGCTTAGGCCTAACTTCAGGATAATGGATGCAGGCAGGTCCCTGATAGAATAGTGCCCTGGCACCTTCTCCAGCTGTCCTGAAATGGTCTGTATTTTTAATCTCCAGCCAGGTCAGAAATAGAATTAAGGCACCCTTTAATCACTGCTCTGATAAGCTGAAGCGTTATATCTGCTTACAGCAAAACAAGAACAGGGTATTCTGTTTCCATGTCTGAGGGCCATTCACACATCATGGGCAACAGATCAACCAAATCACATTTCAGATGGGACCAAAAACATGTCAACCTTGCCTAAAAGGAAAATACCTTGAGGTAGATTTCCAATGGGGAAAAAGGGCATTGTATAGGAAAAGCCACTCAACTGGTCACATCACAAGAGCAAATTATTTTCTTGGATTACCTCATGAGGGCCTTTTTTTGATGAACATATCTGGTAAATTAGAGATGAGGAAGCTAGTTTAGATCTCACCTCTGTCCCATCACCATAGCCAGCAGGAAGGATTAAGCTGTAAAGCTCTGCTAGTGATTTTGGTTCTTTTGGTTTTTTTCCCACTTAACAAATGGTTGGTGGATCCATGATCTTATGGGTGAAGTAGGATAGCATAAAACAATGCCCTTGTGTCAATCACTCAACTCCCTATGACTTCGTTCTCCCCATCTATAGAATGGGATCGATAATGGTAATGAATTTCACAAAAGTACAAAGGTTAATGGGGTTACATACATAATATAAAAAGCCTGAGCCAAACTGCCCCACAGACCACATTTTTACAGAAGTCATGTTGAAACTCATTCACCACCCTGATGATGCTTATTCCAGGTCCTAGGGGATTAAAAAAAGGGACTCCCATCATGTAGATGTTGATCAGTTGCAAAATGGTTAAAAAAGCCATGGTACATGAATGTAATGGACTATCAAAGAGTTGGGAGAAACTGTAGAATCATACGCTTAGAACTGGAAGAGAATTCAGAGATCTTATAATACAATTCCTTCATTTTAGAGATAAAGAAACCGAAATACAGACAGTCTCAAATACTTGCCCATGATCACATTGCTAGACTGTATCTGAAGCAAAATTTGAACCTGGATCTTCCTGACTCTGAATCTTGTGCCCTAGCAACTACAATATATAATAAATATAGAGAGCCATGGAACAACATATAAATGACTCAAAGGAAGATAAACAGAATAAAGAAAATTATATCCACAATGACTACAACGCTATATATGGGGAAAACACCAATAACAAAGTAATCTAAGGTTAATGATATAGTTACAGTGGCCAAATTTGGCCTCCAAAGAAGAGATATGACAAGGTAACTCCTTACATTTCATTCCAGAGGTGGGGTATTTTGAGTTTGGAAGGTGTCTGATGTAACGTTTGATTAAAAAATATGTTGGGGGAGAGAGATGGCACAGTGAATATCACACCAGCTCCAGATTCAGAAGGACCTGTGTTCGAATCTGGCCTCAGACACAGCTTAACTAGCTCTGTGACCTTGGGCAAGTCACTTAACCCCAATTGCCCTTACTTTTCCATCAAAAAAAAGAGTTGGTTAGTTTCAGGGAATCTTTCTCTTTTTCTATTAATTATGAGGAATGGTTCTGTGGAAGGGAGGAACACATGGGGAAACACAGATTATCTAAAAACCACAGTTATCAATAAAATCCATTTATAAGTAAATGATTAGAGTGTAGATACCATCCCCTGCTTCCAACTAACCATTACCACAAAGAGACCACTCAAGAAAAAAAGCACCAAGTTTTTTTTGTTTGAGGGGGGAGTCATTCTACAGAGGAGGAATGAGACATACTCTGTCAAAGACAGCCAATGTGCCAATTGATGTTGCTCACTTGTATTTCTTTGTTACAATAATAACAACCACAATTGTTATCTACAGAGTATTTTAAGATTTGTCAGAAACCTTACAAATTATTTCATTTATTCCTTTTTAACAACCATTTGGGGAAAATACTACTGTTTATCTCCACTTGACAAATGAGGGTCAGAGAGGTTAAATTATTTGCCCAGGGACAAAAATCTAAAAACTTTAGAAGCAGAATTTGAACCCTGGTCTTCCTTACTCCTAGTGCCAAACTCTCTTACCTCTATGCCTTGCTATCTTTTCTTAAAAATAAAGCCTCCAGTAGAGGTTGGGGGAGGATGAGGTTAACATTAAGAAACCACAGCAATGTTAATTTTTTTTTTTATGGCAACAGACTAAGCAACAATTCCAGATGGGCCGTGCCAACCTCAAGTATTTAGAAGACAGACATTAAATTCTGATGTAGAGGATGAGCTCTGTCCCTAGAAATGATTCCTTCAATTTCACAGTATCCCTATCCCAGCATTTCCTAGGATAACCTTTTTCATGATGCCATTAATCTCTCTGTAGCTGATGGACTTTTTAATCATTGGGATTAATATTCAGTTAATTTGCCATCTGCAGAGTATTGCTGAATCAGCTGCCTGATTACAAAATACAGGCAAAGTCTGTATGCTCTATTCCCCAAATGACATCAGGCTTAGACTATAATAGGGGACAAATGGAGTTAAAGGTAGTAGAAAAGTGAGAGATATGTATTGGAAAGAAGCAGCTTGAGAACAAGGATTTGCAAAGAGATGTATTTAGGCTTGATATGGAAAGAAGATACCAACTGAAACTTTTTAAAAGTGGAATGAGCTGCATTTGGAGTTGGTGGGTGAAACCTTTTGGAGGTCTTCAAGCATGTACCAGATGCCAAATTGTCAGGTGTGTCATTTGATTTTGTTTCAGGTTGAACTAGATTGCCAATGTAGCTCCCTCTAGCTCTGAAAATTGGTGGTATAAACAATCACACCCTTGATTCTTCCATCACCTTGACTGCTTCCCCTCAACACATGCTACACACACACACACACACACACACACACACACACACACACACACATACATACACACACAAAATCAGTACCAAGTCTATTCCAACAACATCACTGTTATCTCAATCTCTCCTCTCTACTCATAAGGTTATCACCTTCTATCAGAATCTCATCCCCTCTCACCAAAATTATTGTTGACTATTTCTTGTATTCTTAATTTATTTTCAATATTTTTCTGCTTTAACAAACAGTCCATTTTTGTAAAAGCTCCAGGTAATGCTAGGAAATATGCCCTCTCCTTAGTGGTCCCATGAGGTAGATAACAAGTCTTTTAGCTCTAGTTTTTCCAGCAATGCATTAGATTCACCAGGGATATGGTGATGGCCAAGAGTAAACCGAGATTCGTGTCAAATCAGAACTTTATTTCTCAGTGATGCTTTCAAACAGAAACCAATACCACTTGGTTGCATATTCATATAGAAAAACATAAATTAGCATTATCTATGTTTTATTGTATTTTATTTATTTTCTTAAGCATTTCCAAATAAATTTTAATACAATCTAGACCTTACTGGGGACTTTTGCAGCTATATGGTGGTGGCCAGACATTTCTGGTCTACATCTTCATAAAAATAAAGCTATCAAGACTGGACTTTTGAATGCTGTGATGATAAGCATAAAATCATAGCTGTACTTAAAGCCATTTGGTCTAATAGCTGAGTTTTTGTAGGTTTCATTCCTGAAAGTTTCAGGTTTTATTTGTCTCTTGTGGGATTATTGTGCCTCTTCATGAAGACACAACCCAAATTGGTCCATCTGCTTATATCTCATTTCCCCAAAGCAATCATATCTTCTTCCCCAAAGGGAAGGAACAATTCAACTAGCCACAGACAAAATATGCTAAAATTTCAATGGCATTAACATTGCTAAAATTGAAAGAATAAATGAGCTACTTTATCCAGAGATGAAGTTACTAAGGACATTTTTAGTAAAAGAAATTGCTTTTGAATTTTAGGATCCTAACACTAGAGTTTGAAATCAACTGAAAGGCCATCTAATCCATCCATGTCTTTTCACATGTGAGGAATCTGAGATTCAAGGAAATGGTGATATATAGGATCATAGTTGTAGGTCTAGGGGATGGAGGCAAGATGGTAGAGAAAAGGCAGGAACTCACCTGAACTCTTTCCCAAATCCCTCCAAATACCTCTAAAAATGACTCTAAACAAATTCTAGAGCAGCAGAACCCACAAAACTATAGAGTGAAGCAAATTTCCATCCCAAAGACAAGCAAGGTCAGCAGGAAAAATCTGTTGCACCAGGGTGAGATAGGAGCACAGTTCAGCACAGGCTGTGCCAATGCAGACTGGGCCATAAGAACAGGCCTCAGAACAACTGGCAGTTTGAGACCTCTCAGCCCACAGATGCCAAAGAAAACTTAGAGGGTCATCAGGAAAGGTCTGTTACACCACCTGGGTGAGAGTGGAGTACAATCAAGCACAGATATGCCAGCACAGCCCAAGCCACAGAGAACCAGCAACAGGCCTTGGAAGTGACTGAATCAGCAGCAGCAGTGGCAGCAGCTGTTTCTGGAGCTCTCAGAGCACATACAGTAAGGGGGTCGAACAAGTACTCACAAGGAGAGTACAGAGGTCTATTTGCTATCACTGAGACAGGATTCTGTTGCTTTGCCCATACTCAGGTTCAGGTCTCAGTCCCGGGTGGCAGACCCAGGGTCAGGAGGAGCACTAGCATAGCAAAGCTTGCAGCCAGCATAAAGGAAAGGTCATCCTCACAGCTCCATAGCAGAAAATAGTGCTGGTGGTCACTCACAGACCAGAACACAGGCCAGGAGAGGAATAAACACCTCTCCTTAAATCAAACAACCTTGGAAGAACTGAAAATTTATAGGTCTCTAGAAGTATCTCTGAAAACAGTTGCACAAAACCCCTGAAGCTTGGGACAGTGTACCTTCCACCCTAGAAGCAGAACCCTAATGTAACAAAGAGTCAAAAGTCTAGTAATAGGCTGGGAAAATGAGCAAACAATGGGGGAAAAGTTTTTTAATATAAAAAGTTACTATGGAGACAAGGAAGATAAAAATATACGTTCAGAAGAAGACAACAAAGTCAAAGTTCCTACATCCAAAACCTCCAAGAAAAATATAAATTGGTCTCAGGCCATAGAAGAGCTCAAAAGGTTTTTTTTTTTAATTAAGTAAGAGAGGTAGAAGAAAAATTGGGAAGAGAAATGAGAGTGATGCAAGAAAAACATGAAAAAATGAGTCAACAGTTTAGTAAATATTAAAGGTAAAGCTTAAAAAACAGAGTAGGCCAAATGGTAAAAAGAAATCCAAAAAGCCAACAAAGAGAAAAATGTCTTAAAAAGAAGAATTGGTCAAATGGAAAAGGAAGTCCAAAAGATCACTGAAGAAAATAATTCCTTAAAAATTAGAATGTAGCAAATGGAAACTAATGAGTTTATGAGAAACTGAGAAACAATAAAACAAAACTAAAACAATGAAAAAATAGGAGACAATGTAAAATCTGTTGCTGGAAAAACAACTTACCAGGAAAATAGATCCAAAAGAGATGACTTGAAAATTATTAGACTACCTGCCATAATAAAAAAGAGCCTAGACATCATTTTTCAAAAATTAGCAAGGAAAACTGCCTAGATATTCTAGAACCAAAAGGAAAAATAGAAATTGAAAGAATCCATCAATCACCCTGAAAGACATCCCAAAATGAAAACTCCCAGGAATATTATAGTCAAATTCCTGAGTTCCCAGGTCATGGAGAAAAATATTGCAAGTAGCCAAAAAGAAACAATTCAAGTATCATGTAGCCACAGTCAGGATAACAGGATTTAACTGCTTCTACAATAAAGGATCAGAGGGCTTGGAATGTTATATTCTGGAGGGCAAAGGAGCTAGGATTGCAACCAAGAATCACTTGCCCAAGAAAACTGAGTGAATATAATCCTTCAGTGGAAAAAAATGGAAATTGAATGAGATAGAAGACTTTCAAGCATTCTTGATGAAAAGACCAGAGCTGAATAGAAAATTTGACTTTCGAAAACAAGACTCAAGAGAAGCATAAAAAGGGAAACTGCAAAGGGAAGTCATGAGGGACTTAATAAGGTTAAATTGTTTATATTACTATATGGGAAAATGGTATTTGTACCTCATTAGACGTTTTCTCATTATTAGGGTAGTTAGAAGGAGTATATAAAGATGGTGGGCACAGGCGAGAGTTGAATGTGAAGGGATGATGTCTAAAAGAATAAACTTAAGGGGTAAGAGGGGAATGGGAGAAAGAGAAAGGGAGAGGTAGAATGAGGTAAATTATATCACATAAAAGAGGCAAGAAAAAGCTTTTACAGTGAAGGGGAAAAGGGGGAAGGTGAGGGAGAATGAGTGAACCTTACTTTCATCAAAATTGGCTCAAAGAGGGAATAGCATGCACACATGATTGGGCATAGAAATCTATCTTTCCTGTAGGGAGGAAGGGGATAAGAGAAGGGGACAACAGAAGGGAGGGCAGATTGGGGAAGGAGGTAGACAGAAGCAAGATACTTTTGAGGAGGGAGAAAGTGAAAGCAGAGAGAGAATAGAACAAATGGAGGGGATAAGATCGAGGGAAAAACAGCAGTAGCAACTGGGAAAAAAAAATTGAAGCAAGTTTCTCTGGTAATGGTCTCATTTCTCAAACACAGAGAGAACTGGGTCAAATTTACAAAAAAGAAAATAAGAGCTATTCCCCAACTGAAAAATGATCAAAATATATGACCATTTTTCAGATGAAATAATCAAAGCTATCTATAGCCATATGAAAAAATACTCTTAGTCATGACTGTCTGAAGAAATGCACATTAAAACAATTCTGAGGTACTACTTCATACCTATTAGATTGGCTAAGGGACATAAAATGGAAATGACAAATGTTGGAAGTGATGTGGGAAAAAATGAGACATAAATGCATTCTTGATGGGGTTGTGGACTGATTCAATCATTCTATGGAGCAATTTGGAACTATGCCCAATGGGCTAGAAAACCATGCATACTCTTTGACCTAGCAATAACACTACTAAGTCTGTATCCCAAAAGAGATTTTAAAAAAGGAAAAGGACCTATATGTACAAAAATATTTATAGCAGCTCTTTTCAGGGGGCAAAAAAATTAGAAATTGAGGGGATGCCCATCAATTGAGGAAATGGCTAAGGAAGTTCTTGTACATGATTATGATGGAATGGTATTGTACTATAAGAAATGAGAAGAAGGATACTCTCAGAAAAACCTGGAAAGACTTGTATGGGCTGATGCAAAGTAAAATGTACTGTGTGCAAAGTAACAGCAATATTGTAAGATGATCAGCTGTGAATGATTCAATGCTTCTCAGCAATGCAATGATCCAAGACAGCTCTGAAGGCCTTATGATGAAAAATGCTATACATCCCCAGAGAAAGAACTGATAGTATCCAAATGCAGATTGAAGCATCCTTTTTTAAAGTTTATTTTTAGAGATTATTTTTGTCTATGTCTATATTTTCCTTCACAGCATGACTATTGTGGATAGGTTTTGCATGACTATACGTGTATAACCTATATTGAATTGCTTGCCTTCTCAATGTGGGGAGTGGGGGGAGGGGAGGAAGGAAGGGAGAGAATTTGGAATTCAAGGCTTTTAAAATGAATATTAAAAATTACTTTTACATTTAACTGGGGGAAAATAAAATACTAAATAAAAAAGTGAGGAAATCTATTAGGAGTTAAGTACGAGTTCTTCTATGTAAGAAATCCTGTACAAAATAGAATGATTTAAAATTTGAAAAAAGATGTAGATGTAAAAGGGAACTTAGACAGCATCAAGTCCAATACACTTATTTTACAGAAGATGAAACTGAGGCTGAGAGAGTTAAGATGGCTTGCCTAGGGCCACACAGCTGGTAAGCTTCTAAGGAAGAATTCAAACTCGGGTCTTCCTGATTCCAAGCCTTGGGTTTTATCCACTATGTTTCCTAGCTGCTTCAAGTTCACAGAAGGGCTAAGTATCAGAGGTGGAATGTGACCTCAGGTCTTCTGCCTCTAGAGACAATACTCTTTCCACTATACCACGTGACTTTTTTTACCTTTCTGTTTTTTTTGTTTTGCAGACAGTGGGGTTAACTGACTTACCCAGGGTAATATGGCTAGTGTCTGAGGCTAGATTTGACTCCAGGGCTCTATCCATTGGGGCACCTAACTGCCTTTTCCCCTTGTTTGTAAAGAAGTGTTCAATCTTTACCTGTATTTTGGAGGAAATTTTAGGCCTGCACTTATAATGTATCTTCAGGATTACAAATATACTCATGCTAGTGGAAGGGTCCTGTATGTGGATGTTTTCACCAATCATGTGTGGGTAAAGATGTCTAATTCTTCCTTCAAAAATACATGGGCACAGAAGAAAAGTGAGGTCTGTCAGGGTTGACTGCAGACTTGAGAGATAAAGTTTTCTCATGTGAAATGAGACATAAAGATCCCAAGAAAAGACTATTTTAGCTTTCTGTGGACAGTTTGTGAGTTCCTGGGGCTGTGATTCATGCCTTTTCACTCATGATTGCCGCAGCCTGGCCATTTGGGTTCAGCTGAGAAAAGTTATGTGGGGGCATAGTCTGAGTTCACCAATCTGAGGGTAGAAGCCCCAAGAGATTGGAGAGAAATGAAGTGGAGGCCTTTATGAGAAGTAGCAAATGAAAAAGTTGTTGAAACTCCAAATCATTACAGTTCATGTATTTAGAATGGGGAAAAATAATTAGGGCTGTCAAAATCAATACTCAAAGAAAAATGACCAATCATCCATAACATGCACATCAGTAAGAAGTAACCAGTTTCTGCTCTCATAACAAGCTGGTCAGTCAAACAGAAACATCATTGCAACCATAAAAATAATATTCAATCCCCTCCTTGCCACAGTCTCATTTTTATTGTCTTCTTAACAGGCCAGTACCAATACCGTCAGCTCCAGAAACCTGTTGTCACTCTGATAGGTAGTTAGCATAACATTACTATCACCATTTTATAGGTTAGATCCCTGAGGATTAGAGAGGTGACATGACTTGCCTATATTCAAGCAGCTGTTGAGGGGGTTCAACTGTGAGTCCTGCAAACCCACTCCCACTTGTACCTGAGATAGAGCTGTGCAAAAGTAGATACCTTAATAGGCTTCTCATAGAGCTATTGATAGCAATATCGTTCCAGAGTCAGTACTCATAGCAGTAGATAAATCTTTAACTGAGACAGTTCAAAATGAATTTTTCAGAAAAGAATATTAAATCATTCTTTATTGGAAATCAAAAATGTCTATAATATTCCCCAAATCCCCTAAAAGCAGAGGAACTGTTAAGTGTTTCATCCCAACAGACTTGTGAAAGAGTGTTCATCCCCTAAATACGCATGCCAAGGAAGGCCCATCTGGTACTGATGACCTCCCTCCACCAAGCTCATGCACAATGGGCACATGTACAAAGAGGCATTCCTTGTAGCATTAGCAAGTCTAAGTGCTACAAGTCACCTCTATCTTCATTCTAGGTTTCAAGGCTAGGTTTCCCCTAGGTAGTAAAGTAATGTCTTTAAAGTGAATCTCATCCTCTATTGTATAAAGAATATAGGCCTAGGAAGCAGGTGAGGGTGGATGGAAAAATGAAAGATGGGGCAATCCTAGAATTGCCAGTGACAAACCATAGACCCAAGTCAATGCATTTTCAGTAGTGGCTCTGTGACCATGGGCAACTTCTCTCAGACCCAGTTGCCCTATTTGTAATATAGAGATAACAATAGCACCTATTTCATAGGATTGATATGAAGACCAAAAGAGATAAAATCGTAAAGCACCCTAACCGCTACCACTTCCTTATCTTTAAGTACTTAGGCCCTTCATGTAGCCCTGGAAAGTGTATTAGATTTGGAACCAAGAGAGATCTGTTTTCAATTTCTTTCCATTCCTCTCTTCTTTTTCTTTTTTTTTTTAACCAGGCGTTTTAATTCATTGACAGAGGGAACTACTTGTTATGGGAATCTGAAGATTTTCCCTGCCTCTAGGCTCTTTGATAGGTTTAAGTGGCTCTGAGAACCTTCCCTGATTTGAAAGTATACTCTGCCCCCTAATAGGCTGAATATGGTCACATAGAGCCTGTGGGGGAAGGCTTGTTCTTCAGGAATGCCCATGCCTTATTACTTTGTGATTAGGCAGTGGGTCAAGAGGGCTGTGACATTCTCTGATCTAGTAAAAAGCTATATATGCCCTGATGTGAGTTTTTGCTTTGGGCCTCACTTTGGAAAGAGTTGTGTGATTTGGCCAGATGAGACTCTGGGAAGCCGTTGAGCCCCCTGGCTTTGAAAACCCAGATTTTGATACTTCCCTCTCTGGTAACTGACTAGGTATGGATGTAATGGTCAGACAATTGGAAGCCCCTCTGCTGATCTGTTTCTCTGTCTGCTTGTGACTTCTGTTTGTAACTTCTGTTTTTATTCTGTTTGCATTCTCTGAAGTTCAGACTGCTGACTTTTTTCCCCTGAACTAGGTAAATGATATTTGTTTGAGTGATTAAAGTAAGACTGTTAACCCATTTTGAGTTGCTTTCCTTTGGAAAAGCAGATCTAAGAACCTGTGCTAGCAGCCACCCTGGGTAGGCTAGGGTGCTTGCTGCTACAGTACTGAGAGAGGGCACTCACCCCAGTCAGGGCCCTCAGCCCCACAGGTTAGTAGTCTGGGAGCTGAAAAATTAAGGTACTTGCCTAGCGTTACAAAGCAAAATGTTAATAGATGTATATTGATTGATTGATTGATGCCAAAGTCAGGACTTGAACCCAGGTTCTCTGAACTCTGAGGCAGGCTCTCTATTATTCCATGCTGTTCATTTCCTTAAATAAAGTCATTTATTTTGATCCTCCCTCACACCACTAGTTCAGAAACCTAGGTGAAGTTGGAGTCCTCACTCCAGGCCACACAGCATCTGATCCCTTTACCACTACTAATAATAGCCAGGTAAGAAGGTAAGACCCTGGGAAGAAGAGCCCTGGAAAAATCTGTATTGTTAGGCACTCTCTGAACTCTTACATGGTAATTACTCCAAATGGCAGCATTCTTGTCCCTGCTTAATTGAATTCAATGTTGGTTAGCTTCCTGCTTGCTCGTTATATGACTAGACAAGTCTTTTGACCTCTCAATGCTTGTGTCTTGATCTTATAAAATATGGATAAAAACATTTTAACTGACTGCCACACGTGGTTGTTGTGAGGAAAATCTTTGTCTTCCTCGAAATGATATGCAGATATATTAATATGAAGGTTGTTTCTGATAAATAATTCACAGTCAGGTTTTAAGAACTTAGTAAGCTATCTTCATAGGGACATGTATCTTTTAAAAAATGAACTTTAATGGTGGGATTAAGAAAATGTGGGGGTTTTGGTGAGAGGTTTTCTAGGAATCCCTCAAACAGGACCACATATGTATGGTAAGGCTGATTGTGAGTTTGAGTCAAGCAATTTGGAGAGGTAAGGGTTAAAGATAAGCCTGGTGTACCTCCTCCTTGCCAAGAAGATGGTAGTACCACTGGCAGGAGACCAATCTAGTCCGTATTGAATCAGAACTGCTTGCTAGCAAAGGAGATGGGCAAGCACTGGATTTGAGAGCCAGATGCATCTGGTTAAAGTCCTACATCTGCCACTCACTACCTATGCGGGCAAGTCAGCTGACCTCTCTAGGTTTCATGTAGCTTATTTAGACTAGATAACCACCACAATCTATCATCCTATAGTGATACAATGATCTTTCACTACACAGACAGTTACTTTTACTACACAGCCAAATTAAGTATATTTGACTTGGTTAGACAGCAAAAGACAGCTTCAAGATGCTCAGAAAAATGAGTAAGCCCCCAAATTACTTACTTTGAGTTCTCCTTAGAGAAAAGTTACACACATTCACCTATCTTATTCCCTAAGAAAATTCAGCACCAAGGTTAGCTCCCAGGTCAATTATAGCTGCCTCCTGAAGAGCTAGTCCTTCTGGCTAGAATCTACACTCTGGGAATTGTTCCCCCGCATTTGGGAGCTGAGTCCCTAGTGCTTTGTTATCCAAGTTCCTTTTCACTAATTCCCCTTTGAAGTTAAATTTAGACGTGTTTGGAAGGACATTGCCTCTCATAGAATGATAAATGTCATGGCATTTTATGGGCCCTCTATTTGTGTGCATGTGAAGGGAAAGTCCAAATGGCCTTTTTCCTTCCACTAATTTGTCAATAGATCCTTCCCCTCATACACTCTCACTTTTCCATTCTGTACCATGTTTTGGTGCCCTTGGCTATGCCCTAGGTTTACATCTCCTGGGTAAAGCCTTGCCTGCTTGTGGCTCGGAAGGTAAGCATCTTGGAGGTTCAGACATGACACCAAGGGGAATTTGGCCCATGATGATTAGAAGGCTCACTACAATAAGCTACAATATAAAAACCAGCAATCATTGAGCCAAATCCAAAAACTACCAACATTTTCAGCCAGCATTTGTTCCACATGACATTCACAGCGCTTTCATATGCTGCAGGGCTGAGAGTAGGGTGTTTGCTGAGGCTGGTCATCCTGCTTTGTTTGGGGCTAAGCATGCCCACTCCCTTATATGGTTCACCACCCCCATTCCGTGAAGTGTACAAGATTGAATTTATGAGGCCAGGGCACCTCAGGCAGCAGTGCCCAGGTTCCAGTGTGTTGAATATTAATGAATCCATAATTGTATCCAGGCTCCTGGCTCGCACTTGCTAAACTGTTTTTGACTTTGAATCAAGTGGCATTCAGAACAGAAATTGATTTAGGAAAAGAAAATGGAAGGTGTCTTTTAAAGGCCTTGCAGCATTTCCAAGGACCTACTACCCCCACCCCCACATCACATAAGTACAATGTCAGCTCTCAGGGCCCAGTCTAAAGTTCCTGTCTCTAGGCTCCTGCTGTGGACACTTAGTTTGCAAATGAGAAATATTAAGGAGGCCTGGACTTTCACTAATCACCCCTAAGCAGCCCCATCTGACTTTTATTTAACAATTTCAGAAATTTAATTTTAACTAGAAAGTTGTCTTTTTTTTAAGGTGCTAATGAATGGATGGAAAAATATGTATTGCAAAGGGCATTTTATCCTTCTGGAAATGCTGTCCTTGGAGCAGACAGGCAAGCAGGTCTATCTGATGAAGAGTAAAGCTTTTTAGGCTGATTGCTACTTGGACTGATGGACCAGTGCCAAAGTGACTGATCTCAGCTCCTAAGTGTTTCCCATAGCAAGGTTTGGTAACCAAGTAAGAAAACAGATGTATTACAAAGTAAGAAACCTAATTAAAATTCCTTAGCCAAGGTCCTCTTTTTTTCCTTTGGCCCCCTAAGCATGGGACATACCTCAAATCTCTGTCCTCCCCTATTCTCACACTTCTTCTCTTGGCTTCTCTTCCTATGTAGACGACTGTAAAAATCTTTATCTTCATCACTGACCTTTCTCTCTAATGACTGCCCCATATTGCCACCTGCCAGTTAGATATCTCTATTCAGAAGTTCAATTGGTGCCTCAAAGTCAATATGTTCAAAATTAAACTCATTATCACTCCACCACAAATCTTCCCCCTAATTTCTCTGTTGCTATTAATGGTACCACCATTCTCCCAGGTTCATCTAGTATCAATATTTTGGAGTTCTGTATGACACCATCATCCTCCTATCTCCTCTCATCCAAAAAGCTGCCACATTTTAATGAAAGGGATATGTATAATGAGCTTCAAGGATAAAATGGACCAAGTTGAAGTCTAACTCTGAGTTGGTGAGAATGGTGTTCTTTTTCCCTTGTCTATTTCTCTTTTTTTTCTCATTTAGTGGGCAAAGGTGAAGTCAGCTAGTTAGAAAGAAGTGATTGCAACATACTGTGAGTGAATAACTCTGAGCTGATTGTCTATCATGAGAAGATTTTCTGATTGGCTGAGGACGATCTAGGATTTCAAAGAATATACCAATGAAATCCAACCAGAAAGTCCACGTGAGTAAATAACCAGTTTTGGTTTGTGTTCTGAAGTGCAGCTACCACTTTTGTCTGAGGGGGGCAGTGTGTAAGAGATAAACTTGAATTTACTATCGAACAGCTTAGAATATTTAGGAACACAGTCTGATGGGGTTGATTTTTTTTTTCACATTTTTCCTCTTATTACCTTTCCTTATTATATAATTTCTGAATTTGTATATTAGCTTTTTTTCCTTGTAGATAGACTTATGGTCATGCAATACTTGCATCTGTAGTATGCCAGCATAAGAGTCGAAAAGAAAGAAAGAAGTGAATACTAGTAAGAAGCATCCTAATTTTAACAATTGGGGAAGGACTAGACAAATCATGGTATATGGATATAATGACATATTCTTGTACCAAAATAGATTATAAATAATGAATTCAAAGAATCAAAGAAATATTTGAATGAGCCAATACAAAATAGAGTAAGTAAAACCAGAAAAAGAATATGCAAAATGATTATGATAGTATACATGAAAAGAATATTCAAAAGAAACTAGCTGCTATATTAGTATAATGATCCATTTTAAACTGGCAGAGATGATGGGAAATGCGTCTTCCTCAGCATGTTAAAAGTGAGAGACCATACGTACAGAATGTTGTGTACACCACCTGACATTCACTATCATGGTTGATTTTCATAAACTCCTTTCCTTGGTTACAGAGAAGGCTCACAGGGTTGGATGAGGTATTTCTGGATGTGATCATGATATAGAAATGAAAGTCATCAATCAAACATGAAAGAAATGTTGGCATATAATTATGGTTCAGATAAAGCAGTTCTCTGAACTCAGGGAAGGGAATTATTTCAGGTAATAGAAGGTCCAGTGCCTTGGTACCCAAATTGATGTTCAAGATTCAGGGAAGCTTAATATAGACTATAACATAAAGTCCTCTAAGCTTGAAAGCAGAAGGCTTCACACTAATGCCACAGGATATTCACTATAGATCAGAGCCTATAGGACTGGCTCCAGCATCTTTTCTGTATGTCCTGACTTTTACACCTAAAGAATTATCATTTGAATCCTTATTTTGCATTCAAATCCCTCTACTTCTACCCTTGAGCAGCTAGGTGGCACAGTGGATAGAGCACCAAGCCTGGAGTTAGGAAGACCTGAGTTCAAATTCAGCCTCAAATACAAACTCTGTGGCCCCAGACAAGTCACTTAATCCTATTTGCCTTAGTTTCCTCATCTGTAAAATGAGCTGGAGAAGGAAATGGATGACCATGCCAGTATCTTTGCCAAGAGAACCCCAAATGGAGTCAGGAAGAGTCAGATATGACAAAATAACAACATTAAGATCATACCTGACATCCTCGTTGGTTCTTACCTGACATTATAAAAATCACCTATATGTTCTTCCTGCTCTATGTGTGATCTCTATCATATCCTATGGACTCTTGTTATAATACTCATCATAATTCACTATTTTGATCATACATCTGCTCTCCTTAAAAGGCTACAGTGGCTCCCTATTACCCATCTAAACATCAAACTCCCTAGCCTGGCCTTCAAGGCAAAGACCTCTGGATTACATTGACAATGTGCCTATGCAACCATATCTCTCACTATGACTCTTTACTTAACAAACTGCTGTTTCCACCCTTCTTTGAATTTATCCAAACAAATCTCACCTTTCTGCATTTGCTGTCATTGGAATTCCTCTATCACTTTTATTTGTGGAAATTCTTGTGATACGTCAAGATTTAGATCCAATGCCATTTCCCCCATGCAACTTCTCTTAAACTATCTGAAGAATGGGGGTGTCAAACTCAAGTGTAAATTAGGACTACTAAAAGTAGAGAGAGCTGTAGGCACATATTGACTTAGCAAACACCATATTAAAAACCCACTGTCTTTGTTCTGTTGTATTCGTATTTATTTTGTTAATATCATCTAAGTTACATTTTAATCAGATTTGGGTCACACTCAGGAGTGTTGTGGGCTACACATGGATTGCATGTGTGATGCCCCTGCACTAAAAGAATTACCTTCTCCATGATCTGGTCTTCATATTACTTCGTGTTTCTCTTGTAAGGAAATGGGAAGGAATGGTGGGGAGACACTTATTAGTTATATTGTAGAACATAAGAAAAATAAGAAGAGTGGATGGGTGGTTATTACTGATAATGGAGAGAATGCCATTCACTACTTTTTTTGTTTAGTTTTCTCCACCAAGGAAAATTATCTTTGGATTGGGAAGGATGAAAAGATAACACAAACGACAGTTAAGGAAATAAAACCCAGGATAAGCAGGACTAAATAAAATAATACCTAGAGAGCTTTTAATGAATTTAGATCACCAGACTCAGATATCTCAGGGCAATGAAAAGATCATTAGATCACTTTGCCCAACAGAAGATATGAAACAAATGTTTGTAGAACTGAATTGCATATGGGATCTTCAGAAGATCATAGAGAAATGGAAGAAATGCCATAAGATTGAAAAATAAAAAATGTCTTGATTTTGAAAAATAAAGAAAACCCTAAGAGAAGAGTCTTACAGACTAGAGATGTCAATTTTAATTCTTCCAAGAATTCTAGGAGATATTTTTTAAATTTATTTTTTGACTTTATTTTTAATTCATGTAACAAAACAAGCATTTCCATAAGACAATACAATAAAAAAAGATGATTGTACATGAAACTGAAAATCTGCCATGAACAATTTGTATTCCCTCCAAATATACAACAAAGTCTTCACATCAATTTCTTTTTTTCCCTTTTTTCTTCCTCTCCCCTCCACCCTAGAGAAGATGTTACTTACAAGGTGGTTAGTGAGGTTTACAAAAGAAATTTTCTAAAACAACTTGCATGCTTTCATAAGGATTAGTCTAATTTCCTTTTTAAAAGATATAGATGAGGGAAATACTAGTAGATATAGATGACCTAGATTTTAGCCATGCATTTAACATCTTTTATAGTATCTGTGTAGACAAGCTGGTGAGATGTGTGTTAGGCAATGACATAGTTGGGAGAATTTGGGTGAGCCAGACTGATAAAAACAATATGTGAGAAGCAATTCAATCTCTACTTGTAAGGAAATTTCCAGTGTTGTGTCCTAGGGATCTGTGATTAGCTCAATTTTGATATGTGATAGATTAGATGGATGGATGGATGGATGGATTGATGGACGGGTGGATGGATGGATAGATGATAGATTGATTGATTGATTGATAGATGGATGGATAGAAAGATGGATGGATGGATAGATGATAGATGGATGGGTGGGTAGGTAGATAGATGAGAGATGGATGGATAGATATGAATGTAAGTATATGGATATATGCACATGTATATATCTTTACATATACACACACGTACCCATATCAAAGATGAATAAAGGCAAAGATGGGATATGCTTATTAAATCTGAAGGCAAATATATTGCTAGGAGGAATGATGTGTACATGTTTATATGTCTGTGTGAGTGTCTATTGCATGGCAGACTTAGGGACCCCAAAACTTTCATAGGGTCAAGCACTGGACTAAGCCAAATAAGACAAAAATATAAAGTATTATAATTGGGTTCAGTGCCCATGACACAGATAATAAATAACAGAAGTGGGATTCAAACTCAGCACCCCTGACTGCAGGGCCAGTATTCTTTTCACTGGACCACACTGCTTCTTCTGAATCAAGCATCAGAGGGAGAATATTCTGGGCATAATGGACGGTATGATCAAGGACACAGAGTCAGGAAAGTTCAGACATGCTGGAGGTGGGTAGGGGCAGGAAATAAGACAACTGGATGCAGGGAGAAAATGGGGCCTTCCCTGCCATCTCTGTCAATTTAAGCAGCTAAGAGCTGCCTAGATAGTGCCCTCTGGGAGAAAACTGTATAAAGCTGATGGCATAGGAGCAGCTCCATCCTGCATGCAGCTCAATGGAGATGAATTTATGCCAATTTGGATAACCTTCTTTAACCTACACTTCTCATAATGCACACTACGTATTCCAACAGCCTACCCAAAAATACCCAGTGAGGCTTTGCTGCTATCTCCCAGTCCTTTCAGGAACCCCTCCCTACCCTCATTCTGTCTAGTTGTAGCCACTGTCAGCCAAAATCCCCTCTGTCTGTTTGAGAGGGGTAGGGTATGAAAATGAGGGAGAAGAATGGGGTAATATAGTCTTTTTAAGAACTGAAGTTATCAGGTCTTTTCTTTTTCCTCTTTCCCATCCCCATCTGCTAAGTAATCAAAGGGGCTACTTACTAAAGTCCCCAGATAATCAAAATATAATGAAGTGGTTCTTTGTTTTTAATTATGCAGAAAGAAAGTTTTGGGAGCTTCTTCAAAACTGAGTTCAATAGGATAGGAGCCTGCTCTTAGGCAGAGTACTGAAAGTCAACAGATTGGTACTCCCCTTTAATTTAAAAAAAAAAAAACCTCAATATTAGTATCTGCAAGGTGATGTCTTTCTGGGAAGCTGTCATTGGAGTTCATAAACTATTGGACTCAGTCATCCTTTTCTGCTGTTACTATCCTAGCAATTAGCTTCCAGGCTGATTTTTTAGAATATGAAAGGCTCTGAATAGCCCATCCAATTGTTCTTCATTATTAGAAATTTGACAAAGTGAAATACCCTGGCATATGATGATGTTACCTTACCTAACCCTAATCCTATTCCCCTCCACTTAATGGCTCAATGTACACTCTCCCAGGATGATGTAAGAAATGATAACTGCTTTAGATAGAGACTGTTCTACTGTCCCACCTCATACCACCCCCAACAAAGTCCTTGCTTTCCAAACCTAAGGAATGACAATTCCCTAAGCTCACAAAATGGAGCCCTAGCAAACTCCTGCTCATTTATCATTCTATTTTTAGGCATTTCTAAGAGAGAAAAAAAGAATCTCTTAGATATGTAGCACTTTTTCTAAAGTGCTAAGGCTTTAAAATCAGTAAACAGTAGGATATAATTAAATGCAAATGTGGGGCCATATTTAAAAATTAATCTTCTATAATTAATTAGTAATTTTAAATATCCTGGTAAATGATATTTTAATTGCACAAAATGATCCTAGCTAGGAGAGATAAAGTCATCTGCTAACAATTTGCAGGGTTGGAGTGAGAAATGTTCACATATATTATGAGGGACAAGAGAAAGCTGCAATTTCCTTAAATTACCTTAGCCTTTACATGTATCACAAAAGGAGATCTTTATTTCCAAAATGGTAGGAGACATAGCCACTGCAGTAAACTACAAACTGGAACTGAGTCAATGCCCCAAATGAGTCCAGGTTTGTGCATCTATTAAGGATTAGATTGGCAGACATCCACCTGCTCTTCCTGGGACAAGGAAGCCAGAGAAGAAAATTGCTGTAGGGGACATAATGCATCCCTGCACCCCCATCCCCACTGAATAGCAGTTCTGAGAAATGATAACTAAGGCTGTACTGATGTCCAGGGTTGGTTGTTTTAATGTTTCCTCTCAAAGAGCTTATTCCCCACACTGTCTACCCCCTCAACTTTCCTATGAAGCAATCTCACTGAGTTCTAGCTCTTTGCATAGAGAAAATCCTCTTCTTGTCTTTACTTAAAGCCCAGTGTTTCTCTCCCGAAAACGTGGTAACCAAGTCTTGTCTCTCTGCACAGAGTTAGAGACTAGGGACTGAACAGGGGCCAAGAACCCACAGAAATGTGTTGGATACCTAAGTAAAATTTTACATCAATGAGAAAAACAACTTAATGGCTACTTAAGAAAAAAATCTATTACACTCAATTGTATTAAGCATTAAACCATACAAGAAACATAAAAAGTGCATGTATGTTTTATATCATGTTGGTTGACTTGATATTGTGAATGGTTGAGAAACATAGTGAGAGATGATAAAAGGGTGAAGATCCAGACACAAAGGGAAGAGAGAAGAAGAAAAAAGTCATATACAAATAGATAGAGAGAGGGAGGGAAGAGAGACAGAGAGAGAAGAGAGAGACAGAAGGGGGAGGGTGTGGAAGGTGTGTATATGTGTCTGTGTGTCTTGTGCATCTGTGCATGTGTACATATGTGTGTACATGTGCGTGCGTGCGAGAGAGACAGAGACAGAGAGAGAGACAGAGGAGTGAAAGTGAAAGAGAAGGGAAAGAAGGGGAAGGTATGGAAGGTGTGAGTATGTGTGTTAGAGGCAGAGAAAAGGGGAGGAAGAGAAGAGGGAAGGGAAAGGAAAAGTAGAAGAGAAAGGGAAGGGGGAAAGAAAGGAGAAAATGAAGATGAGAAGAAATGGAAAAGAAGGGGTAAGAAAAGAGGGAAGGAAAGTAAAAATGAGTAAAAAGAAAAGGAAAAGAAAGAAGGAAGATATGGGTAAAGGAAAGGAGAAAAGAAGGTGAAAAGGGAAGAGGGGACTAATCCATGCACTGCTCCCAGCTCTGCCTTATGGATCTAAGCAGAATAAATCTTCTCTCTCTTCCACATAACAGCCTTTCAAATACTGAAACCCATCATGCTCCCCCTTAGTTGTTCAGACTGAAAAATACCCTTACTCCTTTCACCTGACATTCATGTGGTATGGCCCCCAGGTCCCTGCCCATCACATTTGCCCTTCTCTGTATTTAATCCAGTTTATCAAGGTCCTTTGTAAAATGTGGTGCCCAGAACAGTAAAACTAGCATCCCTTGATTTCTGGGAATTATGCCCTTCTATGGGGGTTAGTATCACAATGGAAGCTGTCATGTCACATTATCGATCCATTAGAAACTTTCAGCTCTTTTTCCCAGAAACTATTACCTGGTCACACGTCCATGGTTTTGTACTTCTGAAAATGTAGAAACTCACATAAACATAAAGACAATAGATACTAAAAGAGATTTCAAGGAGTGATAAGGCCATTTTCAATTCTTTTTGAAATTTGATATTTAAGTCCGAGGGGTAATAGAATGAATAGTAGAATTAGAATCAAAAGACTTGGGATCAAATCCCAATTCTGCTACATGTCTAATCTCCAGCAAATAACTTCCCTTCCCTTTGGAAACAACTTCATCGCTTACAAAATAAGAGGTTCCAGTTAAGTGATCAGCTCCTAAACTCATAATCCTAAAGAAAAAGTATGTCCATGACATCATCCTGCTCCAGAATCTCCAGTGGATCCCTAATGCTCAAAGACAAAACAACAGCAGGTGCTCTGTTTGGCATTTTCAAGTCCTCATTCTTACTTGAGAGTACACATTCAAAATTATTTCACTTAACCTCCATTTCTTCATTTGTAAAATATAGACCAGGGCTTCTTAAACTTTTTCCCCTTGCAACCAGCATTCTTAGAGTTGCATGGCCTGAAGGCATGTGCAGTGCAAAGTGTGTCTGCCTTGTGTTCAGAACCAAGGCTGCAGTGAAGTTGCAAAGTGAGTAAGTGCTGCCAGAAACACCTCCGATCCATTATGTGTTTGATTTTAATTAATTTTTGGTCATTGCACATGCAGAAACCTTTTACTGTGGCCATATGGGGCCATGATCCCCAGTTTAAGAATCGCTGGTTATAGACAATGGTACTTACTCTACCTGCTTCTCAAGGCTATGGTGAGGAAAGAAATGTGTAAACATGAAAGCACTATGTAAATATGACTTGTTAATATTACTGTTATTATTCATTGTAGAGACTCTAAGAAATAAGGCTGACATCCAGGTTTGGACATAAACTGAAGATGCTTACTCTGTGCTGGGAAGAATGACATCTACCCAGAAAACAATGTGATCATGATTAGTAAATCAATTCCTATTGAAGGACCCTCGGAATGATAGCAAGGAAAATTGTACGCCATTCAATAATTCAATTCAAAAAACATTCAGTAAATTCCACTTATTCGCCAGGCACTGTGGACGTGAGGGAAAGAAATGAAGCACCCTCATCCCAAAGTTGACATTCATTGATTTGGGTCTAGAAAGGGGCCAGCTAGAATGCTGTCATTTTAGAGATGGGTAAACAGAGGCCCAAAGATGGGGTAGAAGCTGCTCAGTATCAAATATAGGTCCTCTACCTCAATCAAATGAGTCCTAGAACTCACTGCTTTGAAAATGTTATAAACCAGAAGGAAAAAGGTAAAAATCATGGAATTATTGGACTCACAAATGATTCTTCAAGCTTCTTCAAAGTCAAGGAAATACATTTCTGACAACTTCCCATTCAATTAAGAAGCTCCATCTCCCTTTATTTAGGTATTTGTTTTTGGATCACTAACAACTTTGCCAAAATAATATCATTTCCCATTCCTGGAATGCTTTAAGGTCCTTTCCATGTTTTAAGTCCTTTAGCTAAAGGACTTTCCTCACAACAGTCTCATGAGTTAGGTAAAACAAATATAATTCTCTCCATTTTACAGAGCCAGTATTATATAGTACAACGGTGGGGAACCTGTGGCTTCAAGGTCACATAGGGTCCTCTCGGTCCTCAAGGGTGGCCCTTTGACTGAATCTGAACTTCACAGAACAAATCCCTTTAATAAATTAATTTGGTCTGTAAAACTTGGACTCAGTCAAAAGACCACACCCAAAGACCTAGCAGTCACATGTCGACTCAAGGCAGCGGGTATAGTAGATAGCTGGCTGGGAAGTGAGGAACACAAGGCTTCAAGCCCTGGTCCTATATCTACTGGCTGTGTGTCCCTAAGCAAGTGACTCCAACTCTCAGTGCCCCAGGTAGCTAACTAAGGCTATAGGTTCCAGAGAAGGTGCTGAACTGTGTTGGTAGAGGGGGTTTCCTCACCTGAGAGGCCCAAATACCAATAAAATCACCTGTTCAAACCAGGTCCCTATTTTACAGACAAGGAAACTGAGTCACAGAGAGATGAAATAAGTCACCCATGATCACACACCTGATATGTATAATCATATGAGATGGAACTTAGACTCAGGTCTACTGGCTTCAAGTTCAGAACTCAAAGCATTAAGTTAGAGTGCCCCTTGGGAAGCCTTAAGGCACAGACCTAGGCAGAAGGTAAAGGTGGAATGTGGGAGAGGAGGCAAGGATATTTAAATTGTTGGGAGTCAATGAGAAATCCATCAGAAATGAAGATGAAAGACATTTATGAAATGGTCACTGTACTTTCTAAATGAATTGACCCATATATGTTATGAAACACATCTATTGCCATGTGCAGCCCATTCGTGATGCAGAGAAAATGCTACCCCCCTCCCTTCTTCCCTAAGGAAATGAACACTCCCCAGTATCTCATATTGGCTCATTCCCAGGGAGCCAGCAATCAGAAACCAAAGAGCCTATGGCTATCACCTGACTTCTAGAGGGATACCCCTGCCTCCCTCCACCACCTCTCAAAACAGATGTCACCACTAATTCCTCAGGAAGAAACACCTCCTCCAAAGGCAATGGCATTCCACAAGGTGCCTTAGTGCTTGCCCCTGGCTCTGAGCTCTCCCAGGTCCTGAACACAGCAGCAACTGCTTTCCTGTTTGTCTCTACTCCCAGATGTCCTGTTTACTGCAGTAACGGCGTGCAGCTCTATCCTGGTCCCTAGAGAGACTGTCGCACCCAGGTGATGCAAGGTTTAGCAGCTAGCCATCCAGAGTAGAAAGAACAACCAAAGGGGAGGAAAAATAAACATCCCTGGTTCAATGATGAAAAAGGTGATTTAAGTGTATTGCCTTCACCTCTGAGTCCTTTAGGCCTAATACTGAGTTGGGGCTCCTGAACTGCCTTCCTTCTGTACCCTCATTCCATGGAGGGATGAGCCCTTCTGTAACCCTCTGGCCATATTATGGAGTATTTCCTTTTAAATCTGTTCCCCACCACCATCAGCTTTCTCCCTCCTAAGAGGACTGTGAGTGCGGCATTCAAGCAGAGATGATTGCAAGAACAAGAGTAAGGACCTTGGTCTGTGATTTCATTGCTATAGGGAATTACCAAATGAAAAAACTTCCTCTACCAGCACATCTGGGCACCCTTCCAAAAAGTCATCATCATAGAGAGTTGCCTAGAGGATGGCAAGGTTTTCCAAGTTATCTAGGGTCACACAGCTCAGTATGTGTCAGAGGAGGCACTTGAACTCAGGTCTTAAATCTAAGGCCTGGTGTACAGCCACTGTGCTTACTTCGTTGTCATCCAGTCATCTTCAGTCATGCTGGACTCTCCATAACCCCATGTGGGGTTTTTTTGGCAAAGACACTGGAATAGCTTACCATTTCCTTCTGTAGTTCATATCACAGATGAGAAAACTGAGGCAAATAGGGTTTAAATGACTTGCCCAGGGTCACACAGCTAGTGTATGAGGTGAGATCTGAACTCAGGAAGATGAACGTTTATTACTCCAGGTCCAACATTCAATTCTGCCACCTAGTCAACCACACTGCCTTTCTAATTAAAACACTCATTAATGTATCTCTTTAAAGTTTGCAAAATATTTCACTTACATTATTCTACCTCATTCTTACAACCATCCGTGGAAGTAGATGGCAGTATTAGTGCATTTTTCAGATGAAGAAACTGATGCACAGAGAGGTTAAATAACTTGGCCCAGGATCACACAGTTAGTCAATGTCTTTGTCATGATTCAAACTCAGGTCTCCTGACTTCCAGTCCAGCACTTTAACAATCACTATGCCTTGCTAAGTAAGGTTACAAAAGTAGAGTGAGTTTTAGAGCAAGTTAAGAACCCTGAGGAAAAGGATGGTGTCTTATTTCATTCTTAAATATGCAATACCTTGCTTGGTGCATTGTCCTCTGGTAGAACAGAGAAATATTCTTGCTAGGCAGAAGTGTGTTCCAATCTTGCCACTGATACTTTCCATCTTTTTTACCTCAGAGCTCACTGAGTTTCAATTTCTTCATCTAAAAAATGAAATCTGATTTAACTGGATGGCATTTGAGATCCCTTCTGCCTAGGTCTACAACCCCGTCACATTTGTGATTTGGTTATGAGCCTGGCATTGGACAAGAACTATGTTTTCTTTTACTGTGCTTCATGGGATTCCTTATCTGGAAACATCCTCACTAGAAGATGTAAACTAGAACTCTGTAACTGATGATCTTAGAGCATTGCCTAGGGGACTGATGGAAAAAGGACTTGCCCACAGTCATACAGGTAATAGGTATAACCACCCAGTGCTTCCTGACACCAAGACCTACTCTCTCTTCCCTATACTAGACTGCCTCTTAACATAACAGGTGCTTAATAAGTGTGGAATTGCACTGAATTAAATTCACCAGGCACTTGTGCCCTTAATTCCCATTTTTAAAAATTGAGCAATATAACCTCTGAAAAGTGTGCTTGCTATTAGTCATTATAGATCAGAGGCTGTAACACCTGAGATGCCTTAAATCAATACTTTGGGAAGACTCATCTTCCTGAATTTAAATCTTGTCCCAGACACTGACTAGCTGTGTGACCCTGGACAAATCACTTAACCCTGTTTGCCTCAGTTTCCTCATCTGTAAAATGAGCTGGAGAAGGAAACGTTAAATCATTCCAGTATTTTTACCAACAAAACCCCAAATAGGGTCACAAAGAGTCAGATACAGGTGACACAATGGAACACCAACAAAATCAATCCTTTGTTGCTACGGAATGAGGTATTATCTGGCATTAAATAATACATGCACTTATATTTTTAAAAGTTATTTTCAGAGTCTTATGTGTCCATCTCCACTTCATTCCATGCCTTAGGCCCTAATGCTGGGACCCTTTAATACTCGCATGTGGGTGTATCTGCATGTGGGCAGACCCACCTGGAGACAGATAGACTCTGGCCCTAAGAGAAATCCTGTGATTAGTCCCTATAATTCCAGTGATTTGGACATGAAGATCTAGGTTTGTATCCCTCCCTGAGCCACACTTTCTCTATTAAGGGTATTTTAAAGAAAGAATCAACTGCCTAGCAGCTAGAGAAAGGCTCTACTACACCACTGAATAATCTCTGGTCAAGTTCTGAAATATTTATGGAACACCAATGAAGAGCTACAGGCTAGGAGCTCCAGAGTTACCCACAGTCACTTCCTGGAGGGGCCTCATTCTATGGCGTGCAAAGTTAGGAAGTCCTCACTTTCTGTTGTGCATTTTCAGAATTCCCGACTTTTCCACAGAGATGCTTGAGTCAACATCTAGTGACTTGGGTCTCAGGGCCCAGTCTATTTCTGATGATGCAGCATTTTTCCGCACCCTCCCTAAGTCTTAATCCTGCAGCAAAAAAGCATTTTATCACAGAGGCTTAGAGGTTGAACAACATGGCCAGACCAGCCAGCCAAGCATTCTGTAAATAACAGTGGGGGATGTTCCAGTCCTCTCCTCCCTCTAGGGTGAAATAAATGCCTTAGAGTGATAAAAAGAAAAGATGCAGCGTTTTTCAGCCCTTGTCTGTACTCAAAGGATCACAATTGGCACACATTTCCAAGAAATGAAACACTTTTACAGTTGTGTTGTGGTTGTTTTATGTTTTGTTTATTTTTACTATGTGCAGACAAAACAGTCATCAATTAGAAGGTGTGGAAAAGTTCATAGCTAGGAGAGTGTTGTTGAGAGTCCTCAGGAGTCGATTGTTAAATTTCCGGTGTGAGTATCTATACTTTGGTAATCAACAAACACTACAAATCTAGGTTTTCTTTATTTCTTTGTTGACTGTCTGGACTTTAAAAAGTGATGAAGAAACTATTAATAATGCAGATTAAATTTAAAAGTATGCTGTGTGTGTGTATGTGTGTGTGTGTGTTTTCTGGTAAATCATGGTTAATCATTTTCTAGCATAGCTTTGTTCATAGGCCTTCTACCTAAAAGGGAACTTGGAAGTCATCTTAGATGCCTTTATAGGTGAGGAAAGGGAAGCTCAGAGATGTTAGAGAATTTGCCCAAATCACACAGCAAGAAATAATTACAGCCAGCCTTTGAAACCAAGGCTTCTAACTCTAGCTCCAATATTTTTCCCACTCCAACACAGTCACTTCTTGTGATTGGCCACCATGGAAGAATTATCACACTAAACAAATCTAAGGATCAAAGTAAAGGAGTTTCTCCAAATCTTCCCTGGCTTCCATGAAATGAAGTCAAAGCAATAATATTATCAAGCATTCAATAATAAGATTGCATTTTAAGTGCCAATTATATGCAAGACATTGTCCTTGGTACTTGGGATACAAAGACAAAGGGGGAAATAAACTGCCCTCAAGAAGCTAATATTTGATTTCAGAAATTCTCAAATTTTTGAGTGTCATGGACCCCCTCTGGTAGTTTGAAGAAAATTACAGACCCCTTCTCAAAATTATGTTGTGTTGTCCACTTTTGTATTTGAAGGAAGTACTACATTTCAGTTAGACATTAGTGAAAATCATTTTCCCCTCATCTATAGATTCACAGAGATCCATGGAATCCAGCTTAAGAACCCCTCTCTATTGGAAATGCACAAAGACACATATTCATATTTCTACATTTCATATATACACATATCACATATACATATACATACATACACACAAGATGACACAGAGGTCATTAACACAAGTTGTGTGGCCTTAGGCTCATTGCTTAACCCCACAGAACTTCAGTTTCCTTATCTGTAAAATAAAAAGACTGAATTAAATGATCTCTGAGGACCCTTCTAGCTATGAATCTGTGACTCGATGGCCCCATAAGAGATCCAACTCTGAAATGTACCCCTGTATGACCTAGGACTTTATTTCCTGGACCCTCAGTCTCTTTATCTGTAAAATGAGGGGATGGGTCTAGGTGGCCTCTGAAATCATTTCAAGCTCTAAATCTATGATCATAGAATTAAGTACAAAGATAGATTAGATAGATTCATGGATGGATAGATAAAGAAAGGAAGGAAGAGAAAGAAAGAGAGAGAAAGAGAAAGAAAGAAAGAAAGAATGGAAGGAAGAAATAAAGGAAGGAAGGAAGGAAGAAAGAAATAAATAAAAAAGAAAGAGAGAGAGAGAGGGAGGGAGGAAGGGAGGAAGGAAGGAAGGGAGGAAGGAAGGAACGGAGGAAGGAAGGAACGAAGGAATGAAGTAAGGGCTTTAAATGCCAACCTGAGGAGTTTGTATTTGATGCTAGAGGCAAAAGGGACCCACTGAAGTTTCCTGAGAAGGGGAGTAGCACAGTCAAACTCTTGTTTTAGGAAGATTATTTTGGCAACTATACCCAAGACAGATTCTAAAAGGAAAGACTGGAGACCGTGATTCCAGGTAGAAGCCTACTGGAACAGTCCAGGAGAAAGGATACTGTTAAAGAAATTAAAATTTAATTTGTAACATAAGCAATAAATATCAATATTTGGAAATACCAGCAATAGCACACACTTAATGACGACATTCTGCTCGGCATAGGATAACACAGAGCCCACGAAAGTCACCCTGAGGTCAAAGGGCACCTTAGGATGGGAGGTCAGCCCAGAGAAGAGATCCCAGTTTCTGCACAGAAGGCTCCAGCTACCAACTTACTCATACTCATTCTCACTCTAAGCTCAACCAACTGTGTTTTAAAGCTTGGAGAGTAAATATTCCAAAAGCATTGCAACTACTCAGCATTTAGCCTGACAAGCACTGTCAAAACATGGTCTGTTGAATTTCAGGGAAATGTTTGGCCAAAATTGTCCTTTGAATGTACCCAGCTATGTGCAAATGCTAGCCAGATAATCAAAGAGTTTCCATGGTTAACTACTTGGAAATAATATCTCCTGAAGCTACCAATTCTCCTGATTTGCTACCTCTTAATCAGATTCCTCTGGGGGCTGGGGGTGTAAAAAGGGGGCTAAATTCATCTGAAAGGAGGAAAACACACACTAAGAACCATAGGGGAAGCTCTGGTTGGGGAGGTGAGGATCTGAGCTGATGTCATCTGTGAGGTGGGGGAGGGGTCATCAGCTATCGTTGGGGTAAAAAATTATCCTGTTTAGACTATGGCAAAAACATTTCTGGGAACATTCTGAGAAATCATAGAGGTGCATTAGTGTTAATAAGTCCCTGTACCGCATTTGTGTCCTGGGTCATTCATTCCAGGGAAGGGAGGCTCTTCTGGGATGAAGCATCGTAAAGCTGTGTTTATGAGCTGCTTGGGACATCATGGCCTGACCCTGAGAGTGATCCTGGCAGACGATTAGCTAAATACCTGAGCAAGCTATTGGCAACTGCTCTCAATTAACCAGCCTGTAGTTTACATTCCCGGATTAGATCCTCTGAGTTTGTTTCCAAAGAATGTGGTATCATTTCTCTAAATTAATTAGAGGAGTTAAAATAGAGTACATCAAATCAAATTAGTATAATTCCCTTGCTTTTGAGTTCAGTTTGTTTTCCATCAGAGGCAGTCGACCAATGTACTGGAAAGGTCTACAGTACAAGTGTATGTCATGTACTCCTTATGTCTGTCTGGTCACATCAATGGATCACATCTCAGGAATATTTTTTTTTAATTTTTAAATGCATAATTTAACAACAATTTCAAATCAAAAGCAAATGTTTCAAAATAATAAAGAACAAGTATTGTCCTAAAGGAGGGGTATGAGAAGACACTCTGTTTTCACTCTGTTGCAGAGCAGGGAGGTCATTTAGCCAGTCAAGTCAACAAGCATTTAATAAGTATATGCCAGGCACTATGCTAAGTACCAGGGCTACAAAGAAAGGCAAAAACCACCCCAGCTCTCAAGGAGCTCACAATATAATAGGGGAGACAAAATGCTACCAGTTAAATAAAATTGAAAATGCAAATAGCTACATAAAATGCAAACAGAACATCATCATAAACAGGATAAACTGGAGATAAGCAATAAAGCGAAAGAGACGAGGACCAAATGGGAGCAGGAAAGACTTCTTGCAGAAAGTGAGACAAACCGTGATTTGGGGGAAGTCAGGGAAGCCAAGGAGAAGTGACAAGGGAGAAAAGAAGTCTAGGTGTGGGGATCAAGCAATAAAAATGCCTGGATTTGCCAGGAGGGTCTTGTATGAGAAGCAAGGAGGCCAATGTCACTGGTTAGCAGATAGTCAACACTGTATGTATTTTCAGACTTTTCCGGTGTATTAGTCAGTTTTGCTGAATTTCTTCTTTTATTTTCTTAAAAAAAATATTTGTTAAGTGGAATTTCTCTCTCAGAGGGGAGAATTGAAGAATACTGGGAGAAATTCTGGTTATGTAAAAATAAAAGATATCAGTGAAATTAT
>CM053582.1:547926949-547949133 GCA_028627135.1 Pseudochirops cupreus
CGGTGCTTAATAAATGCTGGCTCTTGTTTCTGTTGACAAGTCCAGACTTTTCTAGAAACAGCAGGAGAGATACAGAACAAAAAGTCTACAAAGGCAGTGCCTCTGTAGATGGGGGATGTTCCAAAGGCCCTAAACAAGGCCATCAAAGCAGTTAGGAGAATGCAATGGAGACTTGACTGGGGAAGATTTAATTCTATCCCAGCCCGTTGGTTGGAGAAACAGTCACGTTGATTTCTAGAATGCACAAAGGTTCTCAAAGCACTCAGTTAACAAGAAGTCTATAAGGGAGGTAAGTGTACCCAACTGTGTCACTTTGGGCTGGTAACATAACCTTTGGTCCCCAGTTTCCTCATCTGTAAAAAAGAGCAGGTTGGTGACAATAATTATTCCAGAAGACTGAGGATGAACTGGACCACACACCTCCTGACAGAGATGGATGGCTCGAGGAAAACAATAAGACACACATTTTTGGACATAGACAATATGGGAATTAATATGACTATTGCGTATTGGTTGTAAGGATATTTTTTAATATTTGTTAATTTTTTTAATGGAAGATTTTTTTAAGTTTGAAATAAAAGAGAGCAGAGTAGAGTAGATGGCCTCAGAGTTTCCATCCAGCTCTGAATCTAAGATTCTATGGGTCTACGAAGTATCCCTAATTTATAGATGAGAAAAACTAGCCAGGATCACAGAGTAAGCCCCGGAACTATGCCTTGAACCCCAAGCATTTTGATTCTAAAACCAATCTTCTTTGCATTACCACTCTGAGGAGGATCAGCTCTCTGTCTGCTTGCTTCCTGATTCTCTAAAAACACAGAAATACTCCCGCTGCCTTTGCCTTGGGGCCAAGACTTAGCATGCACTCACAGGAGACTCTTTCCAGGTGACCAGAACAAGCCGGTTGGGAATTGTTGTCATCCTGTAAAATATTGCATCCATCCAAGTGAGGCAAAGGTGATGGCCAAGGGTCCCTCCATGCACCTTCACACCCATTCCTCTGTGCATCATGAGAAAGGCTCAGCTTCTGTCACAACCTGTGTGACCCTGGGCAAGTCTCAGCCCCTCTTCTGTAAAATGAGAGGGGGAGGAATTCACTGGCCTCGAAGTTCTCTTCTAGATCAATATCTGACATATTATCATCTCTGTGTCCTAGCCTCCCAACTCTTGGGAATGTTGAGATAGAAGCCGTAATAATAACAAAAACAACAACAATAAGAATAATGAGAGCTAAAATCTATATAGCACTGGCTCTCCTCCAGGTACTGCGCTGAGTGCGTCACAATTTGGTCCTCATTTGCTCCTCACAACAACCTTGAGAGGTAGGTGCTATCATTATCCCCATACTACAGATGAGGAAACTGGAGCAAGAAGGGTTAAGTGACTTGCCCAGGGCTACACAGTTAATACGTGTCTGAGACCAGATTTGAACTCAGGTCTTCCTGACTTCAGGCCTTACTCTACCCACGGAGCCACCTAACTATCCCAATGCACCTTGAAATTATGCTATAAAACTGTGCTCTTTCCATATCCCTTTCTGTTTATATTTTTTCCCTAGCCTTTCCCCTTAGGTAGGAAGGTAACACAGTGGATGGAGTACTGGGCTCAGACTCAGAAGGCCTGCATTCGGGTCCTCCCTCTGATACTTTTTTGCTGTCTCCCTAAGAAAGTTCTAGTACTTCTCATCCTCAGTTTCTACGTCTGTAAAATAGATATGATAACGGCACTTACGTCCCAGGTAACTCACACAGAACTGCAAACCTTAATCTGCTATCTAAATGTTAGCTGTTATTATCATACCCGCACTTACCAAGCCCGCAAGCATTTGGCCCACATTCAGCCGTGTAGCATACAGCAACTGATCCAAAGGGCATAAAAAAGTTGCTGAGGACAGCAAGGAAAAGGGGAGATGATGCAAATAATCCTGAGGTCAGAACTTACTTCCTCAGTGGTGTGGATAAAATTCTTAATGACATTTTGATGGAGGCAGGAGAGGGATTTATGGCTCCACCTCTACAAACTACCTCCTCTGATGCCTCTTTGTGCTATAGATGTAACCTTGGGTGCTGAAAGGGCATGGCAGTAGAACAAATCAGGGGTAGAAAGAGTCAAGTATGGACTCTCTGCCTCAGTTTCCTCATCTGTTAAAGAGAGAGAAGGAGGAAGGGAAAAGGAGGTGGAATAGGGGAGGAAGAAGAGAGAGAAAAAGGGAGAAGGAGAGAAACAGAGAAAGAGAGAGAGACAGAGAGGCAGAAACAGAGCTGGACTACATGACATTTGAGTTCTCTACCTGTTCTGAATCTATGTTCCTGTGAAGTATACATTTGTAGACTGGGAGCACTACAGCTCACAAAGGACAAAAGCCATACAATTCTAGCCCAAGAGTTAGCCCAAGGACTGGATGTCCCAAGAGCAGCCTAGTAAGTGTGTATGAACATGTTAAAAAGAAACAAGCCACCATGTGATTGTTTGGGACTAAAAAATATGCATCAAACTTTTTTTAATCCAGCTTTGTAATGTCACCAGTGTGGTAAATTCCCTGGACAGTGTGTTAACTGCCTCAACCATGCAAAGCAACAGCTTCTCTCTGATAGTGTTGTCTGGAGCACAGAAGGGTTGACACTTATGGTCAGAGGAAGGACATGAACCTGTGTTGCTTACTTGAAGGTTGGCCCTCTGTCCACTCAGTCATACTACCTCTAGAATAGCCCATATTTAAGTAACACTCTAATATACCTTGTGTGTGTTATTGAATTTGGTTCATAGATGAGATCTAATAGATCTATTCATAGATCTAAATAGAGTCATAGGATCTGTAGCAGCATTGGACAAATTCTTGGATGGGATGATGACAACTAACCACAGGGAGAAGGTAGAGTTGCTTAATTTTGTGTTTGTTTTTATTTTCTCTCCCAGAGAGAGTACTAGTTGCTCTGTAAATGACAAAACAGAGTTGACTAAGAGGGATTTAATACCAGAGGTAGCCCAGGATACGGGAGGGGAGTGCCTAATTGACTTTGATAAATTCAGATCCCCTGGCCTAGATTAATCAATGGCTAAGACACTGCCAGTGATATTTAAAGGTCATGGATACTAAAAAAGGACTAGAGAAGGGCAAATGTAGTTTCATTTTCTTTTATAAGAAAAAACCTCAAAACTGTAATGAAGTGAGTTTGACTTCAATCCCAGGAGATCCTAGGATGGATCATTAGAGGGAGGATCCATGCCCATTCAAAGGAGGCAATGATGAAGAGCCAAGACTAAAAGCAAGTCATGCCAGACTAACCTTGTATGATTTTATGGCCAGGATTAGTAAGCTAGTACATCAGATAGGTGCTATCAAAATGGTATTCCCAGATGTTAGCAAATAATTTGATACACTATCTCATGTTCTTCTTGTGGAAAACATGGAGAAACATGGGCTAGATGGTAATATAGATTCTGAATGGGTCAAGTGAGCAAACACAAAGAGGCATAGTTAGTATGTCAATGTCAACTTAACAGAAAGTCTATAGGATAGCTCCTCAAGGATCTGTGCTTTACCTTATGTTACTTAACATTTTTATCAGTGACTTGGATGAAGTTATATGTGGCATGACTATTAAAATTTAAAATGACACAAAGCTGAAAGGGATAGCCAACAGTTTGGATGGGAGGGTAAGGATACAAAGGGAGCTTGACAAATGAAGGCCCTGAACTGAATCTAATATGATGAAATATAATAAAGCTCACTGTAAAGTCTCACTCCTGAGTCCAAAAATCCCCTGTTTCATAAGTACACAATGAGGGCATCATGGTCAGACAGAATTTTGTCTGGAGAGAGAAAACAAACTCACTGGAGATTTAGCCTGCAAACTCCATAACAAGTCAGGATTATAAGTTGACAGCCTAAAAAAAAGCTGACATAATGCTATATTATATGAAGGGAAGCTTAGCTCCCTGAAACAAAAACATGATGGTCACTGTGTACTCTTCCCTGATCAGACCTCATCTGGAGCACTGCGTTAAGTTCTGGGGACAACAATTTATGAAAGACTTTTATAAGCTGGGAAGTATGCAGAGGAGGGCAACCTGGATGGTAAAGGGCCTTGAGTCTCAGTCATATGAGGATTGACTGAGGGAAGTGGGGAGATTTAGCTTAAAGGAAAGTGAACTCAGATGGGGCAGAGTTTGGACAGGACGTGAATGGCTGCCTTCAAATATCTGAAGGGCTGTGATGGGGAAAAGAGAGTAGACTTTTCTGTTTGATCTCAGGGGCAAAACTAGGAGCAAAGGAAATGGGTAAATTGTGCCTTGATGGGGAGTAGGGACAGTGAGGAGACTTCCAATCAATTAGAGCAGCCATGCTTCTAGGGGGCAGATTCTCCTTCATCTGCAGTCAGAAAGCGGAAGTTTTCCAATGGATGTCCATCCATCAGATGTTACAGAAAGGACTATTTTCCAGTTTGGGTTGGACAAGAAGACTACCGAAGTCCCTCTCAACTGTAAAATTCTATGATTTGGTGAGTCTTCAAAGATTAATTATTTTATTTCCCATGGCAATCAAGAACTAGCAAAAAAAAAATAACAGTTGAGAGCGAGGGAAAGGTCAGAAGGACCATCTGGGACAGTGAAAGGTATTAGCGGTCATTTGTTGCTGTTCAGTTTTGTCCCACTCTTTGTGACCCCACTTGGGGTTTTCTTGGCAAAGATACTGGAGTTATTTGCCATTTCCTTTTCCAACTCATTTTAAAGATGAAGAAACTGAGGCAAACAGGGTAAAGTGATTTGCCCAGGGTCACACATCTAGTAAGTGAAGCCAGATTTGAACTCACAAAGACTAGTCTTCCTTCCTGGGCCAGGCATTCTATCCACTGCACCATTTAACTGCTCCCGGGGGCATTTAGCAAATAGCTTGATAGTCATACCCCCATTCAATACCCCACCATGCTCCTTTGGATAAACTATGTTAAAGCACAACCTAGGGATAAGAGCATATGATGATTTAGTTCAAATAGACAAACATATATGTAGTACCTACTATGGGAAGAGACTTTACTGTTCTAGACTCAAAAATAATTCATATGTCAAGTGGGAAGGGGGTAGTTAGAAAATAACTTTCCATAAACTATCTCCCTTCATCCTCACACTGAACCTGTGAGAAAGATACTTAATTTCCCATCTTTTGCAGGTAAGTAAGCTGAGGAAAAAAGAAGTTAAAAGACTTATCCACAGTCATATAGCTAGTAAATTTTTGTGGTGGAACTTGAACCCAAGTCTTTCTTATGCTACTTGATTCATCTGACTTTTTTTTTCCCTTGGAGGGGCTGGTCAAGGCAGGCAATGGAACCAAAACTTAACAAAACAGGGAATACTCAAGGAGATATAAAGGGGGAAGGCTGTGAGTCTTCATAGAAAGGCTCAGGAGTGGGGCTCCCCTCACTGGTAGATGATCACCTGTCAGTAAAGAAGTAACCTTAATTATAAAGAGAATTCCATTCAGGTCTGGGTCATGAGCTATGACCTTTTATTTCCTTATGCACATGATGCTGGGATTGCTAATGGGATTCTATATGGAATGCTTTCTCCCCCCCATCTCTGTCTGTTGAAATCCAAGCTTATTAGACTCAGCTCAAATGCCATCTCTTCTAGGAAGTCTTCCCTGATGCCCAACTCTCATTAGATCTCCCAGAGCACTCCTTTGTATCTATGACTCATTGATATATCACTTTTCTATTATAGACATTCTTATATTCACCCACTCTTCCATTAAAGCCTTTTTCTAATGCCTCATCATGAGACTGAGACATTTTGGGTTCTTAAGGAACCTGATGGTATAGTTCAAGCTCTGGAAGGTCCTACCAAGCTTGAAAAATTTTGAACCTAGGGTATAAAGGAATTGCTTATTTGTCACCTACCATCAGCGGAGGTTACTTAGGAGACACCCATAATCAAAGGATGGCCACAGTCTTCTGTGGGTATCTATAGATACCCTGTGCTTTGGGTGGCCACAGCAACCCACTGAGACTGGCATAAAGAACATGGAGAAGTTGTAGCCTGCATAAATGGAGAGAGTACCCATACCTATGAAAGCAAGGATTGTTGTAAGATTATTCTAGCTGGTGGGTTGTCCTGCTGGTTTCCGAGCTCCCTGAGGGCAAGAAGGCAGGCAGGTACTTAGTATTTCTTCAATGGATAAGATTTCAAAGAACAGAGATGCAGGGCGAAGAACATTCCAAGGACAGGAAACAGTGTCAATAGAGCTCCCAGGATCAGAGAGGTCAGAAAACTTACAGCTGAAAGTGCCCTTGATATCCATGTAGTCCTATACCTTCATTTTACCAATAAGGAAACTGAGGCTCAGGTTAATTAAATAGTTGGCCATATAATACATAAGAGACATGGTATTTAAACCCAAGCCCTCTGATATCAAACTCAGTGTCCTTCTCTCCCCTCTGGAAGGGATCCAACAGTCACGTAGCCCCTCTCCTCATTTTTCAGATAAGGAGACTAAGGCTCAGAGAGACCAGCATCTATCCCAAGCCCATCCATATAGAGCCAGGATTTGAATTTAAATTATCCAATTCTAAATGAAGTATTCTTTCCACTGCACCATAAGTGTACATGAAGGCACAGAGGTGGAAGAGTAGGAGCCATGTGGAAGAGAAAGGGAGGAAGAAAAAAGTATGTGTTAACCTCCTGCTATGTGCCAGGTACTGTATTAAGCAATTTCCACATATCATCTCCTAAGATCCTCCTAACAAACCTGTGAGGTAAACATTATTATTATGCCCATTTTATGGATGAGGACACTGAGGCAGGCAGGGGTTAAATGATTTATCTAACGTCACACAGCAGCCTACTAAGTATCTGAGGTGAGATGAGAACTCGGGTCTTCCTGATTCAAGCCCCGGTGCTCTATCTGCTGTACCATCTGATTGCCTCATGAAACTACTGAGTTGTCCAAATTGGCTGAAGCATAGAATGTATGGAGAGAAATGGTGTGAAATGAGACTGAAAAGGTAAAATAGCATTAGATTCTGGGGAGCCTCAAATGCTAGGCAAAAAAAGTTTGGATTTTATTCAGTAAGTCATTGAAAGTCAGTAGTCAAGATATTCACACACAGTTCAAAGGTATTTAGTGTATGTTATAGACAAAGGCAGGTTTCTGCCACCTTGTTGATTTGACAATGACCTTAGAAAATTATGACGATGAAATTAGGGGATGGAAATTTCTAGCTGTGGAGGTTTATGAAGCCAGACAACAGAGAGTGCTCACAGAAAAGGCTTAAAAGCTCCACATCCAAATTCATTTATTGTCTATGTGTTACCTTAGACAAGTCACTTAAACTTTCTAGGCCTCTAGGCCTCCACAGTCAAATCTCCACTGAGTTGGAGCAAACTGGAATTTCCATAGTCTGGTTAAATAACCTGATGAGCACCAGCCATTGAAATCTTGAGTCCTTAAGCCCAGTCTTTGCCTCCCTCTTCTAGCTTCTCTGTGCTTCTTGAGGCTTCACCTTTTGACCTGGGTTCTCTCATCATTAGCACCTCAGACCCATTCATCTTCAGGTCAACAATCTCAGCTCACTCAGGAAACCTTAGCTTCCACTTCAGACATCAGGACTGCCGAGGCCTTTCAATTCTAAGACCTGTATCTCCTGACACCAAGAAAGTACAGACTCTTGGCTCAAACAAATTCTTTCTGGAGTTGTGCCTCAACATCCCATGGGAATGCTTTCCCTCCCACTGCTCTCTGTACCACCACAGCCCATGGGAAGGCTATGGTTAATAGCAGCTGCAGCCTCTTCAGGGGCAAATTAGGGCTAAAGAGGGAGTTGGCAAAATTCTGCGAAAAAAATGGGTAGGACACTGTGGGAAGATTTTCAGAATCAGACCATTAGGTCTAGAAAAGCAATGAGGAGAAGGAGCAGAATGATGATGGTAATAGGAAGAACTGAATTCTATAGGGTGTGTTAGAGTTTACAAAGCACTTTGATTTTCACAACAACATTGAAAGGTCATTCCTATGGGCATTATTTCCATTATATAGGTTAGAAAACTAAGGATTAGAAAGGTTATATGATTTGCCCATGGTCACACAGTGAATAAATATCAGAGGGGCAATCGCAATCAGAACCTAGGTCTTGCCTACTCCTATCATAGCCTTCCAGGAGCTACACGGCAAAGTTTCTGGAGGCAGCCTCAGAGGCCCCTTAGTCTAACCAGGACTAGAATAAATATCCTACACCTTATGTTAACTCCAAGTGGTTATCCAGCTGTCCCTTGAAGATAACCAATGAGAAGGAAACAAGCATGAAAGGAACCCATTTTGCTTTTGGGTAGCTCTGTTAGGAAGGTATTTGATTTTTCCTTACAAACCTTCATAACCTGACCTCTTCCTACTTTTCCAGGGTTCTCACACCTTACTCTCTTCAATGTTCTATGTGATTAAGTTGCACTGGTCTCCTTGCTTTTCATCAAACAAGACATACTATCATCTACCTCCATACTGGTCATCCCCCATTCCTGGGATTATCTGGGAGTGGTTCATTTCCTTCTCCAGTTCATTTTACAGATGAGGAAACTGAGACCAACAGGGTGAAGTGACTTGCCCAAGGTCACACAGCCAGTGTCTGAAACTAGATTTGAACTTAGATCTTTCTAACTCCAGGGCCAGCACTCTATCTACTGTACCATCTAGTTTCCCTCTCTGTGTCCTAGCTAATTTCATGTCTTCACTAAAATCCCACCTTCTTCAAAAAGTCTTTCCTGGTCCTCCTTATGGCTAGTGTTTTTCCTCTGAGTTTGCCTCCCATTTGCAGAGAGTACATCTTAAATGTACGCTGTTATTTGTAGGTTGTTTCTCAATTAGAATGTGAGCACCTTGAGGACAGGGACTGGTTTTGCTCTTCTTTGTATCTCCAGTGCCCAAAGCAATGCCTGTCATATAGTAGGCATTTAATAAATTCTTATTAACTTGACTTGATGTGTATTTCCATTAAATTTCCTAATTTTAATTTAATTCAACGAATATTTATTAAACAACCCCTATGTACTAGATAGGCAGCTAGGTGGCGTAGCGGATAGAGTGTCTGACCTGGAGTCAGTGAGTTCAAATCCGGCCTCAGACACTTACTAGCTGTGTGACCCTAGGCAAGTCATTTGAACCTGTTTGCTCATCTACAAAATGAGCTGGAGAAGGAAATGGCAAACCATTCCAGTATCTTTGACAAGAAATCCCCAAATCTAATCACAAAGAGTTATACATGACTGAAACAACTGAACAACATATGCCAGATATTGGTCAAGATAATAAAGATACAAAGATGGAAACAAAACAATACTTCTCCTCAAGGAGTTTATATTATTCTTAGCTTTTCATTAAAATAATCAAATAAAATATTTTCTCATTGTTACTGAAATGTTGAAATTACTGAAGTTGAAGCTGAAGACATAATGGCCAGCATCCTTTCTTTAGCAAAAATGGACTTGATCCAAACAACCAGAGGCTGAATGAATAGCTCAGTTGCTGCCTGAACTCATCCATCAACTCTTCTGTTTGCTTAGCTCTCTGGGAAATACATTGGCCCTCGATCAAGAGCAGAAGTCTTCCTTTTCACCTATCCCAGGGGTTAAGTCGCTTGTGCTCATTGCTGGCATGATATGACTCCCATCTGTTTCATGGACTCAGACTTTGTTTGATATGCCCCTTCTCGAGTAAGCAACTGTGCTAGCTTGGATCTTCTCTATGCAAATCTTATGACTGGGTCCAAGACAGATGACTAGTAAGCTTCATTTATTCAGAAACATGCACTCAGGCCAGGTACATTGATGAGGTCTCCTGGCAATGTCATCCCCCAAGTCAAGCAAGAGAGTCCCTGGAGCTCCAAAGAAAAAGAAAGTTTTGTCACCTGAAAAATGAGGTTGGGCTCAATGTCTTCTGAGATCTCTCCCAACTTCGTTTCTATGATGCATTGATCCCATAACCTATTTCGATAATATATTTAAAAGAATTTTTAAACCTTAAAACATTCTATAAATGTTAGGTGTTTTCAGTGCTGCTGTCATTATCTTAAATTATTTGTAAATCATAGAATACTGTGTAAAGTAAATGTAAATACTCATCCAGCAACAGTAGCATCATGACTTAGTGGAAGAAATGCTGAATTGGCAGTCTAGGGAACTACATCTGGATCCATTTGAATTACTACCAGTTTTATCTTGGACAGCTCCCTTAACCTCTAGAGACTTCCATCTTTTCAGCTCTAAAGTAAGGAAACTGGACTAGAGGGGCTCTACAGTTGCTTCCATCTCTAAATCCTCTGATCCAATGATAATCACAGAAAAACAATATCAAATCTCACTTCTCTGAGCCATCTTACCTTTTGTTCTTGTTCTTCAGTTGTTTCAATCATGTCTGACTCTTCATGACCCCATTTGGGGTTTTCTTAGCAAAGACTGGAGTGGTTTGCCATTTCCTTCTTCAGTTTATTTTGCAGATAAGGAAACTGAGGCAAACCTGGTTAAGTGACTTGCCCAAGATCACAGAACTAATATATGAGGCCAGATTTGAACTCAGATCCTCCAAACTCCAGGGCTAGCACTCTAACCATGGCATAACCTAGCTGCCATTACATAACCCTTAGTGGATTGTGTCACCTACTGGAATTTTCAGTGTTAGAAGCCCTTCTAGATGAACCTTGTATAGATGATCAAATTGAATAAATTAACCATGGAGAGTCTCAGCATGGCCAGTCTCTTATGGTAGTATCAAGAGAATGGCCAATCTTCTCTCCATACCCTAAAATAGTATCCCAGGACATAACCTGTCACACACACACACAAAAAAAAACTACATGAAAGATGTGTTCACAGATTTTGCTTTTGCATAAGGAGGATTTTGCTATTCTAGACTACACACTATAAACTCTATAATATTACAGACTATGACATTATCAGTTGTCCTAGCCACCCTATGTAGAAGGTATCCAGGATTTGGTTTATGAAAGAATTGACCAAAAACTGGCTCTTATAGCCTTGAACTGCTTCTAGTATCACAGTAACTCTAAGAGAGTAAACTCATGCCAGACTTCTGGGATGAAACTATGTTTCAATCAGATATGACCAAATTAATACTTAAACCAGTAGTATTACTCGAATGTAATAGACTATCAATGCCTTGTTTAAAAAAAAAGCTAAAGAAATCTGGGGAAATGTGTAGTGCCTGGTGCAGAGTCAAAGAAGAACAAGGAAAGAATATAATTTCCATTTCTGTTGTTGTCATTATCATGTTCAGTGCTGAGAAATGATCGTGATGTATCTTAGCCTTAGAGAAGAGTCAGGATTGTCGCTTTCTCTTCCTGGAGACATGGAGGACCATTTCATATATTACATGCGTCTTATGCTTCACTGTGATTTTTGCTGCTGTTACAAACAAAGCCTCACTGGAAGGTGGGAGGTGGGGATGGGGAGATGCAGGTATCTGGAAATGATAGCAATGTAAAAAAAAATCAATAAGATTTTTAAAAGAAATGCAAAATGGGACAGGAAGAGGGCAGAACTTTAGTTAAGAATCCATATTTATTTGCAGGAAAGTCTCAAGAAATTACCCTGGCCCCATGAATTGTATATAAGCAGTGGTGTTGATGGGAACTCTACAGCTGAAAGAGATTTGAGGAAGGCAGGAGTATGGAAACTAGTCTGGCACAACCACACTTGAAACACATGGCTGTCCTGAGACTGGTGAATGCCACAGATGGAGACTACTCTCTTATATCCTTGCTTCTTGAGACTCACCATACCTTGGCAACCTGAATGAGCTACCAATATATCCTGACTGATGCTTTGGTTTTTTGTTTTTTGTTTTTTTGTTTTTTGCCTATGCTCATTTGTTAGGTATGCCTGACCTAGATTCAGGACATTAAACTCATTGAGGACAGCCAGGTGCTGTCTTACCATCTCTTGACTGATCTGTTCATCTTGGCTTTCATCTCCCCATTAACCACTTTTGGCTTTCATCTCCCCATTAACCACTTTTGTTCCATCCTTTCCAGTCTAAAGTATTCCCTTTACTTAAGAAAAAAGAAGTAAAATGATGGATGAGTAATTCTGTTTTCACTCCTCTATCTCTTGTCATGGACCCATCCACTCAGAACAGCTCATCTAGTCTGTGTTTGATCTTCCTCTTGCTGATTTGATCAAAACTCTTTAACTGCCATAGACTTTGAAATACATTTGAGTGTACCTGATTTCACCCCAAATCTCTTCTCTAGCAATCACGGCTCTGCACCTGTGATGGGTAACACCCAAGCGACAGATATTATTCCAATAAAGAATCTGGAGGGAACCCAGTTGTTCTAGAAATTTAGGATGAAAAGAAAGAGATGAAGCAGTCCCTGCCCTCGTACTGCTTCCATTGTACTGTGGAGATGCAATATTTCTGCAGATAAATTCATTCAATCTCAACTTAGAAGGGCAAAAATACCCAAAACTAAGAAAATCTAGCAAGATCAACTCCATTTCAAAGTAGAAGAGGGAAAGGAACAAACATTTATTAAACATCTATTATTTGCCAAGCACTATACTATGTTCTTTATAGTTCTCTTACTAGATCTTCACAACAACCCTCTGAGGTAAGTGCTGTTTTTATCTCTATTTCACAGTTGAGGAAATGAAGGCATATAGAAGGTAAATCATTTGCCTGGGATCATAAAGCTTAGTAAGTGTCTGAGTCTGGATTTGAACTCAGATCTTCCTGACTCCAGTAAACTACCTACTGCACCACCTAGCTGCCTCTGAAAAGCAAAGATGAAGAGGGAATGCATGAACATGATAAGGAGAATATGTAAAAAAAAAAAAAAAGCCTAGAAGTGTAGGTTGGAACCAAACAATAGAAGGCCTTAAAGAGAGGGATGAAGGGTTTGGATTTTAGCGTCAGAGGCTACCAACCAACATTGTTGAGTCAAAGAATGATATGATCAGACCTGTCCCTTAAAAAGATTATTCTGATCATAGTGTAGAAAGTAGACCGGTAAGGAGAGAGACTGAAAGGAGGGAGACCAAGTACAAGATTATTTCAATAGTCCCAGAGAGAGGTACAATAGGAGAGGCAGTCTGGAACAATGGAAAGAGTACTGCCTCCGGAGTCAGAGGACCTGGTTTCAAATCATACCTTTTTCATTTACTGTCTGTGGATGTAGTCACTCATCTTTGGATGAGTCACTTAAACTTTCTAGGCCTCTAGGAAAATGAAGGAAGGGAAAGGAAAGAAGGAAGGGAAGGGAAGGGAAGGAAAGGAAGGGAGGAAGGAAGGAAAGAAAAAAAGAAGAAAAGAAGGAGGAAGGAAGGAAGGAAAAAAGGAAGAAAGGAAGAAATAGAAAAAGAAAGAAAAAGAAATAGAAGGAAAGAAAGAGAGAGAAAGAAAGAGAGAGAGAGAGGGAGGGAGGGAAGGCGGAAGGAAGGAGGAGAGGAAGGGAGGAAGGAAAGAAGGAAGGAAGGAAGGAAGGAAGGAAGGAAGGAAGGAAGGAAGGAAGGGGTGAATTCCTCCACCCCACCAGAATGTTGTTGACTATTTGTCAGGCAAGGATTTATTTCATAGGTTAGGCTTGGTGGCCACTGACGTCTGCTCTCATTTTCTGATTCTATGATTTCCTGAAAGGGACAGATATAGATGTTATACATGTCAACAAGACTTGACAGGGCTTGGAAACTAATCAAATGAGCAAAATAAAGGACAAGGAAATGCCAACAATAACTATGGGTGACTGGGACCCCCAGTGGTGGCCTCAACAGAAATAGGGAAGTTTGGGCAGATAGAAATGAGAAGCTCATGAGTTACGTTTTGCACATGTTGAGTTAGAAGGACTAGCAGGTCAGACAAGTGGAACTATCCAGCAGGCACAAGGATACGTGGGGAAGAAGATTGACTTATTTTGAGTCTCCATAGTCACCTACGGGCCTGTATCTTGGGTTAGAGATTTAACTTTAATGGACTTTGGGCATTAAAACTGAAGTCCGCTCATCCATTTCCTCGGACTCAACAAACCAGTTTCATTTTATGCATGAATCCAAGGAGTCATGGTCAGAGACCAGTTGTCATTCTCTACATGCATATACACACACAAACACAGAAGTAGGCATGCCACTCTCTCTTGGATTTCATTACTGAGATCCCAAATGGTAATGCAACTATCAGACAGAGTTTAAGTTCACTGCCAATGGCTGCCACTTCATACCTGAAATAACTGATTTAGTCTGAAGGCAGCTACCTCCCCAGAGGCTAAGGCTTCTTAAGGCCATAGCAGCCCCTTCTCATTTAGCTGAAAAGGTCAGATTCAGGATTTTCCTTACCAATGAATTTTCAGAATCTCTTTTAAAGATATGAAGAATCAGGATTGAGGAAGGGAGCAGAAAACCCCAACCTTATGGCCACCTAAAGGACATAGGATGGAGAAACTCATCTTGCTGTTGACTGCAATTCCACCAGGGAGTTGCCAATCTACCTGAAAACATCAACTCAATGCCCTGGTTGGGTTGCAAGCTTTTGAGTGTTAAACTAACAGAGTCCAAATGGACAGTGCCAAAAAGAATTTCCAACCAAACATGATGTTGCCTCACCACCAAGCAAGTACCATCCATGCCAAGACTCCTAGTTTTCTTTAGTCAAAGTCTTCCCCCTGTATGAAGTTTTCAGAGTTCTGGGAAATAGGCAAGGTACTATTGTTCCCATATACTTATACAGGAGACTGCCTTTTATCAGCAAGCCCAAAGGGGACATCCTTTCCCTTTGGAGGGCAATTGGTTATGGGAGTTGTCATCACTACTTTGAACAGTCAATGCCAGCTACAACTGATGTTCTGCTTTAAGATTTGCAAAATGCTTTACATAATTCTCTGACGCGAAACTTTCAACCACCCTATGAAGTAAGTGCTATTATTATCCCCGTTGTACAAATAAGAAAACTGAAGCTGAATGATGTTGTCTGAGGTAGAATTCAAATTCATGTCTTCCTGAATGCAAGTCCAGCCTTCTATCTACCATGCCACCTCCTAATACCTTCAGGCTCTTTCCAGCAGGGCAAGGAAAGAATGAGAGGATTCAGCTGCTTTTCTCCATAGGAGAGAGAGATGATCAAATGAAGAAAAGGCTAACTATGGCAAAGGTCATAGGTTCTAGAAAGTGACCATATAGAGGCTCAAGGGCAAAAATTATCATCTCCCCATAATGTTAAGGAAGAAGAGCCCGACCTCACTATTTTATGCAACCCTCTAAGTGGCAGCATTTGTGAGTTCATAGAATACATTGCAAAGTTGGAAGGGATCCCAGAGGCCAGAAGCTAATCTATCCCTAAACAAGAGGACTTTCCAAAATAGACCCAAAAAGTGAACACTCAGCCTCTGCTTGAAGACCTCAAGTAATGGGGGCCCCTCTAACTCCTAGGGAGGCCCACTCTACTTCTGGACAACTTATGGTCAGAATGAACTGAGCCCATGTTGGCCATCATCCATTGTTCCTAGTTATGCCCACTGGGACCCTGAACTGTGTGATAGCCTTTCAAATCCTAGAAAAGTTATTTTGTCCCCACAAAGTTCTCTTTTCTCTAAGCTATCAGTCAAATTCCTTCAACTGCTCCCCACATGGCAGGATCTCCAATCACTTTGCTTTCTTAGTTGCCCTCCTCCAGATCTAAGGAGGTTATCAACATCTTTCCTAAAATATGGTGCCCAGAACTGAACAAAGCACTCCAGGTGTGCCCTTGCCAGGGAATTGTTGCTGTTCGGTTGTTTCAGTCATGTCCAACTCTTTGTGACCCCATTTGGGGTTTTCTTGGTAGAGTTAATGGAGTGGTTTGCCCTTTCCTTCTCCAGTTCATTTTACAGATGAGGAAACTGAGGCAAACAGGGTTAAGTGACTTGCCAGGGTTACACAGCTAATAAGTGTCTGAGGCTATATTTGAACTCCAAAAGATGTCTTCCACTGAGCCATTCAGTTGCACAACCAGGAAATAAAACCTTGTGATCCATTATTTCCATACTCATAATCTATAAGAAGGTTGTTCAAACAATCTGCATATCGAGGAATGAATAAGTATTTGTTAAATGCCAACTATAAGTACTGCTCTCAACAATCCATTAAACACTAAAATGAAAGACTTCAGTGCTGCCCCAGTACAGAGAGATCAATGACCTTCATACCTCTCACAGATAAAGGAGAAGCCCTCTATTAAAGTTGGGAGCATCAGTAGATGGCAGAGGGCAGATGAATGGGGCTTTGGGTTGCTGGAGGCAGGACTGGGTGCTATGAGCCTAGCTACATGACAGGAGAAGCAGTGGTGATGGTAAGGATGAAAGCAACCTGAGGGAGAGTGAGTCGCAGTGGATGGATATGGCTGCTGAAGTGTTGCAATGAAGGCAGTGCATTTTGGAAGTGGCCTTACAAGTAGGAATGAATGTCGGTGAATCTTGGGGCTGGATTCCCTCAGTGTTACTAAGCTTGCCCTCTGAGATTGCAAGCATATTTATGAGCACAGCTTGTGTTGAGTGTGCCCAGGCACAGCCTAATGCTTCAAAATTGATATTTAATGATAGTAATTGTAGTAGCAACAGTAATAGTAGCTAATATTTACATAACACCTTGAGGTCAGTAAAGCATCTTACAAATAATATCTCATTCTATCTTCACAACAATCCTAAGTGGGAAGTGCTATTCTCATCCCAGTTTTAGAGATGTGGAAATAGAAACTAAAATTAAGTGATTTTCCCAAGGTCATAAAACTCGTAGAGTGTCTAAGACAGGATTCAAACTCATGTCTTTAAAATATAGGTTTTTAATTAGTTTTTAAATTAGTTACTTGAGTTTACTGAATAAATGACTGGGGAATTCATTAAATGTTTGCCTTTGAAAAAATAACCACTGAGTGCTCACCCTAATGAAATGTGTTGATTCTTCCACATTCCAATGTAGTGTACAAAAAAATAAAGGGCGAGTAATGATGAAAGCTAGGTTAGATGGTATCTGTTACAGACTGAATCATGGGCAGTCAAGTTGCTTTTACATTTATGTTTTAGAAAGAGAGGCCCTGGGGGTGGGGGGGAGAGTGCACTAGGCAACTGAATATTGCCAATCATTCATCATTTTCATCATTATCAAGTGTGCCTGTTGCAGCCCAGGGGTAGGGTATTTTAGCAGCTAAGACAGCGTGTGACTGAAGCTGAGGGTGGGGGAATGTTCAATACCAGTCAGAGTTTCCAAGTCTTTGTTTCCATTTATCCTTCCCCAAGAGATGGTGCACCTTTGGAAACTACAAGTCAATGGGATAGACTAGGCAATAAGGGAGACCACCTCAGGTATTATAGAAACTTCTCTTGATCCATTTTCTTTCCATTCTGCATTAGGAAACGTCCTTCCCTCACCCTCTTCACATACAGTTTCTCCCACCCTGGAGATTTTTTATGTAATCATATGCCCATCATTCCCAGTATTTGCTACAGCTGTGTTTACTTTGCCTTGGCACTAAGGCGCTTTCAAACACAAAGGAGAGTTCATAGCTAAGGTGAATTTTCATTTTTTATTGGTATTATTTACCTCTAGATCTTTGTGCCAGGGAGAAGCTGGAGATTGTTAAAAAAAAAAAAAAACACGGCACAATTTCTAAAATGCAATCCTGCCTGCTCCCTTCCTTCCAATGAATTCTAGGTTCAGCCCAGATACTATGTATTGGGGGAGTAACTCAATGGACCAGCCATCAAATTCATATTATAGTCCGACAATAGACATCTTTCGTCCTTTTAGTTTTCCTGTATGGCTTATAAAGCTGATCTGTTTTGAACAATCATCGGTATTGCTGAGGAGGTCCTAAAATATTGGGATTGATGCCATCAGTACAGTATCAACTGCATACAAGAGCATTTGGAGGATTGCCCCATCTCCAGGGTATTATTCCTCTTCCATGTGCAAGCAATCCTCAATGACAGTGGCAAATTCCTTTGACAAGCATGCATCTCCCTCTTTTATGCTTCCTTTCGCATTGATCACCAGAGGTTTGGTGAACAGAGATATCTCTGGGGTTGCATTTATCAAGGAATCTGGCACCATCTGAGCACATCTATGTTCTTTTAGTGGCATAGATGTTCTCAGTGGCCCTGTATGATCATAATCTTTGAACCACATAATACCCACAGAATCAAAGTTTTGGGTAACTCAAAGGATGATAAGAATGTGGCAGATGCAAGAAAGCTGCATCATATTTCCAATGATGGTGACAGTAAAATAGCAACTGCCCATACACACCTTAAGACTGGCTAAGCACTTGACAAATATTATCGCATTTGATCTTCAAAGCAACCCTGACAGGTCAGTGCTATTATTATCCCCATTTATACAGATGAGGTTGAGGCAAACAGAAGTTGACTTTCAAAGGGTTACTTACCTAGCTAGTAAGAGTCTAAAGTAGGAGTTGAACTCAGGTCTTCCTAACTCTTAGTTGAGTGTTCTATCCACTGTGCCACCTAGCTTTACCCAGTTGCATTGATGACATGCTCAAGAAGTAGCACATGGGATAACATCAGAAAAGTGGGCCAGTCAGATAGCAAGAGTGAGAGACAAATTAAATGTTACATGTGTACATCCATGACAACAAAATAACAAATACACACTTCTAACGATTTGACTAGATCATCTCTGAAGGACCTATGGAGAATTCTAGACAGGGATGACATAAGACACGAAAGGATGAGGGAGTTATGAACCATATCAGCATGAAGAGATCCAGAATGGATAAACCCCAGATCTCCTCAATTGCTAGTAGAACACAATTTTCTAAGAACCTGCTTTCTGTTGTCTACATCTATCCTCTGCCCCCTTCATGGTCCATTTCCACTCCTCTCAGCTTGAGGGTGAAATTCCCATTGGGAAGATAAAAGGAGATTGAAGAACATTCCTGGAATTCAAAACCAACCAAACACAAAGGGAAATGCATTATCTGTGGAAGACAGGCACACCCGTGACCACCCAGGAAAAAGTCTGAATCTGATCAATTCTGCGTGGAGAAAATTGGGTTCTGAGAGTAACATAATAGGAGACTGAAGTCAAAGTTACGGAAGGAAATGCAGAGACTATTATTTCCTTACCACTGTGTCCACTCTTCTGACACCACTAGAGCTAACACATGGCACTCACTTCGAAACAAATTTATTAACTAAATGCAACATTAGTAGTCAGGGAAACCTATCTGAAGAAATCTGTAAAGTTTTGACTAAGGTACCATTGCTGAGTAGAGTATTATACTTGGAGTCAAGAAGACTCTGAGTTCAAATCTTAGCTCAGATACTTCACCTCAGTTTCCTCATCAAATTGAACATAACTTCTGTAACTCGTAATCTACGAGTTTGGAAACTACAAGTCAATGGGATAGACTAGGCAATAATCTCGTCATCTGAGAATCCAGTGAGGTAAAATGTTTTACGAACCTTCAAGTGCCATATAAGCATAAGCTATTTTCATTCAGTAGAAGCTTCCAGATAAACCCTGGCCAGGCAAGTTCAGGAAACTGGCCCATTTACACAAATAAGTCAAAATCCACTTCTGAGCAGAAAACAAACCCATCATATTTTTTACTTTTCCAGGTCACTAAGGCTCTGGTGTTGTAGCTTGTCTTTGTAAAGGGTAACTTTAAATGAGGAATATGCCGCCCAAAAAACAAAAGCAACCAGTATTAGTAATATACCCTCAAAGATGTCCTTGTGAAGTGAACATTGATAAAATAATTAAATATCTCATTAATTGCTGCAAAGGAATCTTGGGCCCTAGCAAAGAATCCCGCAAGCAGCCTTCTCTCATTAACAGAACAGGAAGTGAGTTCAATCAAAGAGAGAGAGAGAGAGAAAGAGACAGAGAGAGAGAGAGAGAGAGAGGACTTGGGAGCCTGAGCTCATGAAAAGAGGAAATTAGAAAGAAAAGAAACAACTCTTGATTAAGCACCTACTATGTACCAAGCTCTGAACTACACTTCGTTGATGAGCTCACATTATATACACATATATCCCTTTTGATCCCACTCAAATACTGATTCAGAACTGGGCTTTCTACTTCTTAGCATTATCAGACCTGAAGCTAGAATATAATGTAGTAACCACCAAAGTATTTGACACATGTTCAAAAAATGGAAAATTTGAACAGTATAACAGATTAGTTGAACAAAAAGCAACTAAACAAAGAGCTTAGTGTTTGATAAGCTCCAAACATAAATTGCTTGGGAAAGGAATCACTTATTTGTGAAAAATTGATAGGGGGGAAAAAAAGAATTTGGAAAGAGCTTGGCAGAAACTTACTGTTTTCTGCCATCTATGACAATTAATCTCAGAAAAGATAGACAACCAAGACATAAAAAGTCACATGATTTTCCAAATTAAGAAAATGGAACCTCTCCCAGATCTGGCCAAGTGCATAATTCTTAATCACACAATGGACAGAGGTGATCACAAAAGATAAAATAAATAATTATCAATGAGTGATTTTTTCATAAGCACAATTACTGTAGATAGACTAAGAAGAAAAATGTGGATGAAGGAGAGCTCTTGCATCAAAAATCACTGACTTCTTTGATACATTTTTATCAGTTCTGATCTAATATTTCTTTTTAAAAATGTTCTATTGGATGCTCTCTGGGAGGAAGAAGGCTACACATATGGAGGGATTTATATGAAAACAAAAGCTGTCTCTAAGAATGTGTTTTTAAAATCACTGAAAAAGTCTGGCATCTGAGATATTTAGGAAATTAACACAAATATATAAAACCAAGGAACATTCTACAATACATAAGTGGTCAGTGAATGCGAATGGAAAGATTTCAAGACAACAAATTACAAACGATTAATTACCATGCGAAAATATGCCAAATGACTAATAATAACAGAAATTCAAATTAAAGCACTTTAAGTTTCACCTCATACTAGGAAAATTGGCAAAGAATGTAAATAGTTCGTGACTGTGGAAAGACAGCTCTAGTAAGATAGTGTTGGGGGAGCTAGTAATTAGTATAAAAATTTTGAATTACACAAGACAAGTGACTGTCCTCTGCATATCATTTGGTCCAGCTCTGCCACAACCTGGCATATGCCTCAAGAAAGTAACAGGAAGAACAAAATTCCAAATTTATACTAAAATATTCATAGCAGCACTTTATGTGGCAGGAAAGAACTAGAAACAGTCCATCTGTTGGAAAATGGCCAAACTGGGACTAAAATATAGATATATGTGAATGCAATGAATTTATTCTTATGCAAAAAAGAAATGAATATTAGGAATTAAGAGAAATGTAGAAAGATTTCTCTGAGCTGATACAAAATGAAAATGTGCAAAACTAGAACCATGTACACAACGACTACAAGAACAAAAGAAAGGATCAAGGAGTAAAACTGAGTAACTAGGGGGAAATATGTTAATATTCCTAAAAATGGACGATGAAACATTCACTCCTCCATCCTCTAGGAAGGGGGTGAGTGAAGGTGAGGATGGGCTTGAGGGGGGGAAAAGAAAGCATATTGCATGAATAATAGATGAAGTCATTTTATTCACAATTTTTGCATAGTTCCTTTTCTTTTTTTAAATTAGCTTTTGTTTATTTTTAGTTTACATCATTGATTTCTACAAGATTTTGAGTTCAAATTTCCTCCCCATCTTTCCCCTACCTACCCCCCCCAAAATAAGGATCCCATTGTATACCCCCTCCCCCAATCTGCTCTCTCCTATGTCCTCCCCCATCACCCCTCTGACTTTCCTGTAGGAGAAGATGGATCTCCATATCCCAGTGCCTGTATATCTTATTTCCCAGTTGCATGTAAATAATAATAATAATAATAATAATAAATAATAACATTTTTAAAAACATATTATTTTAGAGCTTTTCTTTGCCATAAGGGATGGCTGAATTCCAGAAGGATGGAAGACACAAGCGTACCCAGAAACAACAGCCACAGGAAAAAAGGCATCAATAAAAATATTTTTCAAAACTAGGAAAACATCCGCTGCTCCCTCTTGTTATGGGAATCTGAAGATCTTCCCTGCCCCTAGGCCCTTTCCTAAAGTGGCTACGTGACTCTGAGGACCCTTGGATATTTGAAAGTATACTCTGTTCCCTAATAGGCTGAATGTGGTCACGTGGAGCCTGTGGCGCCAGGCTTGTTTTCCAGGAATGCCCGTGCCTT
>CM053582.1:547949633-547965286 GCA_028627135.1 Pseudochirops cupreus
AGATACATGCATATGTGTTTATATAAGCAATACATATATCTACATGCATATATATGCACAAATATACATATAACAAATATAGAGACACACATACATATGTATGTATGCATATATTTACATAGAAGTAATTAATTCAGTGGAAGAGGGTGGGGAGGTGATAGCAGCTAGGGAAGAGATCAGAAAATGTTTCTTGTAAGTAGTGATCTTGAGTTAAACTTTGAAGAAAACTAGGAATTCTCAAAGGTAAAGGAGAGGAGGGAAGGTCTTCCACTGACCACTTAGATGACCACGGACAAGTTGCTTACTTACCTTCTCTGATTCTGAGCTTTCACATTTGTGAAATGGGCATTTTATGATATGTGTTGTCTACCGTTTTTAGGCTCTGGTGATGATCAGATGACATAATGTACCAAGGTTAGGGAACCATACTGCCAGCTGTAGTTCCAAGGACAAGTCATTTAGCCTTTGAGGTAACACTTGTTTCTCTGCCCTGGTATAGGGGAATTTTCCTGCCGTAAATTCAAAATTAATTAATCAAAACCTATTTATTTGGTTTTTACTGTGTGCAAGGCATTGTGCTAGATCCTGGGAATAAACAAATAGAAAATGAAATAGTCTCTGTCCTCATGGAGTTCACATTCTGTCACCTTCCTGATTAAATGGCAGATGAACAAATGGCCAAATGGACAAGTTAGATATATTTACATGGGGGCGTCAATTAGTATGATTTTGTTTCATGTTGTTATGTCTTGTGTTTCCTGCTATCTGCTTTCCAGAATATTCTATGTGCCAATGATGAGGCAGTAAGTTTGCCACCTAACGTCTGTACCAGATCAAGCAGGTTACATCGAACAAGAAGCAAAATGTTCACTCCCCTCTGCCATCTCATTTCCTTGAGTGCTAAGAGCGAAAGTGCTGAACCCATTGCATTCACAATGCTTAGGAGGCTGGTGCTGTAAGGTCTAGTCAGAAGCTAGCACTTTCTTATGGGCACCAAACTAGCTATTATTGGGCCTAAGAGATATGGCCAATCAGCCACAGGAATGGCTGGGCTGTTGGATATCTTTGATGGGTTCAAGTTTTTGTTTTGTTTTATTTTGTATTTTTTTGGGGGGGTGGTGAAGGCAGGGCAATTGGCATAAAGTGACCTGCCCAAGGTCATACAGATAGTAAGTGTTAAGTATCTGAGGCCCTATTTGAACTCAGGTCCTCCTGACCCCAGGACCCATGCTCTATTCACTGTGTCACCTAACTGCCCCTCAAATTTTTATTCCTGTGAAATTTCCTAACTAATTTCTTAGTTTGGTACACATTTAGTACTGAATTTCCCTTCTCTCAGTAGAGAGAAAGTTTTGGGAAGGTTTGGAAAGTTGCATATCCTATCTGAGATAATTGCTGTGTTTCGTTTTATTTTTCTTTTTCTTTGCCAAAAGAGAGGGTCCTTATGGAGGGATATAGCACCCAAGAGTATGAAAGGAATTAATCATTTTTAAAGGGATGACTTCTGTAGGGTCCCAGTGTAGTTAGGAAAAAATGGTAGGGGGAAGCAATATTAGTGACTTTGAAGAAGTGTGTGCTCTTGTGTTCACTTGAGATTTCGGTCAGTTGTAATTGGAACGCTGAAAGCTGGGCAGGTATACTTCATTCTTGGGAGTGTACATTTCCACACTTCCTCTCAGTATCATTTGTCAATTCTTTGCCACATTGCATCTCACCTTGCAGCCTTCCAGAAGTCTGGGGCACACCCCACCCTCTCTGGACAAGTACACCAATGCTTGGTCTCTCACCCAGTCTGCTGCTGAGATGTGCTCCCTTCCCTCCAGAATGTTCTTTGGGATGCTCTACTCTTGCCTTTTCCAGATGAATACGACCCATGTGAACTTTGAACTACTTACGTACACCTGTGTGTGTACAGTAGAAACTAGCAGAAAAAGAGCTACATTGGACTTCAAAGAAGAGGTTGGATTAGATGAAACTGGAAGGTCCCATTCAGGTCTATAGCCTGCATATGAGTTCTTAAATATTATGCATAAGGATAAATTGCTCTAATCAGAAAGCTGTGGTCTCCAAGTCCGAGTTGAGAGGTGGGCATGTTAACTGACAGCTAGCTTCTTCTGGTCAGAAAGACTTCAGCTCACCAGATCCTGAGTGTTTCCTAGCAGTGGGGCAGACTCTGTAAGCTCCCTGGGTGGAGGACCCATCTGGCACTCACTGTGACATTTGCGATCCCTGTTCAAGTTTGGATTTACACTTCAAGGGCTCATTTCAGAGGAAACAAATTAAAACTAGGTAAATATCAAAAATAATTATTTAAATTAAACATGCAAATGAAAGCATATTTAATGTACAGATGAATTAAGGCTTTTGAAAAAGTGTGCTAACAAAGGCTCAACCAGATGTCAAGAATTCACTGGTCTGAATAAGAGGTAGGGTGCAGATTTTTTTCCCCCAGGGGAAATATTACTTTGGATGCTTATGATTTCAGTTGTGTGTGAGAACTCCTGGTGCAGAAACTCTCTTCGCCGATACAGATGAGCAACTCATTGGTAAGTTACTACTGTTGGATCACAGATTTAGAGCTAGAATGATGAGTACAATTCCATTGCTTTATAGATGAATAAACTTAGGCTGAAGGGGAAGGAATTGATCTAATCTCACTCAGGGAGTAAATAATAGAGCCAGGATTTGAATTTACTGCCTCTAATTTCAAATTAATTTCAAATTGCTTAGGACTGCCTCTGTGCCTATGGTCATTTAGCGATGCCTGGGCTACTTGGAGATGAAGTGCTTTACCCAGAGCCACATAGCTAAGCTATGTCAAAGGGAGAGTAAGAATCCCTACAATGATAGAAGCAAAAGCCACAACCACCACCACAAAAATAATAATAAAAAAGTAACTAGTACTTTACAAGCATTATCTCTCCTGAAGTCGTTTCTAGTATGATACTGAATGGGAAGATGAGAGATTAAGGGACTTTTCCAGGGTGCTACAGCTAGTAAGTGACAGGCTGAATTTGAACTCAGGTCTTCTGAACTCCAGGTCCAAGAGTCTCTCCATTGTACCGTCTAGCTGCCTCCAATAGACATTACATGGGACTTTAGAGTTTACAAAGCACTTTTCTTACAAAATACCTTAAGAGATAAGAACCAAAAATACTCTAGTTCCATTGTATGTGTGAGAAAACAGTTTCAGAGAGCCTGAGATGAAGCCCTTCAGAGCCATCGTAAGTGTGAAAGTATTGGCTTGAACCCAGGCGTATTTCTCACCCGCTGGAGCCTTTCACTCTGTTGTCCATTCTTCTTCCAGTCCGCTAGAACCAAGGGGAGCAGGACTCTGTGCAACAACCACTGGCTTTGGATCCAGGAAACCTGGATTTGCATGCTCGTTTGGCCCCTTACTCCTCCTGTGACATCGAACCAAGGGCCCTCCTCCACCCTTCCAAGCCTTGATTTTCTCAGGCAGCAAGTGAAGATACTGGGCTAGGATAGTTGAAATTTGTTCACTTCTAAATTTTGAAGAATACAGAAATTTTTTCTTAAGCCATCACAAGGGACAATAACCTTTGGGAGCACAAAGAATCTAGAGATAAAAATGACCAAGTCCTGCTCTCAAGGGGCTTTTGATCTTGGGGAATAGGTTGTATTTATGCACATAAAAAAATATAACACAAGATATAGGGTGATATAGCCACACTGTAAAATCTGGATAATTGCTAAATTGATAATAAAACAGAAAAAGAATTTAAAGAATCTGGAGGAAATGAGACAGAAAACACTTTTTAGCTGAGAAATGACTTCCCTATGAGATAGCACTTGAAGTTAGTCTTCAAAAAAGAGGAAGCATGGAGTGAAGAAACATTTCTACAGCATCTATTGAGAATTAGGCACTTTGCTATGCCCTTTACAAATATTATTTCATTTGCTCCTTACAGCAACCCTGGGAGGTAAGTGCCATTATTATCACCCCCTCCCCCCCCCTTTCATGGTTTAGGAAACCAAGACAAATAAAGTAACTTGCCCAGAGTCACATAGCTAGTGAGTATCTGAAGCTGTTTTTGAGCTCAGTGACTTCAGGCCCAGTGATCTATTCGTTGTACCAACTAGATGCTTTACTAGGGAATAATTCTGAAAAATGGAGGTAAGTAGAGAGTCTGTTCCAGATATAGGGAATGACTTGTGTGGCTACTTAGAAGTGAGTGATGGAATGTTGAATACAAGGAATAGATATCAGTCCAGTTTGTCTTGAATGTACAACATGTGAATGGTAGTCAGAGAAATTAGACTGTAAAGGTAGGTTGGATTCAGAATGTGGATGGTTTTAAATATCAAGATAAGGCATACTATTTTATCGTATAATCACTGGAGATTTTCTAGCAAGAGAGTGACATGTTCAGGCCTGGGTGTTAGTTAGAATCCTTTATTACTCATATCACCTTCACCATGCTTTCTAGGAAAAATACCCAAATGTCCAACTGTTGAACGATATGTCCATAGAGCTAGGGCTTCTTATAATTGGACTTAGATGACATAGACTTCCAAGGCCTATTCACCTTCGGGATAATATCCTGAGGGAGTGTGGTTAGGGCTAGAATTAAATTGAAGCTTGACTTCCTACTTGCTCCATTCATTCTGATAAATTACAGATGGCCCAACCCATTCCCAAGCAGATGTTAAACTATGGTATGCCAGTAGGAACTATGGTTTAGTAATGGTATGTTGAGTCATTTAAAAAAAAAATTTATACAGGTTACATGATTCAATGATTTAAGGTATGACGTTTCTGTTTTTACATTACCATATATGTCATTTCACATTAAGCAGGAGGAATAATTTCTATTAATGGAATATATTGAGACTTGTCTCCTCTGTGTTCATCAAGATTTACATGATAACTTATAAGAAAAACAAAATGTTTGAGCTATTTTACCTGAGTAGGATCTTATTTTTAATAATAAGACTTCACTAGTAATTATCAAACTGGACCAAGATGGGTAACTTCCTACTCTGTAAGTGGTCATGTGACTGATGAAATATAAAGTCTTGAGTACAGCTTTTCTAGGATAATATCATGTTTCTCCAAGAGTGACTTGCAACAGTAGAGCTAGTAGAAACATTTGATCTAGAAGTCTCTAGTATTTGGGGTTTTAGATGCAACTTCTAAGGACTTACTATAAACATAAAGAAAAGGAAAGAGTTTTTCTCTGACCAAACAAGTGCCAATGGGGAGTCACCTGTCATTCCTAATGTTAAGAGTATAACAGATAAACTTGTAAAAGATTAATAATAAGAGCTTCCATTTATAATTTTTTTTTGCATCCTACAATATTCATGCTCATATAGAATACTTTATCTTTCCTCCCTAAGTATATCCCACTCTCAGATTTCACTGTTTGATTCCTAAGTCATTGGTTTCAAGCTCGAAGCTCTTCAGTTATCCCACATATCCAACCAGTGGTCAAATCTTGCCATTTCTATCTCCCCAACATTGCTCTCATCAATCTCCTTCTCTCTACTCCTGTAGTCACCTCCATACCACACCTCTCTCATCACTCCTTATCTGGTATCAAGTCAACAACTCAAGTTAAACAAATGAGCATTTAAGTTCCTACTGTGTGCCAGGCACTATTCTAAGCACAGAAACTATTGCAATAGCTTCTGATCTGTTTTTCCTGTCTTAAACCTCTCCTCATTCCAATCTATCTTCCTTGGATACCAAAGTGATTTTACCAAAACATAGGTCTGACCATGTCACCCTTATATGCAATAAAATCCATTATCCTCTTATTTCCTATATCATCTTTTTCACATTTAAAGCTCTTCATTACCTGGTCCTGTTCTTTTTTCTAGCCTTATACATTACTAACTTTCATGCATACTACAGTCCTTCCTGATCGGCCTTGTTGCTTCTCAGATATGAGGCTCTATCTCCCATCTCTACTTTATCTTTTCATTTGCTGTCTCTTATGTCTAGAATGCAATTATTCCTCACTTCTGCCTCTAAGAATCATTAGCTTCTTTAAGGCTCAGCTCAAGTGCTACCATTTTCATAAAGCTTGACCGGATTGTCCTGCCTGCCCTCCCCCCTCAAACTATCTTGTATGTATTATGTATGCCCTTGTCTTCCCTTGTGCTATTATATGCTCCTTAGAGGCAGGAATGCTTCATTTTGTCTAGCTTTCCAGTGCCAGAAACATAGTAAGCACTTTACAATATTTTGTTGATTGATTTCCATATAAAAACTCAATGAAGAATGATGGCCAAGGACAGAAGTGATTTGCTCCAGGTCATATAGGTAATGAGGTAACTGGTTTCTTACTAGTTAAAATAATATGGGAGTTCTAGGGAAAGTGTATTTTATATGCTTGGGACCACATTGTGCGATGTTGGCACTTGTGGTTATTTTAAGTTGGGCAACCTTAAGTGCTACAATGATTTAGGGCATGTAATCCCACAATCGTACTGCAACAATAAAAAACAATATATTTTGAAAAAGTCTTTTCATTCCTTGTATGTTTTTTCACGGCTACTCAACCCAACAAACAACTTTTTTTGAATCCAGCCCATGTGGATGCCGGCCAATGCAACAACCACCTCCCCCATCACTTGGGAATTTTGGCTGGAAACCAGAATACTTGATTGCTTGCTTTAGTTATATGGAAATATCTTTTCCATGTGATTTTGCAAGATCACATTGTTGGTCATGAGTCCATCATGAAGTTATTGGGTGAAGGGAGTGAGAATTTACAAGAAATGTTGGAAGAAGTCAAGATATGTTAATACTCTATATTACGGGACTTTCTGAAGTCTTCCACGTTCATTTTCTGCAGTTTAGACTGGAAGCAACTTGGGGCTTGGAATGATTAACTTTTTGTCTGTATTTTCTTATTGCCTATAGCACAATGCCTATCATGTAATAGGCCCTTACTAAATGTTTACTTAATTGAGTTGGATTGACAGCCCTCCCTAAGTACTCTCTGAGTTTTGATTCGGTCAGTGTGGTAGAGTGGGGATGACACTGGATTTGGAGTCAGGAAGAACTAGGGTGGAATCCTGCATCTGGCACTTATTAGGTATATAACCTTGGGCTAACCTTGGGTATATAACCATTGAGCTACTCTATGACTTAGTTTCCTCAACTATAGAGTGAAGGGGTTGAACTTGGTAGCCTCAAAAATCCCTTCCAGCTCTAAACCTATATTCCTACAATATTATCATCTCTTTAAAAATCTAAATCCTACGAGAATGAAGCTTCTGGGTCTCCCTTTGAATAAAGCATAGAAATTCTAATTAGCAAAATATTCACTGAGTATGCTAGGCAGGTGGGAATTTTCACCTGTCTTTCCAGCTGTGCTAAATTGTTTGGCATTGCCTTTCCCCTCTACCTTCATGTAGTTATTTCTCAACTCAACAGCTTAATCCCAAAGGATTTAAGATGAAAAGTGAAAGGCCCTATTGGTGTCACATGCTTTGACCCAAGCACAATGTTAGGTCAGCGAAATGTTCCAATTATCCATCTGTCTGCTGCTGCTGGAGATGTCAAAAGACTGAATATCCCTCCAACTTCAGTAAGGCTTTTGTGTTATCCATGGAAAGATGACAGTGTTTCAGATTAGGGTCAATCTGGCAATCTTTCGTTCATTCTACCTGACCTGCAGTCACCCCAGAAATTTGATCCCTGGCACTGTAGCAGGGTTGGCTCCCAGCAGGGGTTCTTAACCTTTTTTGTGTCATGGATCCTTCTGGGAAGTCTAGTGGAAGCTATTAGACTCTTCATCATATTTTTTAAATAATTGAAGAAATGCTACATTTAAATTAGAGGTTAGTGAAAATTAAGATATATTCCTCTGCGTGTGCAAACTGAGAGCACATTGCCAGATGCCTTTTCATTAATGGTAATATCAGTAATATCAGTAAAATCAGGTAATATAAGTCCTAGCGCCCCATGTTGATTTTAGTGGCATAATCAAAAGTGACCACTCACTTTTCCTCCTCCTGAGAGGTTACCTGACAGATTCCCAAGTTTAGTCATCAGGTCTGGAGCCTTTCCAGTTAATATGATACTCAAGCTGGCCCCTTTAGTGACACAAGTTTAGAATTTCCTTTACTCTGAACACTTACTGTTTATATTTTAGAATAGGAGTATTTGTATAGCTAGAGGTTGTGATTTTTAGCACACTCTATGTAGCCAAGATTGGTGGAATACGATGTAAATGTAGAAGATTGTAACTGAAGCCTCCAGGCCTCACTGAGTTGGATCCAGAAAGGTCAGACAGTTCCATCTCCCTGATTCCTGGAGGACCCCTTTTTGGTGGTGGGTGTTAGTCACCTTTAAGTCCCACCCTGCAGGTGGTTCTGGAGTCCAGGGGAAATTGGGTATCTCTGTAACAGGTACTTTAGCTTGTTGCAACATGGTTTCAAGATCTGCCTAGAGTAGAGTGGAGAACCTACGGCCTCAAGGCCACATGTGGCCTTCTAGGTCCTTGGGAGCAGCCTTTTGACTGAGTTCAAGTTTTACAGAACAAATCCTTTTATCAAGAGTATTTGTTCTGTGAGGTTTGGATTCAATCTAACTGTTGTTCTTAAGGATCTAGAGGGCCACATGTGGCCTTGAGGCCACAGGTTCCCCACCCCTGGACTAGAGTATACTCTCTTTGCAGTAGGTAGCCTTTGGTGTGGGCTGCAAAATGTTGGGAACAGAAAGAAATGGAGGTGAAACCTGTAGTTTGTATAGAAGAGTGGTGTTCTGTGTGAATGCGTGGACTGGATTATACAAATGCAGGTGTTTTAAATTCTGTTCACTTATGAGAGATAGCCAAGTGGATCTTAAGATTTAGCGTTGGAAGGTATCTTAGGTCATGGAGTCCAGATTCCTCATTCCGCAAAAGATGAAACTGAGGCCCAGTGAGGTTATGTGACTTGCCTGTTGACTTGACTATAACAATGTCTATTATTATTTTTTCATCTCTCAATTGTCTGTCTGGGTAGAAAGAATAAACATTGTAGGTGATTCGGGAGTCTCTTCTTTCCGTCTCTGTGATACATCCCACAATCATCACATAGACTTCTCAGAGCAGGTCCAATTTCTTGATCTTGTCTGACCTTAGGTCATTTTCATAACTTAATTACTTGTGGTATTTTAATAACTTGTCTTCTCTGATTATGCCTTGGCTTGGGGTTAGGGGCAGAGGCCCTGGATTATACCAGAGTTGATGAGAGCAAGACACTGGATGGTCCCTGAATACATATGCAGATGAAGTGAACGAATTATCTTTTTAAATTTTTTTGAATCAAGAGAAGGCCAAATGTTGCACGTGTAATGTAAAGGACTCTCAGTTGTGAGATAGGGAAACCTGGATCTGCTTGTCTGTGCTGGAGCCCATAATTAGCAAGGCAATCCTGCTGGAATGTGAGCTTGTACTCAGTCATTTCCCAGCCAGCTGAGTTGTGAATGTTTCTCCCAAGACTATCTCCTTGGAGCGGTAATTTACTAAGCTAATGAAGATGTGGTGCTACAATGCTGGTTATTAATACTGATGCAAAATTAATAACTGCTAATGACATGCACCATATTTTACTATCATTTGTCTTTGTGCATTGCAAACAGGGCTAGAGAAGGTGACTACTAGAGTTGGCATTTGCCTGCTCGACCTCCCGCTTTCTTAAGTTTCCTTTTTTCCGGTTGTTTGAACGCGGGTGAAGAACGTCTTTCTACACAATAGTGAATATCTCAGAGACACTGCGAGAGAAATGTGATTTACCTTGACGGCACCTCCTTTACCTTTCCCCTCCTGCACATTTGAAGTACAGTTGCTCATAGCATCTTTCTCCTAAAGAGAGAGGCACTGTGGCATAATGAATAGGGTACTTGGAGTTAGGAGGATCTGGGTCCAAATTTCACCTAAAATACCGTGTGACCTTGGGTAATTTACTTAGCTACTCTATCCCTGTATTTCCTCAAAAGTAAAATTGGGGGGGGGGGGTTGGACTCAGTGATCTCCGGGGTTTCTTCCGGCTCTAAATCTAGGATTTTACTAACTGGTCTCCTTAACACTTATCTCTTCTGTCTCTACATGTAAGACCTGCTTAATAAAAAAAAAATGAATCTCCATTACTTGCCAAGTTATATTCAAAATCCTTTATTTGGCATTGATTGCCTCTCATGTTCTGGCCCCCATTTAGTGGAGGAACCAGAGCTCTGTAGTCACAAGGGCTGGGTTCAAATCCTGCTTCTGAGGTTTACCCCACGTGTGATTATGAGCAAGCTGCATAACCTCCCTGGGCCTCAGTTTACTCATCTGTACAATAAAGAACGTAGAGTAGCTGACTTCTGAGTGCTCATCCAGATTCCCATCTATGATTATCTTTTCCCAGACATAGCTCCTTTTACTCCCTTATGTTTCCCCTAGACCAGCCAAATGGACTACTTACCATTTCCTAAGCAAGCCCTCCTTCCCCCACTTCTCACTTCCGCACCTTCGCTCATGACAGTTCTTTTTCTTGGAACGCGTTTCTTCCATGCTGTCTTCACTGATGTATCCCTCCCAGTCCCACACAGTAGGTGCTCAATAAATCCTTGTGGGATGAATGAATGATTGAATCTGGTCACCTCTTGAACTCTAGCTCTATACTCAACAGAGCCATAGGATCTCTCCCTCCACAAGTTTGGAACTCATGATAATGCACAGGGCCTAGTACTCTTTTCAATGAAGAACTTCAATGAATCAGTCATTTTACAAACCCAAATCTCAAGGACTTAAGACTGGCTTTAGTTTGCTCCTGATCCTGAATCCAGTGGTGGAATTGATAGAGGCCAGACCCTTGGATGGCCAATGTGGCAGTGTCTTGGAAAAGTGTTTGGTAGTCAAGACTTTCCTTTCCCACAGTGAAAGAAGGATCCTGGGTACTTTATTTCCCCCCTTCCCCCATTCCTTTCTTGTACAGGGAACAATGCCTGACAGACAATCATAATGGAGACCTTTGTTCCATTGATGATGTTAGAACGTGAATTTTCTTCGTTCTAAAAGTTATCTTTCTATGCCTTGGGGGAAAATGGCTGGTTTAAAATCAATACCAAATACAGCTTAAGTGGAAATACAATTGGGAACATCAAACTTGATTATTTGTGAAAATTCTATGAAACATTAGCATATTACTGATTTAAAAAAATATGATCCCCCTCAGCCAACTGAAGAGAATTACAAACCAAAGTAACTATTTATTGCATTGGGAATAAGAGATTAGCCAGATAAAAAGAAGGAAAGGAAGAAAAAAGCTAGAGATTTGAAACATAAAAGACAGTGCCAGATAAACGCCATCCATTTTATATATCCAAATACTAAATTGTGCAACCAGACATGGATCTTAAGTTGGTAAAGAATTATTTTATAAACCCATTTTCATCATAACATGTGTAAAATGCAAATTTTGATCATTATGTAAATTGGTTAGTTGGTGTAATTTACTTAATTCAAAGCACTTAATGCAGCGTGGTATGTTTTTTCCAAAGTGCCACAGTAGACATTTATTTTAAATTGTTTTTAATCTACATCTTCCAGCCTAACTGATTATTTAAAATGTACCCCCCTCCTCTTTAGCCCCACCCTACACTGTGTTTGTTTTTTTAAAAGTGAAAACGAGAAGAGCTTGTTCAGAAATAGAACCTACTATCACTGAATCAGAGATTATTAGTGACGGAGAAGACCTTAGCACCATCTAGCCCCACATTTTACTTTTACAGATGAGGAAGGGAAGGAGAGAAACTTGCCCAAGAATGTACAACTGCTAAATATCAGAATGGCGATGTGAACTCAGGTTCCAAGACTCCATTTTTAAAACTCTGGGATTTTCATTTTCTGAGGTTTGATTTATTTTTTAGCATTCTCAGTTTGCATCCTTTGGATTCCATCTTGATTTTTCAATGACAATCAGTTGGTCATTGAAAATCCTCCCAAACATGCCAATTCCCCTGGCATTATGGACACTGGACCATCTGTGCTTGAAACAGCAGTTTACCTACATCTCAAGCCTTTTCTGGGAAGCTTCAGGGGCAGTGAAGCTCAGCAGAGGTCCAAATCCATCTGCTCCAGAGTACAACTTAACCAGGTGTAGTTGCTGAGCCAAAAAGATGCCCTGGGCTGGGATTAGGTTTCCTGAAACCTCTGGCACATGAAATAATCCATTTATTCTATTTGGTTTTGTCTTTCCCCCCTCAGGATAATAGGTGGAGAACAGTAAGTGGCATAAAATAGTATTTATGGTTGATAAAGTATTTTCTCCACAATAATCTTTAGAAATGTCTAATATAAGTATTTTTTCTTACTTTATAGATTGAGGAATTATGGCTTTCAGAAGTAGATGGATTTGTCCCTATTTATACAGAAAGTAGGTGTTTGAGCATATTTCACATTCATGCCTCCTGACTCCATGTCCCATACTCCATCTAGTACAACAAGCTGCCTCTCTATTGACAAAAGGCTATTTGTACCTGAAGGGCAATGAATAGGGCATTCCAAAAGTGGGAGAAATGGGACCCACAGTTTGAAATGATGTATGGATCTATATATTTTTTTTCAGATTTTATTTATTTAATTTTAGTTTTCACTATTCATTTCCACAAGATTTTGAATTTCAAATTTTCTCCCAATCTCTCTCCTATCCCCACCCCAAGATTTCAAGCATATTGATTACCCCTTACTCCAATCTGCCCTCTCTTATATCCATCCCATCCCTCCCTTTACCGAGTTCCTCCTTACTTTTTTGTAGGGCAAGATGGGTTTCTATACCCCATTGCTTGTATATCTTATTTCATAGTTGCTTGTAAAATTTTTTAACATTTGCTTTTAAAATTTTGAGTTCCTCATTCTCTCCCTTATTCCCTCTTCCCCTCCCTTCCGCATTGTGAAGATAGGCAGTTCAATATAGGTTTTACATGTGTAGTTATTCAAAACATTTCCATAGTAGTCATATTGTAAAAGACTAACTATATTTCCCTCCCTCCTATCCCGCACCTCATTTATTCTATTTTTTCTTTTGACCCTGTCCCTTTTCAAAAGTGTTTGTTTTTAACTATCTCTCCCTCTCCAATCTACCCTCCCTTCTATCACCCCTCCCCTTATCCCCTTCCCACCTATTTTTCTGTAGGGCAAGATACCCAATGGAATGTGTGTGTTATTCCCTCCCTCCTCAAGCCAAATCAACCAGAGTAAGGTTGTCTCATTCCCTTTTACCTCCCTGCTGTTTTCTTCCATTGTAACTGCTTTCTCTTGCCTCTTTTATGGGAGATAATTTATCCTATTCTTTCTCTCCCTTTTTCCTTCTCCCAATATATTCCTCTTTTCACCCATTAATTTTATTTTTTAAATATCATCCCTTCATATTCAACTCACTCTGTACCCTCTACCCATATATACATACACACATATACACATGCATACACATATATAACCATACACACCATACATGTAGATACACACATACACACGTAAACACACACACACACACACACACACACACATATATACCCCCCCCACACACACATATTCCCTTCAGCTATCCTAACATTGAGAAAAGTCTCATTATTTACAAATATTGTCTTTCCATGTAGGAACGTAAACAGTTCAACTTTAAAAAGTTCCTTATGATTTCTCTTTCCTATTTACCTTTTCATGCTTCTCTTGATTCTTGTATTTGAAAGTCAAGTTTTCTCTTCACCTCTGGCTTTTTCATCAAGAATGCTTGAAAGCCCTCTATTTCACTGAATGATCATATTTTCCCCTGAAGTATTATATTCAGTTTTACCGGGTAGGTGATTCTTTGTTTTAATCCTACCTCCTTTGACCTCTGGAATATCATATTCCAAGCCCTCCAATCCCTTAAGGTAGAAGCTGATAGATCTTGTGTTATCCTGATTGTCTTTCCAGGATACTCAAATAGTTTCTTCTTGACTGCTTGTAATATTTTCTACTTTACCTAGGAACGCTGGAATTTGTCTATAATATTCCCAGGAGTTTTATTTTTGGGATCTTTTTCAAGAGGCAATTGGTGGATTCTTTCAATTTCTATTTTACCCTCTGGTTCTTTACCTTTTGGAATCAGGGCAGTTTTCCTTCATAATTTCTTGAAAGATACTGTCTAGGCTCTTTTTTTTATCATGGCTTTCAGGTAGTCCAATAATTTTTAAATTATCTTTCCTGGATCTATTTTCCAGGTCAGTTGTTTTTCCAATGAGATATTTCACATTGTCTTCTATTTTTTCATTTTTTTGGATCTCTTTTATAGTATCTTGATTTCTCATAAAGTCATTAGCTTCCATTTACTCCATTCTAATTTTGAAAAAGTTGTTTTCTTCAGTGAGCTTTTGGATCTTGTTTTCCATTTGACCAATTCTACTTTTTAAGACATTCTTCTCCTCATTGGCTTTTTGAATCTCTTTTCCATTTAAGTTAGTCTATTTTTTAAAGGTATTTTTCCTTCAGTATATTTTTTGGTCTCCTGTAGCAAGCTGTTGACTAGTTTTTCATGATTTTCTTGCATTGCTTTCATTTCTCTCTCCAATTTTTCCTCTACTTCTCTCACTTGATTTTCTGAATTTTCAGAAAGATTCTATAGTCTGATATTTTCTCCTCTGTTTGCTCATTTCCCCAGCCAAAGTAGCACCCTGCTTCCAGAGTAGAGAATGCTTTGTCCTGAATTTCTGGGGTTTTGTGCAGCTGTTGTCAGAGCTACTTCTAGGCACCTGTGAATTTTTAGTTCTTCTAAGGTGATATGATCAAAGGAGAGGTGTTTACTCCTCCCATGGTCTGTTGTCTGGTCTGTGAGTGACCACAGGCACTCTTTTCTGCCTCAGAACTGTGAGGATGATTCCCTTTCCATGTCCACCATAAGCTCTTCCATGCCAGTGCACCTACTTAATCTGGGACCACCACCCAAGACTCTGATCTGGATTCAAGCAGGGCAAAGCAAGAGCAATTGCCCCCTGATCACTGGCTTGATCCCCCCATTGTCTGTGGGCTTGGGGCTCCAGAAGCAGCCTCTGCTGTTGCCACCGCCACCACCTCTGCCACCCCAGGGCTGGGGTTGGACCACACTTTTCTCTCACCCAGGTCTAACAGAGTTTCCCCACTGACCTTTTACTTTGTCTTTATCATTCATGGGTTGAGAAGTCTGCAAACTGCCACAGCTGCCAGTGATTCAATCCCCTGAGGCCTGTTCTGTCTGGTCTGTGCCAGTGTGGCCCACGTGGGATTGTGCTCTGCTCCCAACCCAGTGTGATAGACCCTGCCAGGCTGTCTTCAGCTGGAGATGTGTTTCACTCTGTCATTTTGTGGGTTCTGTAACTCTAAAATTTGTTTAGAGTCATTTTTTACAGGTATTTGAAAGTGATTGGGGGATGAACTCAAGCAAGTTCCTGCTTTTACTCCTGATGTGTCTCTATTTTAAGAACCTTTGGTGGTCATGGAGACTTGATAATGAAAGAAATATGCTTATTTTGAGTACAATGTTAGCATATATGAAGATGGTATCTGTATCAGCAATGCAGTATTCACAATGCCTACAGTAACTATAAATATGCTGATATAGTTATTAATCACAAAATGGAACAGGCTCTCTACATAAGAAATATAGATAGTGCATTCATTTAAATACCAGAAAAC
>CM053582.1:547965786-548005907 GCA_028627135.1 Pseudochirops cupreus
CTCCTTCCAGGATTTTCCTTAGGATTAAATACTATAACATATATAAATTGCTTTACAAACATATAACAAGATGCATGACTCACATATAAATGATAGCCATTATTATTAAGAATTTAAGTGAATATGTTATTTCCGTAGCCATAACACAAGTTCTTTGAGGGCAGGGAATGTTTTATCTTTACATCCTTCAACACCTTGTACATATTGGGTAAGTAATAAATGTTTGTAAATTGGTTGAAATCTCAGAGGCAGTATTAGAACCCACGTTCCTTGGCTACAAATCCATTGTCAATTCCATGACACCAAATTCCATTTCCAGCACATATAAATGAATTCCATTTCACCTAATTAAATATATATAGTATATATGTCTACAGATAGCAATTAAAAAGCCAATATGTCCAAATCATCTTCCCTGACTGTACTGTTGAGTTATCTATCATAACTTCACAATGCCCATCATAACCTCTCTGGGGATGATTACAAATGAGATAAGGGGGAAATCATTTTGAAATATAATTTGAATTTTGCTTCTGAAATATCATACCAACACTGATCAATCACTCACCCCAACTACCTAAATCAGTCATAAATGAGGCATTTCTACAGCCCGTCATATGTCACTGGAAAAAGAAGGAGGAGAAACACTGATGGGTCTTGCAAACTTTGAGGATTAGGCAGAGGGTAGATTTTAATTGCATGCAAACTGCAGAGAAGAGGGGCCAGATGCAACCTAGGGGGTAAACATCCCCAAAGGAAGAAAGTAAACAGAAGAAAGTGAGCTGGACATATCCTGCTCAGCTCACTTTGTAAGCAGCTGTAAGGCTGAAGTATGGGAATCTGGAAACATTTGCGGGAATAGAAGCAGGGAATGGTCAGCAGAGAAATCAACTGTTGTCCTAGGAGGCTCGGGAGATACAGCTGTCACTTAAAACTCTACCCAGATCCTTTTTTTAGATAGGTCTTAAACAGAACACCATGTTCTGATGTCCCCCCCTCAAAAAAAAGGAGGAAAAAATCAGCTATCACAGGAGTACATAGAATGCTAGAAGTTACCATAGACATAGTTTGGTCAAACTCTACCTTCATAAATTCCTATCACAGCATCATAGATCAGAGGACACTCTATTTGGAGCTATAACGGGCCCAAGAGGTCAGAGAAGGGAATAAACGAATTTTATTGTTTTATCTTGGTTTAGTTTTTCAATTAATGGATATTCATCTTCCCTCCCTTCTACCATTTCATTTAAAAAATAATAATAAAAGCTCCTATAACAAATAAATATACTTAAGCAAAAAACAAACACTATATGGTCTATATCCAATAATGTATGCCGTATTTTGTATCTTGTGTTCATTGTCTTTCTACAAGGAAGTAAGTAGTACAGTCCATCCTCAGTTCTCTTAAGTTCTTCACAGTTATTTGTCTTCCCAATGTTGTTATTGTACGATGAGGAAACTGAGACACAGAAAGGTTCAGTGACTTGACCAAAGTCATGCAACTAGTAACTAAGTGATATTGGAATGTAAGAGACCCTAAATACTAAAACTTGCGGCCTCTCCTTCCAGAGAGGGAAAAACAAGACCCAAGGAAACCAAGCTAAAAATCTACTGTCTTTTGCCTGACATCTGAGGCCTTCTTCAATGAGGCCTCCATCTACTTGTACAATTTTATCTCCCATGACTCCTTTTCACTTAATCTATGCTCCAAAATGCCTGATTTATCATTCCAAATATCATCTTCATTACCTTCACCAAACCTTTGTTTATGCTTCTCCCTGTGCCTGAAAATCCTCATCTTCCTCTCTCCCCTCTGAATCCCACTTTTTTGAAATCATAAACAGAATGTCTAAGCTGAAAGAAATCTCAGGGATCGTTGGATCCAACCTCATCATGGCCTACCTTGGTGACACAGTGAATAGAGTGTCTGGCCTGGAGTTAGGAAGACTTGAGTTCAAATCTAGGATCAGACACTTACTAGCTGCATGCCCCTAGGCAAGCTACTTTGCAGTGTTTGCCTCAATTTCTTCATAGGTAAAATGTGATGGAAAAGGACATGGCAAACTATTCCAGTATCGTTGGCAAGAAAACCCTAAATGGGGTCACAAAGAATCAGACACGACCGAGCAACCAAAAACAACAAATTTTTTTTATATTTATTTATTTACATGCCTGTTAGGAGATAAGCTCTTTGAAGGCAGAGTTAGCATTGTCTCATGTCTCAAGTGATGTCATGCAGCGTGCTTTGATTATGTGTTTATTAAATGCTGCTTAATATAAAATATCTAGTCTGTAGTCAAATAAGAATCCTATCTTCCATCCAGGACTCTCTCCAAAATGCCACTCTGCTCCCCCAAATAAATGGGGGTATATACCTAACTGCTTGGAAAATCTCCTTCACCCAAAGTCTATCTAGCAAAAGAAGAAGATGGCCAATGCTAGCCGGTAAAACTGGTAAAGTAGATTGAAATGCAGTGGTGAGGCCTCTGAATGCCAGGCTAAGAAACTGATATTTTATTTATTAGGCACTAATTAAGTAGTGCAAGTCTTGGGGAACAGCAACAGAAAGAAGTAATCAAATAGTTTTTAGAAAGATTATTTTGGCAGCTCTATGAAGGAATCATAAAAAGGAGAGACACCAGACAGGAAAATTAATTAAAGACTATTATGATAGTCTAAGTGAGAGATGATGGATTAAACTAGAGTGGAAAGGAGAGAAGATTCAGAGAATGAAACAACAGACCATTCGCTGAAGGCTTGACTTTGTGTCAAAGGTGATAAAATGAGTATGAGATCTTGATAATGATGGTGCTGGTAGTGGTGGTAATAGTTATATGGAACTTTGAGGTTTCCAAAGGACTTTACATGTTACCTCATTTGATCCTCACAACAATGGTGTGAGTGAGAGATATGCCATTATTATTCCCAAGTTACACATGAGAAAACAAAGGCAGAAAGACTTCTTCAGAGTCATAGAGCTAGTCATTATCCAAGATAGAATTTGAATTCAAGTCCTCCTGAATCAATGGTCAATGCTCTATCAGTTATATTGTCTGTCCATCTGTCTGTCTCTCTGTCTCTGTCGCTCTATCTCTCTGTCTCTCTGCCTCTCTGTCTCTCTGTCTCAGTCTCTGTCTCTGTGTCTCTGTGTCTCTGTCTCTCTCTCTCTTTCTCTCTGTCTCTCTCTCTCTGTCTCTGTCTCTCTCTCTCACACATACACACACACACACACACACACACACACACACACAAGGGATGTCTTGTATATTTTCTATGACCAGGTACCAGAGTTTAGAGATAAAGAACAACAAGAACCATCCCCATTCTCAGAAATAGGTTACATTTTCTCTCCTTCCCTGGAGGACCTAATCTCTTTGAGAAACTACAACTGCCTTTTCAGCCAACCTCCCAAAGACACAAGAGGTACAAATTTCAATTCCATGTCAGAGTTTTCATTTTGCTTACAGTGATTTCTAGTTTAGCAGGAAATGAACACCCCAAAAAAGCATTTAGGATTAATCCTAGCCTTTTTGTAGTTGCAATAAAATTCAGTTAGGAATGAAGAATGATTATTTCATTGCAAACCCCGTCACCATCACCGGGAAGCCAAGATCCAATTGTCTGTGAATTAGGTGCTAGCTCACTAGGTAGTCTAAGGTGTCAAGTGCTTTGACTGAATTCTCAAATTCCAATCTCAGTTTTCTGACTTTTTTCTAAAAACTATACAGATCAGTGATAACAATGGGGACAGCTTAATCATCATTTGTACCAGTTCTTTTTGCACTGGGATGTGGGAAGAGACTGAGCTAGGAATCTCTGCCCAGGTCTGAGTCACCTACTTGCATTTTCTTCCTTTCTTTGGAAAATAATTTTTTTTTATTGGTGCTCTTCTTATTTAAACATCACTTTCCAATGACTGCCCTTGTCAGTTCCATTCCCACGACTAGTAGAAACTGCCCCTTTGTGTAGTGTCCTAAGTAAGCCAAAAAGAAAAGTCAGTCCACGTGTATCTTATCTCACACATGGAGTCCCTCTATTTCTTTGGGAAGTGGAATCTCTCCCTTTCAGCAGTCTAAGGTTATGATTCATGCCTACGTTAATCAAAGTTTTGGTAGTCTCCAATTTTATTTTCTTTTTCAATATTTTTATCTTTGTATAAATGACTTCCTTGGTTCTGTCCACTTTCCTTGGCCCCAGGTTATGCAAATCTTCCCTAATTTCTCTGAATTCTTTGGATTCATCTCTCCTTGCATTATAAAGCAATATTCTATTATATTTGCATACCATAATGTGTTCAACTGTTGCTCAATTGAAATTCATGGTTCTCTCTCTCTGTATCTCTCTCTCTCTCTCTGTGTCTCTCTCTGTCTCTATCTCTGTCTGTCTGTCTGTCTCTCTCTCTCTCTCTCTCTGTCTTTCTCTCTCTCTCTCTCTCTCCCCCCTCCTGTCTTTCTCCCTCTCCCTTTCTCTCCAATCCTTTGCTGTTTCCTACTTCCCCAAGAAAGAGGCCTGGTCCAAAGTAAAGCAAAGGAAAACTCCCAAAATTTAGATCAGGGAGGCTGTGAAGGGCTTCACATCACCCACCAGCTCACCTCAAATCTTGTGTGCTGTAAGTCCAACCCGGACTGACCTCAGAATACTGTCTGCAACAGCTCTGACAAGTGGTTAAAGAGGCTTTCCTCTAATATCTCCACTGCTGAGAGTAACCCAGTATCTGCTGAGGCAGTACATTGCACATAGGGACAAATTCAATTTGATTCAAATCTACCCTTCTTGGTACATTATGCTGAAGACAAAAGGAGAAAAAGGAAAACAATCGTTCTTACCTTCTAAGAGCTTATACTCTCTTAGGGGTGAGAAAAAAATAAATCAAACATATAAATATAATATACTGTGAGAAAGGAAAGAGGGATTCTAATTAGAAAGGTTTTCTTTATGTTGGACCCAAATCTTTCTCCCCTCAGCTTTCCCCGGTTCCCTCTAGTGTGGCCTCTTGGGCCAAGTGGAATAAATCTAAGTGTTCTCCATCCATGCCATCCCATTAAATAAAGGCTCCTTGGCTCACGGTCTGGGAGTGCCCAAAACAGAAGAAAGTCTATGATACAGAGGAGTACTCTCACCAACAAAGGAAAGGCTCCTTCCTTCCTGTTTGTAAGAACATTTTCCTTTCCCCCATTTATTTCTCTATTTCCTAGAGCCCTCATCCATACTCCTGAAAGCAGAAGGCAGTGTTGGTGAGGAGGATGGAAAGAAGGGGAGGGGATCCACCAGGTAACTAAATATAATGGGCTGATTTAAGAAGTTTGGGGGTTCTCCATGCTAAGGAGAGACAAGAGGACCACTTGTCGAGGATATCATAGAAAGAAATTTCATTCTGGCCAATGGATTGGATTGAATGGTCCCTAATATCCCTTTTGGCTCTGAGGTTATGATTATGTCAAATTTTGGAGGAAAAAAAGTTAAGTTATCACTCAAGTATAATGGAGCCAAGCCTAAATTTGAACCCAGCATTGCTGATCAGAGCTCCCTCCATTACACCACAGCTGAATCTGGCTCATGAGAAAAAGAAAAGAGAAAGGAACCAATGCTATCTAAGACTAACTTTCCAGGCTTATAACTCATTATTCCCTTTCCTCCAATCTGTGATCAAACCAATAGATTTTCTTGCTTTTCCTCACACCTAACTTTCAATTTCCCACCTGTGTGCCTTTGTATATATGTTATCCCCCATGCTGGGAATTCCCTCTCTCATCACTCCTACCTATAGAAATCCCTAATTTTCTTCAACATGAGACCTTTACAGTTCCCCTCAGCTGCCTGACCCCTCCCAACACAACTTTGCGATTATTTTATATATCCCAATATGTGTATATGTTGTTTCTTCCAATAAAGTGTAAGCACCTTGGGGAGAGGGACTGTTTCACTTCTGTCATTGGATCCCAGAACCCAACACTGTACTTGGACCATAGTAGGTGTTGAATAAATGCCTGTTGATTGACTGAATTACACTGCAATTGTGCTGGAGGAAAAGGAAAAATGTATAAACAAGGCAAAAATGAAGCTGATTAAACATGACATTCATGAAATCTGGCAAATAAATGGGAAAAGTAAGAATTCTCTTCCCTTTAAAGAGATTAGCTATTTAGACTAAAGGGTAAATTTTCTACTTAGGGCCTATTCATAGAATGAAATTGTTCTAAATACAAGGTATCTAGGTGGAGCAGAAGATGTGAGTTTGAATCTTGTCTTAGACACTAGTTGTGTGACCCTGAGCAAGTCATTTAACCTCTGTGCATGTTAGGTATTAGTGTTAGGAAGGTGTTAGGAAGGCCTCTGTAACTATTGATATAAGCCACAAAGTTCTACTACTCATAGCATGATGGCAACCTTCATTTCTCAAAGACTATGCCAGTGACACACAGGAACTCCTAGTTTCTATGATGACAAAAAATAAATCTGAGTACAGTCTCCATAAGAAACTTGCTGAAATTCAAAGAGCTCCATCACTATTAACCAAGTCACTACTTGATGGATTCTTTAGCCACAGAAATACATGAATCAAAGGAAAATGCAAAATGGTTCTCTGCCATATATGCCCACTTCTACTCCTGTGGCAAAAATAAAATGACAGAAACCAGGGGCAGATGGTCCTATTGTTAGTAAAGGTTTAGATCGTTTCCAAACATTCACTTAATTATCAGTCACCTCAGTGGGATATGCTTATCTAGTAACCAATGAATGGACATAGTACAAAGAAATTGATTATGTAGATATCGATCATTTTAGTATAAATATAATTGGATGAAGGAAGGAAATTGTTGCTAAACAGAAGGATAGGTCACAGGCTTTCCTTGGCAAGTCAAATAAAGGCATTTGTAGAATTGGTTTTATTGTCCATCTAAAGGCAACAAGAAACATCATTGCATGAGACTCTTGTATATCTCTCCTTGCATTGTTCACAATGGACATTAACCAAAAGTTCATCATGAAGATAATTTCAAACTATGTATCAACATCTGTTACAGAGAATGAGAAAGAAGAGGAATTCTATAAAAAAAAAAAACCAACAAAACCACTAATACCCCTACCTTCAATTAAAGTATCCTGTGCTCTAATACTGGGTAAGTTTAATTCATAGATAGGTATAAATGAGAACGGCAAAATACAATATTGGAAAATAACTCCAGAGCAAAACCTAAATGTCAGACGCTTGCAGACTAAGTACATCAAAGAATCAAGAGATGTTAGGAAGGATAGGTACCAAATAATACCAAAAAATGAAATGGGGCTATGTTAGTGATATGGTTTCATTAGCATTTTTAAAAAAACTCCTTGGTAAGGAAAATCCCTCTACTAGTGAAGACCAATATCTTGTTTGAAACTTATATTGTCAAGATTAAGTGACTTGCCTAGGGTCACACAAGCAGTATGTGCCATGTTCTCCTAGTTTCAAGGTTAGCTTCATATCTATTATACCACACTGCCTCTCAATGCTATATTAATAGGGAATAACTAATTAAAAACATGAAAGTAATTAGTGAGTTGTTTATTAGTGGTAAGACTACTGACTTACTGAAGAAAATATAAAAAATACTCTACCGAGTTAGAAGAATGAAAAAGAAGAAATGTTACACGAAGTTAAAACAACTCTAAACTGATGTATTTAAACAATTCCTCACCAAAGGAAAGACAGCATTATGTAAGCAATAAAATGTTGTACCTAAAGTGCGGAAAACACAGGTTCAAAACCTACCTCTGACATTTAGAAATCGTGTATTCTTGTACCGGTCGCCTCACCTCTCTGGTATTAGTTAACTTAAAGACTTACCTATTCAGTTGTTAACAAGAAAACCAGAAGAGCCCAGAAACAACCTCAGCTAGCAAACATAATCGCCTTGCCAAGCAAAGACATATGACATTTGAAGGGTAAGGCCAATTTAGACTACAAAATTATTCACAAAATCTATCAGAGGATGGTGGAAGACAGAGTATCATCTCATAAGAAAGTAAGATATAATGAAGAGAGAAAAGTTTACAGACAATTTGACAAGAGACGCAATTAAAGTGGATTATCCCAAGAGCATTTTAGAATGAAACTGGAAAGATGACAACAAATGAAAAATGGAAAAAATCTATCAAAATTAGAACACGTTTTTCTCTCCATCTGCAACAATGGAATCAACACATTTAGAATAAAATATCCCAGTTCCCTTTGTGCTATACATGGAAGTAGAAATGACTCTAAAAAACAGAGAGTAGCTGGACTAGTCCAAATATACACAGAGGGAGAATATGCCAGAGGCAACATAATTTTGAAATCTGAGATAAATTCTCAAGACAGTTGAAAGATGGGAAGATACCAAATGTTTGCAGGGAGGGTGAGAGCCAAATCAAGGATATTATTATCCTAGAAAAAATAAAGATAACTGAGAAACTTTTTTAAAAATAAGTAATTTCTGACCCACATGTCTACTTTCTCATCTCTATAAAATCTTTGTAAGAATAACTTATGTACATATTAATAGCCAAATCCAGTTTACATGTAGGGACATACTCAAAATGTGTCTTTAAGACTTTAAATTTATTAACAGCTGTACTCACCATCCATAGCCCTCTAGCCACTGAAATTCTCAGGAGTAGGAAACATTCTCAGTTATATTGAGTACCATATGAACTGAATTAATCAAAACCCAATGAACCAGGAAACTAAAGAGAAGCATCATGAGAGATAGAGTGGGAAAAGCATGAAACTTGGAGAAAGAAGGTCTAGATGTGAGTTCTGGGTCTAAAGTCATTTCAGCTTTCTGAGATTCAATTTCCTCATCTGTAAATTGGAGGTACCAATACCAATACTATATACATACATATATATATATCATGATTTTTTCTGAGGGAAAGTACTTTGAAAATTTTAAATTGCTATAGAACTGTGGGCTATTTATATAGCTACATTAACTAAACAGTTTTGTTTTAAACAGATATAGTGACTTTCATTAGATTATATTTACTGAGGCCCAAGAGTGAACTTTGTTATTTTAGAAGGATTTCTTACCATAATGGTTAAAAAAGAAAGGTTTTCTTGTTTAATCCTCACTTGTGTGGAAAATTGATTATTAATCAGAATAGATCATATCCTAAAAATTCTGGTTATTGGGGGTTTATGTAATCACAGACTTGAGTAATCTCACAAATTATTTGACACTATTATTGATTCTAACAAATTATATGGGCCCCATCTTGTATAGACATAAAATCTTCTGTTCTCATCTTGCTAGATCTAGAAGACAAGAAAGCTGGGCAGGTATCCCAGGATACCTATATATTAAGTGTCACTGTGCTGAATCGGACACACCTGAGAAATAGGTGAAGATGCAGAGAATGTTATCTAAGAAGGCTTTGTGACAGAGCATTGTCAGTGTCCAGCCCTTTGGTATACTCTGCCATTTAGAGAATAGCTCAATGGAGGAAAAGGTTTGGTTTGGTTTTCCCCGATGGATACACACAGATATACAGGAAAAGCCATGTAGGTAATGAGGCTCCCTAGAGCCCCCTTGCTTTACCACAATGAGGTTGTCTTACTTTCCTTCTTTCTGGCACACAAGGTCAACTAGTATTGAATAATGGGCCAATCTAACACAAGTCCAGCATCCCAGGCTATGGCTTATAGAAAGCTTCAGTAGGCTGAGAAGTGAGTGTCTTCCTGGATGCTGATGGTGATGGCTGCTTCCTTGCTGCTCTATGGTTCAACTGCCCTGCTTCTCTAATTGTAGTAACACACTGAAAATAAATTGCATGTATGTGGACATGCTCCAAAAGGCTCACACTGCATTCACAGACACTTAGGTACACAATACATTACATAAATGCACACATACACACACGCACGCACACATGTTCTCACAAACACAGTATCAAATACACAATAGTTTAATTACCATAAGATATAAACAAAAAAGACTAAATAAGTTCTTTCTGGGGTTTCCATTTCCCTACAGCCAGCTCATTTCAACTATACACTGCTCACTCAAAGCTTCAATTAGTCTTCATACCAATCTTCTATCTGGTACTAAGGATGATGTCATGGGGAGATTAGGAGGCTGTCCTGGCCATGACTCAGGACCCAGAAGCATCAAGCAGGGAATTCACGATGCAAACATTTTGTATCCATCCACAGAATAAGGGCAAGTAAAACAACTGATGGGAAAACATGGAAGAGTCCTTCCAGGCTGGCCTCATCTATTATTCAAATACAAACAGTCTCCTACTAAGGATTTTTACCTCCCATCCTTATCCCAAAACACCCTCCAGGCCGCAGCCTTTTTCCCCTTTCTCTCTTGACAGCCTAGTGGCTGCTCATCAGATAAATCGTTCTGATAACAGATACCCAACTCAAAACATTACAAAGAACTCTAAGGGTTGGAGTTCTGGGCTGCCTCAGGAAAACAATTATTTTCCTAGAAAAACAAACCCAAATAATGGTTGCTAAGGTAATGGGGGAAGGGAGAAAAGAAACAGGAGGAAGAATTGATTTCAAAATTTCAATCCACTAGAAAACTGTGTTGAAAAATCAAAGTTAAATTGCATCTTAGCCCTTGGAACCAAAATCAAATTAATAGGAAAAGGAAAAATCAAAGAGGGTTTTATTCTCCAAGATCTCCTAATAACCACATACCCTATTGACAAATGTAGGAAGGGAAAAATAAAAACAAGGATCAAAATGGAGGGGCACCAGAAAAATCACTGGATTACAGTAGTATTAATGCAGGCAAGCCAAACATTTTTGACAAACTGGCACCAGCTTTTCATGCCCAGGCATCCACCAGGAGGAAGCCAAGAGGCCCCATGGGTCGAAAGTGCCAGGAAATTCATGCTCAACCCACAGCAGATCTGGGAATAACCAACAACATTCTTCTCTGCCCTTGCCTCCTCTGAGGCTCTCAGGCACCATCACCTGGAAACCATCTGTACTGTCACTCTAGCTAATCAGGACACTGAGGCATCTCCCTTACCCATTGGAAGGTGTTTCAATAATGCAACAGGCTTCATTATAAGCCTGCTCAGGCAAATGGATGCTCAGGCTGGGGATGGTTACAAGAAGAAGAGAGGCTTGAGTAAGCAATCTAAATTCCTCCCAGGTATGGGAACAGCTAGTATCATGGCAATAATTCTGTTAGCCTAGGCCAATGACAGCATGGAGCCATTGAGATGTTCCTTTCCCCTCTCCCTCAGGGCCACTCTCACCCTCTTTGGCATTCTGCCAGTAACACCCCCACCCCATTCAGGCCTTGGGATGTACTCTCATGCTTTCTAGCTAGTTGTCAATTAATCCTTGTTGGACTGTAGCTTTTAACAGATGAAGGTGTGGCTTCTAGGGTGCTGACAAATTCTCAGTGAATGAAGCCTAGGAAAGATCTGAAACCTGCAGAGAGAATATTTGTATCTGAAAATTGTTTCCTTTGTAACCCACTCCTATCCACCAGAAGCCTAGAGCTTTTACACTAATGATTGTGAGTTACTTTTAAAAAAAGACCCATTATTTTAGCAATGTAGAGCACTCCCAGAGGAAAAATCTTCCTCTATCAACATACATCATAAGCATCTGCTCTGCAAATTACAGTCTCTCTAGAGTTACTGGAGCTGTTTAGAGATGGATTGACTTGCCCAGGGTCCCACAGCTAGTAAATGTCAGAGACAGGACCTGAACTCCCTGCCCATTCTCTGTCAATGATGCTTCATTGCCACTCATGAATATTTCTCACAAAATAAATCCCTCCTGCCATGGGCAGTGATTTTTTTTTTATGTATTTAAAGAGCACAAGTATAATACACAACATTGAAAAGTGTCCTTTCTATACCATGGATGTTCATGCTCAAGAGCTACAAACTAGGGAGCTGTTCCTTCAGCCTGGGATGTGGGCAAGATCCCTCACTAAGAAAAAATTGGACAGAGTAAATCAACCTTTAAAATGTGATGTAATTATGTTTATATACATAATAAATGTATAATATATACAAAGACCTTTCTGTTTTCATCTTGCTTGATAATAAATTTCTCAAAGTTAAACAAATATTGATTTTTGTGTGTATATCTACACATATGTGTATATACACATACACACACACACATATATATATATTCATTATTACCATTACAGTCTTTTCCCTCCAATATAATCAAAGCTTCGTGAAAGCAAAGACTGCCTTTAATTTTGTCTTTGTAGCCCTAGCACCTAGCATACTACTTCCCATATGTTCGTGGTTGTTGAATCATTTCAATCATCTTCAACTCTCTACAACCCCATGTGGGATTTTCTTGGCAAAGATACTGGAGTGGTTTGTCATTTCCTTTTCCAATTCATTTTACCAATGAGGAACTAAGGCAAACAGGGTTAAGTGATTTGCCCAGGGTCATACATCTAGTAAGTGTCTGAGGTCAGATTTGAACACAGGTCTTCTTGACTCTAGGCCTTACCCTTCATCCACTGTACCACTAACTGCTCCCTTTCCATATAGGTGCTTAATAAATACTTGTCAAATTGCATTAGATTGGGATGGAGGGCTCAAGGCTGACACATCCTCTCTTGGATAACTTGTACCTCAGTCATTTAGTGAGGGTAAAAGGGACCTGGTTGGAGAAGGAAATGGACGCCCAGGTTTAAGGATTTACCAAATGCATCCTTTGTACCACCAAGAGACCAGGAATCCAGACACAAAGAGAGCAAACCTGTAAAAAAGCACTTTACCAAGTAAGGAGCTTAACCTTAACTCCTTAACCTATTTGGAGTTAGGTGAAGCAAGAGAAAAAATGCTAGACATATGTGGAGATTGGGTTACATATCCCTTTCTGCTCCATTTAGGAGGTGAAAGGGCTAAAGAAAGCATATCCCTCTCTATCAGGGCTTATTAGAAAGGACCAAAGGTTGAAGCTAATGGTCTCTAAGGATTTTTCCAGATCTAAATTATGATTCTATATTCCTAGGGTCCTATGAGTTGCTTTACAAGACTAAAAAAAAATTCCAAGAAGGAAACCAAGTTTCAGAGGAGGCAGAGGTGAATAAAAGGGCAGCTAGGTGGTACAGTGCCAGACCTGGCGTCAGGAAGACCTAAATTCAAATCTGGCCTCAGACGCTTACTAACTGTGTAACCCTGAACAAGTCACTTATTCTTATTTGCCTCAGTTTCCTCATCTGTGAAATGAGCAGGAGAAGGAAATGGCAAACCACTGTACTATCTCTGCCAAGAAAACCCAAATGGGGTCCCAAAAGTGAGACATGACTGAAATGATTGAACAATAATAATAGAAGGGAATAAAAGTTATCAAGGATTAGAAGGGTAGGAAGAGATATTATGAAGAAGGAAAGGAAAAGCAAATCTAACATCTGCATTTTCATAGGAGTTAGCTGACTCTTGCTGTCAGAGGTGTATCTGGGTCCGTAGTTTTGTACCCAGAAATTATCTGATCCAAACCCCTCATTTTATAGATAAGGGAGTGGAGGTCCACAATCATGAAGTGCTTTACCCAAGTCACTCCAACAGTCAGTGGAAGATCCAGGATTTGAACTGAGGTCCTCTAAATCCAAATCCAATATACTTTCACTATATCATGCAATATCTCATATTATACGGAAAAGTAAAGAAAATCCACATGCAGTAACATGAAGAGATGAAATATCTATAGGAGAAAGAAATGTGGTATGGCAATCATTAAGGTAACATCAAAATGGCCTTAGAAAAGTCTGAGTTGGTCAATGAGGAAGAGTATTATCTTCCTGGATATCTAGGTTATATGTGAGGGATATTTCAGATACTTCTCCAATACTGGTCAGATTTAACAATTATGATATTTTTTTAGTGACTCATGAAAGTGATGAAAAATATAACCGCAGGAAACCTAGAAAGTATCTTAAGAAACAGCCTTGGAGACACAGGAGCTATTGTTATTCTACTTTTAATTGTTACTCAGGCTTTTAGAAGAGAAAGGAAAATATATGAAAAGAGGATAAATAACTGGCTATATGAGAGTTGTTGATGAATGGAATTTCATTTCAGGGTCATTGGTTTTAGATAATGAAACGATAAACTCTTAGAGGTGGAGGGCATTTTATCAGGCCTGGGAGAATACAGTTGGCTAAAGACTTTCCAATCTGATTGAAAGGGTTTCAAACTGGAAATTGGAGGGGAAGAAGAAAAATGTTCAGATTAAAATGCTAAATTTACTTACTATGGAGGATATTACAGATGTCGTAAAAAGAATAATTGTGTGAGAGATTATCATTAATTCACCAGAATAAAAAACTCAGAAAAATAGGGTAAATATATATATAGATATATATATATTTGACCTCAGATGTCTACACACCAATACACAAAGCTATATGTAATACGTCAAGTGAACTTGGGATTTTAGCAAAAGGAGGAAATTACATGGTAGAATGAGACTTACTACTGAAATACAGCAATGGAAAGTTTGGCCTTGTTTTTAAAAAAAAATAGATTTGGTAGAAGAAATAACCTATTGACCTCCAATAACTATCTGCCCATGCTCTGGCTTTGTTGTTGTTTTTTTTCTCTTTGATTCTTAACCCCATCTTTAATCATTTGAATCTACTCTCTCCTATACTATTGAATACCTTGCCAATACTCATGCCAAAACTCAATCTTGGGGCATCTTTTTTCTGCTCTTATTTGCATATCAGTGAATAACTGGAGGAAGTCCCATAGTCATGTTGATTGGGTCCACTAAAATCTTATGTTATCTAATCTCAACTGGACTACCATTGCTAAAAGTCAACCCTTTTATTCTTACTCAAATGATGTCATTATACTCCTAGGAGGATTGGCTACTACAAACCTTTTCTCTTCTTTTTTCTTCTCAAACCTTCTTTATCATCCCTCCTTCCTTCCTCTTAAAGACCTAGTCTACTACTTTACTGTGAAAATAGATGCTGGACATCACATAATCCCCAAACTCCTCTACATCATCCCCCATTCTTTCCTTCTTTATTCAAGAAATCACTGATAAAGACATGGATTTTTCTCTTTGCAAAGAGAAACTTATCTATGTGTATCCTTGCTACTATTCACAATCAACTTCTCTGGTATCTTGAAATAGCAATTATCACTACCCCCATCTTTACTCTTTTCTTATCTACTATGTCTTCCTGTGCCACTCACAAACTTTCCCAAGTATCTGCCATTCTTTACCCCCACTCCCCCCAAAAAAAGTCCTCTGAAAATAGAACAGTGATAGAAAGATGTTGGTAGATGGCAAATTGGGCCAAATTATGCAAATAAAGTTATTCAAATACTTATGCCCTTTGACTCAGAGATACTACTCCTAGACATATGTATACTCCAAGGAGATCACTGACAAAAAGAAAGACCTCATATATACACAATAGCAAAACTGGAAACAGAGTAGATGCTGATTGATTAAGGACTGACTAAAAGCACTGCAGTACTTGAATATAATGAAATTTTGCTGAACTTTAAAACTTGGTGAATACAGAGAAACATAAGAAGATATATGAACTGATGCAAAATGATATAAGCAGGAACAGGAATAAATATTCAATAATGCCTACAATATAAATGAGAAGCTTCATGAAACAATTAGAATTAACTGAATGCTGAAAAATCACAATGACAAAGCTTGGCCTCAAAAAAGAGATATAAAAGCAACTCAGCCATCTTCCTTTCAGATGCATCAAGTAATAGACATGGAACACTGCACAGAATGCCCAATATCTTTCTTGATATGTTGGTTAGTTTTGCTAAACTGTTTTTTTTTATTCCTTATAAAAAATTCTTTGTTATAATGGATGTCTCTCTGGAAGAGAAGGGGAAGAAGAGGTATTTATTAGAAAATGTATGATATAAAAATAAAAGATATCAATGAAATTCATTTTTTAAAAATAATCACTTGACTCTCCCACTCCCTCAAGCTAGCCTACTGCTGTATATCCTTTCTTTGTTTCACAGCAAAATTCTTAGAAAAGCAACATGTACTCATAGCCTCTACTTCCTGACTCCCACTCACTTTTTCCCTCCTGAAGCTTCCAACTCCAGCACTCAACTGAATATGCTTTCTCTAGATTACCAGTGAGTTTTTTAAATGATCAAATCAGATGGTGTTCTCTTTTCCCTTGTAGCCCTTTTGAATTCCTCCACAGTTTTCCAAAGTTATTGACCACCGTCCCTTCCTTAATCAGCTTCCCTGATACTGTTCATTCTTGCTTGTACAAACACTCCTTCTCATCCCTCTTTCCTGGATGTTCCCTCTCTCCTAAAAAGGGAGGTGTGCTCCAAGGCTCTGTTCTGAGCCCTCTTTTCTTCTCCTTATACTTTCTCAGTTACATATCAGTTCTGGTGTGTTTCATTTTTTAACCTCTAGAAGATGATACCTACATCTATGTCCAAAATTCTTAGTGAACTTTGAAGTTTTAATGTCTCAAGACAACAACTTTTAGAACTCCCTGTATATTCAGTGATCATCTTTATCATAAGATCATAAGTCTAGAACCTGAAGGAACTTCAGAGGTCATCTAGCCTGATAGCTTTCATTATATAGGTGAGGAAACCGACCTCCAGGGAGTGTTACTAACTTGCCCAAAGTCACACAGGTGGTTAAGGAGCAATCTCACTGCACCAATTGCCATTTCCATCTGAATGCCCCATAGGCATCTCAGTCCACATGTTCAATATAGAATTCATTATCTTTTTCCTCTAAGCTCACCCTTCCTCCAGACTTCCTCTTTTTTGCTAAAATTAACATCATATTTCTGACAATTCAGGTTTCCAACTTCCAAGTCATCTTTGTCTTTTCATTCTCCCTAATCTACCCATCACATATGTCAAACATCTTGTCAATTCTATCATCATAAAAGTTCCATTTGTCCTACTCCTGTGGTCACTATCCCACTTCAGAATCACTTTTTACCTGGACATCTATAATACTTCCCAATTAATTTCCCTTTTTCTGGTCTCTGCACCTGAAAATTAATCTTCCAAGTAACTAACAAAGTAAATATCCCAAATTACATATATGTGTATATGTACATGCATATATGTATGCATAATTCATAAATCCAAGTATGTATATGTACATACACATATTGTGTGCATATATGCACATGTGTATGTAAAGGGAAAGTGATCACAGAGGGGAAAGCTGGGGAAGGACTCCAGCAGAAGATGGAATTAAATTAATTTAATTGTGCAGCCAAGGAGATTTATTCCTGTGTGGAAACACATGAGTAAATGGGGAGATCAGCTTTCTTTATGAGAATTTTCATCTCACAATAAGTAAGGAAAAGCATGTGGGGAATTCTCACACTGAACTTATGTCTGGTCAGCAAGAAGGAACCTGTGGGAGAACAGAAATAAAAGAAAGTTTAGGAGATAGTGATGATGTTACTTTTCTGAGTGTCAAAAAAGGGAACATACTTCTAAATGTACAAAGAAAAGATAGATACAGTCCCATGACCTGGTACTCTAAAGGAGAAGACTTTGAGAAAGGAGAAGAAGGCTTTGATATTGAAATGACACAATTACAAATTATGACAATAAGGGGAGGGGGAATAGAAATCTAAAGAGACCAATGTAACTCCACAAAGAGCTCTCAAATAACTGAGACTTTAAAATAAGATCATATGTGCAAAATGTTTTCATGTGATCTGTAGATGTCACTTAAAGACCACTAGGTAAAGACCACTAAGTGGGACAGAGTGTTGAGCCTGGATTCTTGAAGACCTGAGTTCAAATCCAGCCTCAGACACTTCCTAGTTGTGTGAGACTGGGCAAGTCCCTTAACCTCAGTCTGCTTTAGTTTTCTCAATTATATGATGAGGATCATTATAGCTGCTACTTCCTAGGGTTGTTATGGGATTAAGATAATATTTTTACTGTAATTCCTGGCATATAGTAGGAGTTATACAAATGCTAATTCCATTCTCTTCCTCCCCTTCAAAGACAAAAGAAGGGGCACATCACCAATAAAGAATACAGCAGTGTCATTAACAGTCCAGGTGCAAGACCCTCATTACCTCAATTAGAAGGGTAGGGCAGTGGATGTGAGAAGTAGAAAGGTAGCAGCTGGCACCAATAACCCTGACATGGTCACTTGCCCTTCCCTTCGGAAGTTTCCAGCAATCATCTTATAAAAATAAGGATGCTTCTGAGCTGTCTTTGCTAAATTGGCCTTCATACAATAAAGCCAACTGTCCTCTCCAAAAGGAGCTGCAAAAGAGCCCTATGAAAATTTGGGATAGCTTTGTACCCTGGATGTCTTTCACCATGGATTTATTCCCATTGCCCTGCACTGTGCATCTCCCTGGGGTGAATCTCATGTACTTAGACACACTACTAGTTAAGTCTTGGGACCAGGTCATCATTTTCCCAAAACCATCAACAGCTATACCCTGGCGCACCCCATCAGACTTCTTCCTTATATTCTTAGGTAGGCTGCTGCCAGAGAATTTAGGACCCTGAAGGTGGAGGTCATGCAGAGAAAAAAAATCTAAAGAGAACAAAATGGAATTATTTTCCTTGTTTAAACCTACAGTTAGGAAAATAAAGAGAGAAGGGAAAGAGGAGAGGGGAGTGGGAGAGGTGGCTGTGGAGAGGACGAAGGGGCAGGCTCATGACTTACAGTGAATGGAAATGATGGCTAAAGATGACAAAGAGAAAGCAGAAATACTGAGCCACGTTTTTACTTCTGTCTCTGATAGGGAGATGCCAGACTAGGAAAGAGATGGAGGCCGGGATAGGGAGGAACAAATGTAGTTAGGAGGTAACTGGAGACAAAGAAAGGTAAAAAAATATTAAGAGAGTGCCTAGCAACTTTAATTCCAGTCTCCAGACCCAGTTTGAATGAATTAATTACATCCCAGGGTACAGAAAGAGCATGCAGATGTGATTGCTGAGCTACTGTCAGTGATCTTTGAGGAATTACATAGAACAGGAAATGACTGGATGACTGGAGATGGGCAAAAGTTGCCCTGATTTTTCTTTTTAAAAGGTAGATTCTCAAAAATAGAGACAAGTGAGTCCAATTAGTGCTGCCCCAAAATGGAAGTCTTTACCTTATGAAGCACTGACTCCCTGTCATTGGCTGTACACATGCGGGGGATGGATTGATGCCGCTTGTCTGGGATGCACTGAAGGGATTTATCCATCAGATGAGACTCTTGGAGACCTCTTTTCTGCTTAAGTGGCAGTTTACACATTTTGTGGTATAGGTTGAGAAGTCTCAGATAAGGCAGTCTACATCAGAGAAGCAATGGAAAGGGAGCTAGGTTGGGAGGTAGGAGAGTGCTGGATTCAAATACCACCTTCAGTACCAATCAGCTGCATAGCTATGGGCAAGTCACTCAATGCCTCTGGATGTCAGTTTCCTTGTCTGTAAAATGGTAGTAATAACAATCATGCAGGTTTATTGTGAGAATTCAATAAAAAATGGATGTAAAATCTTTAGCAAGTTTTAAACAGCTATATAAACAACAGTGGCCTATTACTACTATTTTTCAATTCAGAAAGCTGGTTGTGAAACTGTCAGAAGCAATAAAGAAGGCTGCCTGGCCTTGAAGCCAAAACCCCTGCAGAGAAGTGACTCCCCTTGATTGAAAGCTAAATGTCCATCGGAGGAAACAAAGATTTTCTTCAGGACTGAATGTGGAGACCCAGTGCCATGTGAGAATGAAAACTTTACAATGACTTATGGTTGCCCTTTAGCCTTGGAATGCAATTTCCCAGAAGGCAATGATTAGGGACATGGTACACTTTCCAATCTGAGGGCTGCAGGTACCAACTGTATGCCACAAGAGTCCCCTGTCTCCAGTCCTGAGTTATTATTCTGAGGTCCAGACCCACTTTCTGCTCTTTATCTCCACCTATATCTTCCACCAGACTATAAAACTCAATACATCTAAAACTGAGCTCCCTAGCCTTCCTCCTAAACCTGCCCTGCCTTATCTCACTATTTCTTTCAATAATACCATCATTCACCCCAGTCTTTCATGTTTGGAAGCCTAGTTTTATCTTTGATTCCACTCCCTCTTCCCCTCTTATATTCAATCAGTTATCAAGTCCTGTTAATTAGAATTGCATATCTCTCCTTGGGTAGCATAGTGGAAAGTGAACTGATGCTACAGTGATAGAATCTGGGTTCAAATCCTACCTCTGACTTTTTCTGTGTGTGACCTTGGGCAAGTCACTTATCATCCATCCTTAGTATATAAGGTCCTTCACAATATGGCCCCAAGGGACCTTGGCCATCTTATTTCATTCTATTCTTCTTCCTTTCTTCAGTGTTCTAGCCAAACTAGAACTGTTCTCATTTTGCCCTTCATTCTCCCCCCACCCCATATATCCATGCATGCCCACCCCCATGGCCCAAATGCATTTCCTCCTCTTCCCCACTGCTTAAAATCCTTCTCTTTCCTCTTACATCTTCTAATGTAAGCACCTTGAGGGACGCATGATTTTGCTTTTTTTCCTTTGTATTCCCAGCACAAAGCCAAGAACTTATTGAAAGAATTAACCTATGGAGAAAATATCCCAAAAAGTAAAAGTATAGGATTATGGATTTTTTTAACTAGAGGAGACATTAGAGGTTATCAAATCCATACCCTTTATTATATAGATGGGGGAATCTGAGGCACAGGGAGGTTAAATAAAATTTCCAAGTTTACATAAGGCAGGAAGAACAGAGCAAGGATTTGAACTCAGGTCCACTGATTTCAAATCCAACACCTTTTCCTCCCCAGCATATTACTGATTTAGAAGACTTTAAATATATTAAAAGGACAGGTAGGGGGTGCAATGGATAGGACACAGGGCCTGGAGTCAGGAAGACACATCTTCCTGAGTTCAAATCCAGCCTCAGACACTTAACTAGCTGCATAACCCTGGGCAAGTCACTTTACCCTGCCTGTCCCAGGCTCCTCTTCTGTAAAATGAGTTGGAAAGGGAAATGACAAATCACTCCAGTAACTTTGCCAAGAAGATCCCAAATGAAGTCTCAAAGAGTCAGACATGACTGAAAAATGACTGAATAAAATATTTTTTAAAAATGAATCTTGTGCGAGGTGCTGGATTGGGCCAGAGTTCTAGGTCTCAGGAATTACACCTATTCCCTTCCTTATGCCAAGTCCTTTCCTTCATTCCTCAGATAGGTATTCTTCACAATAACTTTCTCATGGGGTCCTAAGCTTGGGCTTAGTCCTATGTGAACTAAGTAAACAAAACTTTCTAATAGTGACTACAGAATCATTTATCCAAAAGACACAACTGGGCCATTTAAGTACCATAAAAGCCTTTGTTCCTCTCTGGATGTATTATACGGGAAAGACACTGAGAAGCTGTAGGGCACGCAGAGGAGGCAAACAGGATGGTGAAGGCTCTTGATATACTCCATATGAAGACAGAATAGAGAAATTGAGACTGATAAATACATTGATTGATTCATTTAACCTGGAGAAAAGAAGACCTAAAGGGACATGACAAATATGTGAAGGGATATCAAGTGCTAAAGGGATTAGATGCTTTCTGCTTAGCCCTAGAGGGGAGAACTAGGAACAAAAAATGCAATAAACAGAGAGATTCAAGCTCCAATTTTCCGAATAATTAGAGTAATTGAAAAGCAAAATGAGCTGCCCCAGAAGACAATGATTTCCCCCAGTTGGATGTTTTCAAAGGCTAGACAACCATTCACAGGGGAAGTCATAGAGAGGATTATTGTCCAAGAATGAGGTAGATTGGATGGCTTCATACCCCTTCCAACTCCCTGGTCTTTTGTGTGCTGATCCCAACTATCCTTATGGCCTTACAACTCCAGTCTTCCTTTCTAGGTTCAAATCTCAATGCTATTACTTGTTGACATCAAGACCTTGGGCAAATATCTTCTTTGCACTGTTTTGATTCTGTAGAATGAAGCAGTTGGCCCACATGACTTCTAACATCCCTTCCAGCTCTGCCAATGACTCTATGAAACTCAGAGAGAAACAAGAAAATCTTACTTGATAAAGTAAGGTCTGAATTCCCAAGGCAACTATCCCAATTAATTTGGGGAAGCAAGGTGCCTCTCTTTTACATACTGGTCCTTTCTGACCTCCAATTAAAGGTGAATGAAAGGTCTTTGGGGATTCCAGGCCATCACTTAAATGAGGGATAAAAATGGAAAGATTTATAGAATACCTATGCAGGGGGTGGTTGCCCAAGGGCTAGCCCTGTCACCACGCATCTGCAGCATCTCTCCTCTATCCCCCACTGAGGGACCAAACAGCCCAGCATCAGGATCAATGTGTGTATCAGGGCAAACATGCATATTTCAGATGCTCTCCATGAATATTTCATGCAAATACCCCAAACGTTAGACAACAAACAGAAGTATTTATGGCAGATGCAGAGACAGTCCTAAGAGGCAGCTAAAGAGCTAAGTCAAACCCATGAAATCATGTTTCCAACTCCAAGCCCCTAGGTCTCATATTTATACCTTTTTCCTCTCTTGTTTAGAAAAGCAAGGTGCAAAATACAGTCAGTCCTTTGGAAAGAATGGGTTATTCCAGGGCATTCATAAAATTCCATAGTTGGAAGAAAAGTAAGAAGTCATATGATTTATCCACAAACTAGATCATTAAAACAATATCACTGAGTCTTTAACCTCTGCTTGAAGACTTCTAGTGATGGGGAACTCATTATCTATTGTGCTTTAGGATAACTCTTAATTGTTAGGAAATATTTTCCTTTCAAAAAAAAAGTCTACATCAACCTCTTCATAATTTCCATCTACTGCTCCTTGTTCATCTCTTTGGGGCCAAGAAAAAAAAGTCTAAAAATTTTTTACTGGACATCAGGACATCTGTAGCTTTCATTTTTATTGCCAAGGGAAAGAAAAAATATATCTAGTCACTGAGTTCCCTTGCTTTCCAGCCCTACCTTTTTTCCCTAGTGGTTACACAGCAAGTGCTACTCCACTCAGAATACCACTCCCGGTGTTTTGGCGTCCCAGGGTGTCATTGCCATCCTGCTGGGTATTGGTTGTCCCACACTAGCTACTCCATGCTCCACAAAGGCTCCCCAGTCTAGTAGAGATCTCCAGTTGGCATCCACTGGGAGAAAGATATATCAGTAATCTCCAGCTCAGTCCAAGAGATGTGGGGAAAGGGATATCATTGCCTTCAACAATAAACTGGAAAAAGATGAAGACTCATCAAAACAGCCCTTGCCCCAACACTTGAAAAACTTTAGGAAAACTTGGACTTTGAACCTAGAATTAGACTTTAGTTGTGAGGTCCTCAAGGTGACTGAGGCAGAGCAGAGGATAAAGCAAGGTTCTTTTTTACAGTTTCATGAATCAGTAGCAGAAATATTGATGGTCACAGCCACATGCAGCTTATTCTTTGAATACTCATCATCTCCCACCTCTAGGATTTTGCACTGGCAGTCCTCCATGCTTTCCCTCTTCTCTCTGCCTCCTGAGTTCCTTAAAGATAGCTTCAATCCTATATTCCATCTTAGATCATTACCACTTTGCTACCAAGTATGTTTGCTCTGAATTATATACCTATACCTATAGAGAGATAGAGATAGATAGATAGATAGACAGATAGATAGATAGATAGGTAGATAGATAGATAGATGGATAGATAGATGGATGGATAGATAATAGATAGATAGGTAGATAGATAGATAGGCAGATAGATAGATGGATACATAATAGATTTATAGATACATAGATAGATAACAGATAGATAGATAATAGATACCTACATAGATACATAGAGATAAATACATAGATACATAGGGTGTAGTGTCTTTCCCATTATACAGTGAGGTCTTTGAAGATGGGATTAATTTTGGCCTTTCTTTTTATCCTCAGGGTTTAATACTATGCCCAGCACTTAATAATCATAATAAATGAGACCAATCTGTCCAGGACAATCCTCCTGGCAGGTATGAGTTGACCCATAGTTTTTAGTCTCTGTCACAAGAAGAGGATTCCAGACAGAAAAATCAAAATCTATCCCAATGTGGGGGGAGGTGATAGGATATTCCCAAAGAAAAGACCATTTTTATGAACTGTTAATAGGAGTTCCATATTCATGGGACCCATAATCATAATACAAAATCTTACAATGAAGAAACTACTAGTTAGGAGTCAACAACTAAGTCACATTATAATTATTAGAATGAAGAGGGAAAGGGAAAGAGAGAGAAGAGGAAGAGGAGGAAAAGGAAGATTCTCTAAAGTAAAAAAAAAATCAGGTGATGATTGATACTCTCTAACTTCTCCAAAACATTTCCAAGATGACAATCAATTAATCAGTAAGCATTTATTAAGTATGGATTATGTGCCAGGTACTGTTATAGGCATTCAGAGTAAAAATACAAAAGAAGCAGAGGGAGAGGGAGAAGGAGAGGAGAAAAACATCATAATTCCTAACTTTAAGGAACTTATATTCTCCTAGGGATGATAAAATGTTCTCATATAAGCATATGCAAAATAAATTTAAAATAAATTTAAATACAAGGTAGTTTGGGGGCACCGGCAGTTGAGGAGAAGAAGGTAGTGCTTGATCTGTGTCTTGAAGGAAGTGATTCTACAGTTGTGTGTGAACGACTTGGGACAGGAAAGAACTTTGATATCTCACTTTGTGACAGTAATGGTTACATGTGTGTATGATTCTACTGACACTAGTAGAACTAGGAAGATCAGATTGATTTGGGAGGATAAGATTCAGGAGGTTGGTGGGAGTGGGAGCATTGTTCTATTCATATTTAAGTTTGAAAAACGTTGAGGACACTACTACTACTAAAAAAAAAGGGACAATGGCTAACAATTTCTAGGGAGACAAATGGAGAGACAAAACAAAGACTGGAGTACTAAAGAGTTGAAATAGAAAGTTTTTACCAATGAAATTTACTTTTTTTCATTTAAGGCTAAATCAAAACCATTGTCCTAAGGAGGACTCTTTATGGGGGAACTTTCATAGAACTGATTTCATAGGACTGATGTTTTATAAAACATCAACCTCCCAAAAATGTTTTAGAGGCTTCTTTATTCTTTCTTTCCTTCTTTTCTTCCTTCCTTCTTTCCTTTCTTTATTCTTTCCTTCATTTCTTTCTTTACTCTTCCTTTCTTCCCTTCTTTCCTTCCCTCCTTCCCTCCCTCCTTCCTTCTTTCATCACCTGCCTATTTTCTTGCTTTCACTTCTAGTAAATCTTATCCCCACTAAGGGAAACATGAACTTTGATTAAAATTCCATTAAAAATCTATGGGCTATATAATCAAGTCTAGTTATGGGAGAAATGTACTGTTCATTAAAGGTGTGCTTAACATCTAAAGTACATTATATTATCTCTGGCCTCATGATAAATTAACAAGATGAATTAAAATCTTGTGAATTCAATATCAAATTATGTAAAACAAATGATGGCAGCAAAAGGAGGATATATGGAATATAAAAGTTGTAACATTTTTTATATGTCAACAAATTGAATTTTACTTTTTCCCCAGCTAATCTGTAAAACATTGTACTTATCTTGGGAAGGAAGACATTCACCTAAGATCAGTAATGTGACCTCATACAGATGATTTCACTGTATGTTTCTTTAAAAACCTCTACCACTCCCATATCAGACAGGAATGTCAGGCAGCAGACGGGTGGATGCACAATTGAATTTCATTCTCCATATTCTGTAGAGGGAGGGAGGAAGGAGGAAAGAAGGAAGGAAGGAAGGAAGGAAGGAAGGAAGGAAGGAAGGAAGGAAGGAAGGAAAGAAGGAAGGAGGGAAGGAAGGAAGGAGGAAGGGAGGGAGGGAGGGAGTGAGAAGGGAGGGAAGGAAGAAAGAAAGAGAAAGAGGAAAAGAAAAAAATAGTCCCCCCCACACACTGCTCGTCTCAATGCTATTTATGCCAATGATTCTAAAAATGGCAAGAAGCTTGTTCTCACACAAATTAAGCCCCTTCTTTATATGCACTGGATTTGCTAAATTGAGAATTAAAATCTGGATTGAGTATAGCAGGGACTTGGAGACTAGTGAGCCACCTCACAATACAGAAAGATTGACAGATCTACCTGGTTATTATGTAGTTCTTTTCTCCAGGGAACTCAAAAGCCGTTTTCTTGTAATATACATTCAATTTGTGGGTGAGTGTGTGTGTTTTCCTGATTCTTTTTCTCCTATGTCTTTCCCCACCTCTCCCCTCCCACATAGACTCTCAACTCCTAAATTCTATGTATAAATGAAGGAGGCACAAATCATAGGATCATAAATCTAGAGCTGGAAGGGGAATTCAGACATCGTGTAGTACAACACCTCCATTTTATAGATGAGGAAACTGAGGCCCAGAGAAATTAAGTGAGCTGCTCAAGGTCATATAACTAGTAAGTGTCAGAGTCAGGATTTGAACCCAGGTACTTTGTCTCCAAATCCAGCCCTTTCCCCACTATATATTGATGTCAATAAGATGAATAAAATAAAGCCCTTACTTTCAAGGATCAAAGTATCACATATTGAGGGTTGAAAAGAAACTTAGATGACATTGAGTTCAAATCCCTCACTTTAAAACAGGGAAACTGAATGACTTTCCATAATCAAACAGAGAGCAAGCAGAAAAATTCGAACCCAGGCTAGGTCCTCTGACCCCATTTCTACTGCACCTTGTTGCCTCTAAGACAAATAAGCAATCCCCACTCTCAAGAAGTGTCCAGCTTAGCCTCACATAAGACACATTGCATTGTTCCAGGGGAAAGAAAAGATCTGATGAATGTACACTTCTTGATTCTTACCTTCCAATGGAAATGCCACACCTGGGAGCTATTTGCAATCAGGATGCCCAGGGATGGGGGTGGGGTTGCCTTTCTCTTTTAAAGAATGAAATTTGTCCTCTATGAACTCCACCCCTTGGAGAACCCAGGCCAGACTTGAACCCAGGTCTCCCCATGTTCAAAGAAGGTTCTAAATTCAAATCAACTCAATTTAATTTGAATTAACTCAACTTAACAAATATTTGATTTAGAATATGATGAAAGGAGCCAGCGGATAAAGAGCCAGCCTTGGGATCAGGAAGATGTGGATTCAAGTCCAGTTTCTGATGAAGGAAGGGAAGGAAATAAATATTTATTAAGAACCTGCTTATTATGCACCTATGTGGCAGGAACTGCACTAAGAACTTTATAAATATCATCTCCTTTGGTCCTCATACAGTAACCCTGGAAGGTAGGTGACATTATTATCCCCATTTTATAGGTGAGGAAATGGAGGCAAACAGATATTGTGACTTGCCCAAGGTAACACAGGTTGTAAGTGTCTGATTTCAAATTTGAACTCAGATCTTCCTGACTTCAGGATCAGTGGCTCTGACACTAACTATCAGACCCTAACACCCCTAAGATTATTAGCTGTGGAAAGCATTGGTAGAATTTTTCTATCAGAGTTTCTTATACCAATGAATGCAGGTTTGAAGTAATAATAATAACAACTAGTAAGAACAACAATGATAGGACACATTGGAGAACATAAATCCAAATGTACCTCCAGAGCTATATCTCATCAATGTAGATCTTACTTCCAATAATGCAAATCCCTGGCCATCCATGCTCACCCTTCCTGTGTGAGACTTGTCTCTATGTCCTTCTATGTATTTTCCACCAGGGATCTACCCAGTGTATTAGGTGCCTGTCTCACTTTTTCTTGATACCACAAAGGGAAGAGGAAAGGAACAAGTATTTATGAGTGCCAGGCATTCTGTTAAGGACTTTATAAATATTATCTCATTTGATCCTCAAAATGGCCCTGGAAAGTAGGTATTGTTATTATCCCCATTTTAAAGTTGATAAAAAAGGGCCAGACAAAGGTTAAGTGACTTGCCCAGGGTAATACAGCGGGTAAGTATCTGAAACAGAATTTTACTTCAATTCTTCCTGACTCCAAAACAAACAAGCAAACAAAAACAATGAAAGTAAAGCGCTATGTATTGACTATCCCTTGTTACACCATCTGACTAGCCTGCCTTCATTTCCATGCATACATTTTTATGCCATCTTTTCATTATTTCTTTATAATTTCTGTGTGTAATATGTCACAATCTTCTCCCATCTATCTTTGAAAGGGAATAGATTAAAATGACACAATGCCTGCTTTGATGTGAGATAATGGAAAGAATGCTTAATCTAGAAGAGAGTTTAAATATTGTCTTTACTACATGTGTGACCTTGGGCAAGTCATGACCTCCCTGAGCCCCATCTATGAAAGAGAGACAATATCCTAACATATCACAGGACCATTGTGAAGATGAAATGATATAGTTAAAATAAAGTCCTTTCTAAACAGTAGAGTATTTCATTAATGGTGGGTAATGTTCATTATTATTATATTATAAATGTCAATTGGTATAAATTCTAATTATTCATTTATTATTATAATCTGATCAAATGAGGATACTAAGTGATGTGATGAATATAGTGTTCACCTTGGAGTCAAGAAGACCTGAGTTCAAATCTGTCTTCAGACTTTTGTTTAGCTCTATGACTGGGAAAGTCAGTTAACTTTTCTTAGCTTCAGTATTCTCATCTTAAAAATAGGGATAACAATAGCATCTATTTCCCAGAGTTATTGCGAAGAACTAAATAAATGCCAGCTATTATTATCGTTATTGTTATCATCATTATCTGGCAGTTGGGTAGAGGGGATACAGTATTCCTAGACACCAATAGCACAAAATCAGCTTGAGGCTGGCTGCTACACATCAGGAGATGGCCTGGATTTACTAGAACTACTACCAAATTCTAAGGACTCCTGAGAAAGTTGAGAGGTACTGAATGCCTTAGGAACGTCTCTGTGGAGAGGCTAGGGGGCACAGAAAAGGTAGTCTGGGGATGGTGGACACAAAATCAGACTCAAAGTTAGAACCAGCACTGTGTGCTCCACTGTTCTAACAGGGCCTGGCAGCCCCTTATTGTTATAGTACTCCAGGCCCAATTCCTATAGTATTTTAAGGCTCACACACTGCATTTTCCTTGAGACGACCTTATGAGGTAGGTATTGTAGGTATTAACACTCCAATTTAATAAAAGGGAGATTTAAAGCTGAGAGGGGCTTTAGGGGTCCTCTGGCCTAATCCCCTCATTCTGTCTCTCTGGTCCCTCTTAAAAATCAGCTTTAGTCAGCTCAAGGGATCTATTCCAATGGGATCAGAAAAACACCCACCACTATACATCATCATGCTGCATGGGCCCCCCATTCAAAACATAGCAATGATAAGGCTTATTGCCCAACTGCCAGGAGCTCCACAGTGGGAAATAGATCAGTGAGACCCCAAGGAAATCAGGAAAAGGTATGATGGCATGCCAATCCCAAAACACACATAGGGACACACAGAGACAGAGGGACAACAGACAGAGAGAAGGAAGCAGAGACAGGGAAGATATAGACAAGACAGAAGCAAAAGACAAGAGACAGAGACAAAGACAGAGAGAGGACAAAATGAAGTAGCATGTAAGTTTTACAATATTTTTTTTTTGTACAAAAAAAAAGATATGGTAGAACCATATAGAGATTCCAATAAATTTCATGATTCAGAGCAATATTCTGTTTTCTTTTCCCCAGAGAGAATTTTAAATCTGATTGTTAAAACTATTCAATCACATGGCTGGAAGAGGGGAAGAGAGGTGAGATGAGATCCCATGGAAAAGCAAAAAAGAAACCTTGTCCCAGCCCCACCTTGGAAGGTGAATGGAGGTGTGCGCCCCCTGGTGGTCTTGCCAAATCTTATATCTCTGAAATGCACCATTTTTCCTCTCTACCCCATCACCTCAAGAGAAGTCAACACTTCTCACTCATGTTACTACAATGACCTCCTAATAGGTCTCCCTACCTCAAATTTCTCTCCTATCTAGTCCATTATACACACTACTGCCAAAGTCGCTTTCCTTAAGCATTGAACTAACCAAGTGACTTCTCTCAACTAATTCTATTGGTTTTCTATTGCCTCTAAGAGAAACTAGCCATTTCTATGTTTAGTTTTTAAAGTCCTCTGCCACTTGTCCCCATCTTCCCAACCTCTCTGGATGGATCTCTTCCTACATTCTGTGATCCAGCCAAACTGGCTGCTCTTCTCTCTGCTCCTCATTCATATTCCTCATTCACATTCCTCATGCCTTTTAATATTCCGTCTTCCTTTTCTAATAGGTGTCCCCTTATAGAGTTCCTCTCTTCTTTTAACATAAAGCTCAGAGACCATCATTTACATTAAGCATTTCCAAATCCACAGTTCAGTGGATAGCATACAGTGCCTGAAGCTGGTAGGACCTGAGTTCAAATGTGACCTCGGACAACCATACACTGGTTGTATGACCTTGAACAAGTCACTTAACCCTGTTTACCTCAGTTTCCTCATCTATAAAATGGACTGGAGAACAAAATGACAAGCCATTCTAATATCTTTGCCAAAAAACCACCCCCCAAAAAAAATAAATGGGGTTATAAAAAGTTAGACACAACTGAACAATGACAGTCCCTTCAACCATGAGTACTCTCAGCCCAAATGACCTTATTTTAGCTACTTTGTAAATGGATATGTAGTACATATATGTGTACACATGCATATAGATAGCTCAGCATACAGAGTGCCGGATGTGGAGTCAGGAAGACCTGAGTTCAAATACAGCCTCAGACTAGCTGTGTGACACCAGTCATTTAACGGCTGTTTGCCTCAGTTTCACCATATGTAATATGTGATAATAGCACCTAGCTCTCAGGATTGTTGGGAGGATAAAATGAGATGATGTCTATAAAGTCCTCTGCAGCCCTTGAAGAGCTATATAAATCCTAGTTATTTTTATTACAAACATTTTTACATTTATGCTGTGTATATTTTTATGTGTGTTTATGGTCTCCTCCATTATTAATGTAAGCTTTTGCAAGGAGGGATTGTTTCAGTCCTTGCACCTCTAGCCCCAGCACTAGCACAGGGCCTGGCATACATTAGGCACTTGATACATACTTGCTCATTGGTTGATAGATTGCTTATCCTGTCTTGCTAATTATTTAATTAATCCATGATTTGCTTTTTCACAGATTTGCAGAAAGCCAGGCCCCATCAGATGCAGGCTGCTCTCACTGCTGCAGAGTTTCTATTGTCCAGAACACCTGGCCTGCACCACTATTGCAAAAGACTTGGAGACAGACTACAGCCTTTGGCTGGCTCACCAAGCTCCGTTAGAGTCTTCCTAGGTTGTGACAGTCTTTGCCTGGTGAATAGATTACGCGCTTCAATTATTTTATCTAATGATGGCATTTGTACTGTAAAAGTCAGCACAAAAAAGAATCAATGGATTTTAAAGGACAAAAGCTGGCGGTAGCTACAGACCAGTAAATCTGAGAAAGAGGAAGGGGGAGGCCAGTGTTTGCTCAGATAGCAGCACCTGTGAGCCAGATGTTACATGGCATCTTGGTCCTTACAAGGATCAACAAAGCAGAGCAGGGAAAATTTAGGGACAGGCTGGCTACCCACACCCTTTATGGACCATGGACAGGGGCATTAATTTAGCTTCACTAAGTACCTTTATTATGAAAAGTCCAGGTTTCCCCGCATCCCTGGGGCCATGAGTCCAGGCAGGGGTGAGAAGTAATAACAGGATTTTCTGCCACAGCACTACATGTAGAGAAGAATCCAGTTACAATCCACCCGGAGCAATGATTTCATAACATGTCACATCAAATCACGATTGGAATGACAACAGCAGTGTAACTTTTTTAGAGGGGATGCTTTAGTGTGAGCCATGCCGCTACTTCCCTTGTGGGCCCTAATTCCACTTGGGACCATGTGTATGTTGGGGGAGGGGGAAGAGAAAAGAGGGGAGAGTAATTGTAGTGAGACTACAAATCATTAAATTGGAAAAACAGAAAGGTCTTTCTTCGGGATTACTTCATGGCCAAGTTTGATTCCCAGTGGGGTCTAGAGCCATGCAGAGGGAAGGCCAAGTTCAATTTCCCATCTGTGACTAACCAGCAAGTGCTTTCATGGGACTAAACCATGACCCATAGAAGAGTGTGCTCTGAACTGGTCTAAATCTCCAGCAACTGGGTTAGTGTAGACCTTTTAGTTTTCATGGAAAGTATCACCTGATGGGTCTGCTAATGCCCATAACTACTACAACAACAAATAATCTTACATTTATATAGCTCTTGTAAGCTTACAATGTGCTTACATATATTATCTCATTCAATCTTCCTAACAACCCTTCAGGGTAGGTGCTTTTATTATATCCATTTCACAGAAGGGAAAACTGAAACTGGGGTTAAATGACTTACTTGGTCATGGACTGAAAAATAATCTCTGCTTGAGATCTTTTTTCAGCCTATGGGACCTTAGCCTTCTTATTAAAGCATTGAAGAAAAGAAAAACAAGAACAAAAACCAGCGTCTGTGACTTTCCTATGTGCAATCTTATACACAGGCAGAATAACTACGGGGTGCCACCTATGGAGTGGCAGCAAGCCCTGCCTACAGAAAGTCTCCAAATACGCTGACCTGGGAGCCTTACTCTAACCATGCACTTGCTTACACTGAGAACAGTCAGAGTTTGGATTGCCCTGTTCTTTGTTCCTTTGGGATTTGTTCCATCAGGACTTTCTTGGATTGAGAAAGGTTGGAGAGGACAAAGCAGATAGGAACATTCCCCAAAGGATTTGGCTGATTACCCAGACTGAAGGAAAGAAAGGGTAATCTAATAAGACCAAATGTAATGAAGATACATGTAAAGTCCCACAATAAAATTCCAAAAATTGGATATAAAAATGTAAGATCATGAGAGCATAGATTTAGAGTAGAATGGCCGTCTAGTCCAACCCCATCCTTTTAAGATGGCGCAGAGAGATTATGTAACTCATTTAAGATGGTACACATAGTAAATAGTAGGTGGGTGAGGTGTGACTAGAAAACAATTCATAAGCAAATGAGATATTCTTACCGTTTTCTTCCACCCAAAGATAATCTTTCTATTTCATTCCGGATCTCATTATACCATGTTCCCTCTAAGACTTTGCCCCAACAATCCCTCTTTCTCATGGATCTTTTATCTTTCTTTTTTCCACTGGTTTTCTCCAATCTACCTATAAACATGCCCATACTTGCCTAATCCCTTTGAGATCTTTCTCTCTGGTGCTATTGAAATCGTTCTCTTAAAGGTCATCATATTCCAGTTTACAAATCAATGGTCTTTATCCTTTACCCTTCTTTGCCTTTCTATAGCTTTAGATATCATTGACTATCCCATCAAAATTATCATCTCTACTTTGATTTCATGGACATTAGACTTTCTTCTGGCTTTTACTTCTCTCATTGTTCTTTCTTTCTCTCCATCACCAACTCTTCAGCCTAATCTCAAATCCTTAACATGGGTGTTGGTCAAGAGTCCATCTTGTCAATTCTTTCCCTCTTTACTACCTTTACATTGTAAATATTAGTCAACTTTGTGACTTCAGAGAAGACTCAAATCTATTCCAGCATTTATCGCAGATCCTAGCACATAGTAGGCACTTAATAGCTAACTCTTTGGTGACTGACTGACTATACCAGTCATGGCCACTCTTCTGAGCTGTAGACTTGAATATACAACTAACTTTAAGAAATATTCATCTGGATGTCCCACCATGACTTGAAAGTCAGTATCTCCAAAACCAAGCTTTATTACTTGCCCTCTTTTTGACATCATTATTTCTGTCTGTGACAATGCCTTTCATTCTGACTTCCAAGTTCATAATAACCTTGGAGTTATTGTTGATTCAGTGCTTTCTCTATCAACTCCCATAAGTCCCATTGATTCCTTTTCTATGACATCTCTCTCAACCATCCCTTCTATTTTTTTTCCTACTGCCAAAAAGTGGTATATTGGATAGGGCACCAGATCTGGAATCAGGAATACCTGAGTTCAAACCTGGCCTCAGAAACTTGTTAGCTGTGTGATCCTGGGCTTGTCACTTAACTTCTGTTTCCTCATCTGTGAAATGGAGATAATAACATCTACCTCACATGGTTGTGGCGAGAATAAAATTAGACACTATTCTTAAAGCATTACATAGCTAACTATTAATTATGGTGATGATTAGCAATAATTATAACAATAATTCAGACCTTCATTATTACCTGGACTATCATAAAAGTATCATAACAGGTCTTCCTTTCTTTCCCAATATGTCCTTCTTACTTCTGTCAGTTATCCGAAAAATAGATTTGTTCATGTTGTTCCTCTACTCAAAAATCTTCATCAGTTTCCTGTTGCCTTTTGAGTAATGTTCAAAGTCCTCTGCCTGCCATTCAAGGCCAATGTAAATAGTCATCGCTCTGTCTTTACCATCCTATGTCATATATGTTCTCTGTATGCATGCTATGGGGCAGCTAGGTGGCACAATGGATAGAGTGCTGGGCTCAGAGGGAGGAAGACCTGAGTTGAAATTTTACCTCAAGACATTTACTAATTGTGTTACCCTGGGCAAGTCATTTCAGCCTGTTTCCCTCATTTTCCTCGTAAGTAAAATGAGCTTGAGAAATCATTCCATTATCTTTGCCAAGAAAACCCCAATTGGGGTCACAAAAAGTTGGATATGACTTGAAAAATGACTGAACAACAACAATGAAACACATACTATACTCCAAGTTAATGGGTCTACCCTCTGATCTCAAAAACAAACTACAATCTCTTCTATCTCCATGTCTTTGTTTACAAGGTCACCATATGCCATTAATGCCTTCCTTGCCCTCCTAAACTGTTGAATGCCTAACTAGCATTAAGAACCCCAACTTAAATTCCACTTCTTCCATGAAACCTTCCTTAATGCCTCACACCAGCAATGGCCTTTTGCCTCATGGCATAGATAGCACTTTGTTTTGAAACTCTCTAATGAACCACCATGTACTGCTGTGTTGTATAGAAATCTGTGGTTCTATAATAGTCATATACTAGATGGTAAGCCCCTTTTTGAATAGGGGCATGTCATATTTAAATTGTGTACCTTCTCCAGGATCTAGGTCTGTGTTCTATAGGCAGTAAGCAAATATGTGAATGATCTCTGATTTTATCAGCATGGGGAACTCACGGTGTGATAAAAACCCTTCCATCAATACAATCACAAACTATCAATGACTGAGTTTCTTGAGATACATAAGATATATAACTTGCTTAGCATCACACAGCTAGTATCAGAGGAATGACATGAACCCCAATTTTCCTGACTGTTATGTCCCTTTCAGTTCTAGATATATGATAAATAATCCCAGTTTAAATATCATCTCCCAAAAAGAGTTGGTGATTGTCATTGTATCTTAAAGAGAGACGGAATATAACTGTAGGGAGTGAGAGCTTGTTACTTATAGAGAAAGGGATAGAAGCAAGAAGAGGGAGAGAGGGAAAGGAAAAGGAGAGAGGAGAAAGGAGGGGGGGAAGAGAACTCTTTCCTGAGGAGACTTGAAGGGCTAACTGTCATGGAGAAAAAAAACCACGAAAGACTATGAGAGTTAACTGTCATCTTTGAGAGAGTATAGAGATACATTTTGAGAGAATTGAGTTTACTTCTTATTCTGGGAAGAAAAAAATCTTGAAGAGAATTCCTGAGAGATTTAAACTGCCATCCTGATAGAATTTAATTGCTAGACTGAGGAATCAGCAGTTGCCACTGATGGTTAGAGGTGACTCTCCTTATGCCCTTTCCCTTAGCCAATGCATTGTTGAAATGAATATTATAGAACATATCTATGTTATACTCACATGTGTGTGTGCTTGCATTATTTATTACTGTTTAAAAAAATGATAGAGTGCTGTTTTTGTCTAAGCCCATCAGTTCAAGAATTAATACTGAAAGAGGAGAGTTTATGAGAAAAGAAGTTTTGTCTGCTTTTATAAATTAAGGTGGGGGCTCAGAGCTAATTAATTAATTGAAAGTGATGTCCTATTTTAATAATACATGAGGAAATATTGGAATATACCTTTTTATTGCCTTTGAACCCAACGTGAGAAAATTAATAACATAATGAATCAAGTAGAAGATAGAAGTTTAGGGGTCTGGTGGATTTTTTCCCAAGAACCTCAGAGAGGTATTGCTCCCACCTTACAACATACATCTACACCCTCATCTATAGGTTTGCACAAGTGGGTTGTAGCATAAGCTTTGATACGTGTGGTGGAGAAGGGTCTCATGACTTCAAGTCCACCTGCTACACCAAGCTGCTTCTTCACGCAATTGGCATTTAATGAATGTTTACTGAAAGAATGAATGATTGATTAAACAAATGAATGGACATAATGTTTAGTGGACTGAAAGCTCCATAAGAGCTACAAGTGTGACTTGGCAGGCAAAAAGCTGATGCAATCTTGAGCTGTATTAACAGATGCATAGCCCCCACAGCAAAGGAGGTGATAGTTATGCTGGAATCTGCCCTTTTCAGACCTCATGTAAAAGTTTGTTTCTGTCTGGCACCGTATTTCAGAATGGACATTTGATGAACTGGAAATGATCCAGAGGACGATAACCAGGACAGTGAGAAGTGCTTGAAACTGCATCATACAAGGATCTCTTTGAAGGGTGCAGAGCTATCTCAAAAAAACAAGAAAAGATCTCAGGGAGACGAGATAACTATTTTCAAAGACTGGAAGAGCTGTCATGTGAAAAGAGGAGTCACCAAATCAACAGGAATCTATTAATTACCTACTGGGTGCCAAGCATTGGACAAAGAAAGGTCAAAACAATCCTTGCTCTTGAGTTCAAAATCTAATAGAGGAGACCACATACAAACAATTATGTACAAATAAGATACCTCTGAGATAAATTGGAGATAATCACAGAAGGCAGTCACTAGCATTAGGGGGAGGCAATTTGGACTACAAGTAAGCCAGAACCAAACAACTGAACAGTTGGTTATGTGAAAGAAAGGTCAGATTTGTATTGCTTAGATCCGGAGGATAGAAGCGGGAGCACCAGTTGGAAATTTCACCAAAACAGAATATGGCTGAATACAAAGGCAAACAAGAACTTCCTAACAACTCAAGCTGTTTGTAAGGATAGTGGGCTACTTTAAGTCATGGTGGGGAGTCTGACACTGAAGTTCCTCAATCAGAAACCACATACCCACTTGTTATTTCATCATAAATTTTGTAGGGAAGAGTTCCTTAGGAGGTACCTCTTGCATTAGATAACTACCGAGATCCCATCCTACTCTGAGACAATGTTTCTTTCTCTGCATTTCTAATCCTTGTGCCTGGAATTGTCTACCTCCTTTTCTCTTTCACTGGCTTCCCTGGCTTCCTTTAGCCCCAGTTATAATCCCACCTTCAACAAGAAAACATTCCTGAAGCTTCTTAATGCCAATCCTTCCTTCTGATAATTCTCTCCAATTTCTAGAGATATCTTATTTGCACCTAACTGTTTGCATCTTGTCTTTCCCATTAGACTAAGCACTTGAGAGCATGGTCTGTTTTTTGTCATTCTTTTTATCCCCATTCATTGGAACATAGTGGGTGCTTAATACATAGTTATTAACTAGCTTTCTCATTCTGCTTAAGATGCACTGGATTCTCAGAGTCAAGTAGATTTGGAATCCCTCCTTAGGAGACACAGGTAAATTTTGCCATATCAGGGCACTAGGACCAATTTTTTTTTTATGGAGCAAACCTAGAGTTCATGATTATACCACAGATCACTAGGATGCTGCTCCAGTCAGTCCCATCTGTACCCGACATTTTGAAAGGTTTCTTTAAGTGAAGGTTGTGGACAGATGAAGGGGTATGACCTAGATCTTAGCACACTCAAGTGACTTCTTACTGCCTAAATGACTAGACCTGAAGACTAATGATCAACTGATTTATGTCAACTAGAGTGGTGTCTCAAGTGGAATATCCAGGGCATTTATTTTGGCTCTATTCCAGTCAGTATTTTTATCAGCAACTTTGATGAAGGCATAGGAGCTGGCTTATCAAATTTGTGGATGACACAAAGCTGTCAGGATCCAAAAATATTTTCATTGCTAGAATAATGAGTCAACTTGAATAGAATGAAATTTAGAGGATAGAGACTAGCTCTATAATTTTGCTGTTATGGGGAACTCCCAGAAGAGGAAAGTCTCTCTACTAATGCAGGTTTGCATACTTCCTGCAAACTATCATCTTAGAGGTCACTTAAAACCCTGAGAAGTTACCAGTCATTCATTATGTCTCAGAAGCAGGATTTAATCCCAGGTCTTTCTGACTCTGAGAACAAATCTCTATTCTCTACAACATGCTACCACCAATTAATGTATGGCCTGCCTTTAGATTCCAAAAAGCAACTTTTAAATTAGGAGTTATGAAAAGATTTTGGGATTATTTTAGTGGACTGTGATTGTATAGGCAACAATGTGTCCATCAGCCATAAAGGCTCATGCAAACCTAAGGTTCCATTACTAGAAGCACGGTCTCCAGGTATAAGGTCATAGTCCAACTGTGTTCTGGCCTGATTGGACCACAGCTGGGGTTCTGTGATTAGTTCTGGGCACCACATTGTAGGATAGAAATGAACAATCTGGATCACCATCACCCTATCTACTATACTAGTTTGTTTCTTTGTTTGTTTTGGAGAGAGGAAGGGCAATTGGGGTTAAGTGACTTGCCCAAGGTCACACAGCTAGCAAGTGTTAAGTGTCTGAAGTCAAATTTGAACTCAGGACCTTCTGACTGCAGGGCTGGTGCTCTATTCACTGCACCACCTGGCCATCCCTCTACTACACTAGTTTTGATGGACACTTCCCTTGAGACTACATGTTCTTTAAGATCTTTATCTTCTCAAATCCACCTCATATTTTGTTGTTCAGTCATTTCGGTTATGCTGAACTCTTTTTGGCCCCGTTTAGGGTTTTCTTGGCAAAGATACTGAAGTGTTTGTCAATTCCTTCTCCAGGTCATTTCACAAATAAGGAAACTGAGGAAAACAGGGTGAAATGACTTGCCCAGGGTTACACAGCTAGTAAATGTCTAAGGCTGGATTTGAACTCAGGAAGATGAGTATTCATTGTGCCACCTAGATGCCCATCCACCCCATATAGACTAGAAGGTCAATTTTGATAGTCCTTTAGGATCCAAGGCCCTGTCAAAGGAGCCAACACATAAAGGAACAAGGGAATAAGCATTCATTGAATACCTACTATGTGCTGTGCTAAATGATTTACAGGTTTTATCTCATAAGTCCATTAAAGTCTCATGCTTGACTTTATCGCTAACTATGACAATGATGGACGGAATGAAAGTCAAAACCTCCAATGTGATAGATGTGCCCTGTGGCATAAAAAGGAAGCACAAATGAATATTTTGAAATGCCCCTTCAGATCTTACCAGAGATTTCTGGCCACGACCCTTTCATTTATCCCCCAGAAGTCTCCACCATCTGTACTATCATAATCCACAATCTTGGCCTTTCTTAATACTTCATTTTCCAAGAATTAGAATACATCCTAGGGGGCGGAGCCAAGATGGCGGCATAGCAGCAGCAATATATCGCAGCTCTCACATAGCCACCCCAAAATACCCATAAAACAGGACCCTAAACCAATCCTAGAACTCCAAAACGCACACAAAGATACTTCCCTCTAAAGTCAGCTTGGCTATGAGGAACCATATCAGCACTGCAAACCCAAACCAGCCTGGCCTGAAGCCGAGACTGTGCCCCGGGGGCAGCTGGACGGGAGGAGCGGAGGAGCCTCCCAGGTGAGCAGATTAGCAGCAGCTGCGAGTGGGAATTGCGATAGGGGGAGATAAGCAGTCAGGCCAAAAGTCCTCCAGAGCAGAAAAGCGAAAGGCAGAGGTTTTGCACCCGCCTCCGCGTTGTAGCTTCCCGCCCATAGCCTGCAGACAGCAGGGGGACTTAGCGATTGTGCTCAGGCCAGTGCTCTTGCATTGAGCGGCCTGGATCTGGATCGCCGTCTTGGGCCTCGGTCTTGGAGTCTTCATTATCCACTCTGCCAGAAGTAATTAGGAAGAGTCTCAGCATCTTCCTGAGAGCTACGGCAGCCGGGAGGACCCCAGCAATTTGGGACAGAGCTTTCCCTTATGGAAACAGAACCCCACAGAGATTTTTAAAAAAATCACGGTCTGAACA
>CM053582.1:548006407-548040997 GCA_028627135.1 Pseudochirops cupreus
GGGGAGAAAATATGTAACTCAAAATCTTGTGGAAATGAATGATGCAAACTATAATAAAATTTAAAAGAAAAAGAAAAAAAAAGAATACATCCTACATTTACAAGTTCTTAAAAACCAAATTGAAATATTTACTTGGCAAAATGAGAAACTTTCTGTGAACCTGGAACTATTGGCTCTGACCACCTAAAAGCAAAGTTTTACAGCAAGTTTGAGATGCACTGAAAAAACAAATTCACAAAAGGAATTCACTGTGGCAGGAATTTGGTGGGGGTGGGGAGATGGAAGAAAGGCAAACTATACCTGAAAATAATTTGAAACATGTTTTGAAAGCAGAGAAGTATAATATCAAGAAATAAGTTTCTGAATTCAGCCACTATAGAATGCCAAAATTTGTATGGGAATGAAATGGTTTTTTGTTTTTGTGTTTTTCTGAGCACACAATGAGGAGATGAATTCAACCGGATTAATGTTATTTGACTGGCAACATTATGATCCTTTCTTTGTTCAAGATTCCAATGAATGTTACTTCAAATCATCTCACGATATAGTCATATTCAAGGACTATAGGGATAATTCCAGTTTGAATCCCTCTCTTTCCGATGTAGAAAGGTCTTTGATATTGAATAATGATAATTTAAATGAAATTTTTTCTGGCAGAAAAAAAATAGCATCTTTTCCAGAGCATTGTGGATGCCAACTACCAGCAGGACCTATAGCCTAAGGACATGTCCCAGTCCACTTGACTCCCAGATCCCTGGAGGAAGCAGTGATTCTAACATATAATGCTATACACAAGTCAGGTCCTGGTAAACGGTGGTATAATCTCCTCTGTTATCCACTGCCAATTGCCACCATCCATACCAATAATCCAAGCAAAGGCAGAATCCCATCTTTGATCTGATGGCACTAGTGAGTACTAATGAAAACACCAATGAAGTCCCAATCACTTTGCAGACTGCCCTCAAATCCACAAATCTATGTGATCTCAATTGTTTTATGCTTCCCCCAACAAGGCTAAATGAAAGCTACCTATGACTGCCCATCTTATGTGATTCTTATCCAGGCCTTCCCCTAAATTCACCCTCAGGGATTCCCTCATTGTGCAAAAGGTCTTCTTCCCATAAATACCTATAAACATATCAGTGTCAGACTAATCTTCCTCATGCACAGACATGGTCATGATACCCCATCTGAGGGGCAGCCAGTGGCAAAGTGAATAGAGCATTGGGCCTAGAGTCAGAAAGACCTGATTTCAAATCCAGCCTCAGATATTGACTAGCTGTGTGACCCTGGGTAAGTCACTTAAATTATGTTTGCCTCAGCTTCCTCAAATGTAAAAATAGGATTATAGTAGCACATGCCATGCAGGGGTGTTGTGAGAATTAAATGAGATAATCTTTGTAAAATGCTTAGCACATCGTAGGTGTTATATACATACTTAATCCCTTCCCTAGTCTCTCTGGAAAAAAAAATTCTCTTCTGAGTCAAATTGCAACTCCTTAGGCCTCCTACACCTGGCAGCATAGTATAGAGCACCGGCAGGTCCTGGAGTCAGAGGATTTAGGGTCAAATCTCACCTCAGATATTGTCCACAGGACCTTGGGAAGCCAAGTGACTTGCCTGGTCTCTGTCTCCTCATTTGTAAAATAAAGAGATTGGACTAGATGGCCTCTGAGTTTCCCCTGCACCACTTCCAGCATTGAATCTAGAATTTAATAATCCTCTTGACATTCTTTCTTTATAGCCACATCTCTAGATCTCTTTACAATTTCGTAAGAAATTGTAAAGTGGTTTTGATATTAATGGACTAAAGTTGAAATCTTGGTTCTGCCATTTACTGTGTGTGACAGGTCACCTTGAACATATCACATCCCTTTCCTGGGCCTCAGTTTCCCTAGCAAAGGAGAGAAGTGGACTAGATGGCCTTGAAGGCCACTTCCAGATCTAACTGTATGGTCATATTGCACACACACACACACACACACACACACACACACACACAGCTACCTTTCTTCCCAATCATTCCACCTTCAGGCCTTTGCTCCAACTCTTTTCTGCCCAAAATGACTTCCTAGTACCATCTCTGCCTATTGAAACTCCAGGCTTTCTTTGATGCCCTCTCCCCAGGAAGCCTTCTCTGACTCTCATAGTTGATAGCAGCCTTTATCCCTCTCACACCTCATATAACACTTTATTCAAAACTCCTACTTTTCAGGTATTGTTGTGTATTCTTACCGGATCCAATCCAACAAGTACCTGGTCCATAGCTTTGACTTTGGAGAAATAATGCAAAATTTAAAACAGCCCCTGCCCTCAAGGAACTTACATTCTACTTGGAATTATTATTTTACTCATTTGTATATATGTTCTAGCTCCCTTTTGGATGGTCAAATTCATTGAGGCAGGAACTCAGTCTTATTTAAGCATCATATCTCCCCCAGCATCCAACACAGGGCTCCATATAGAGTAGACACTTCGTGGATGCTTGCTGAGGTCTATGACCATTGGCTCTGAACCTGTCCTCACAGCTCACACCTCCTCTGAGGGTTCCCATTGTCCAAGTGCATATCTCAGAACCGTAGAGCATCTGCCTAGACTTCGCAGTACTTTATTATCAGAGTTTGTAAAACAATGTGGAAGAGTGAATTGGAGGCAAAGGAAGAGAAAGCCAAGTCAAATGAGTTAGGGTGGAGGAGTGCATAGGCTATCAGTTGGACAGCGTCTAAGAGGCAGAGTCAGTATCCTGGTCTGGAGCCAAGAAGCCCCACTTCCCTGCAGGACTGTTCTCTCACTTCCTGGGGGCTCTCAGCTAGTTAACAGTCCCATGTAGTCACCTTGTTCTCTCAGATTACATTGCAGTTCCAGGAAGCTGAGATTTACTGTCCCTTCCTCCCAGGGCTCCTTGATTAAAAATTAAGGTGTTTTCAGCTCCCTTGTTTTTCGAGGGCTGCAATCACACATCCCCCGATTTCACTATCTCAAAGACAGACGCTGAATTTGCAAAGGTTTGCATTCTGCTAACGTCATTGGAAGGAGGTTTGTTTCTCATTATAAAGTCTCCAGCTCTTGTCTCCCTCCACTGGTTCCAGCCCACTTGCTGCCACAAGCATTTAAAGGATTGTCTTGGGCCTCAAAACCCACCCTACTAGAGAGAGGTAGAATGGGAATAGAAGAGGGAGCCATTAGGGCAGGATGTTGCATGCATTATCATATGCCAGTTTGTGTTCAATTGTATTTTTCTCTCAATATAAAGGAGGGTTCAACTTGGATGTGCAGGGTATATAATTTTCAGAAATGATTATAATATAATCATAGAAGCCATTGATAAAATTTTAAATATTTTTTAATCCAACGGCTGCCCCCTGACCAGTGATAGCATTTAATTGTGTAGTCAATGACCCTTCCCCTAAAAGGTCATGGCCAAGTTGGGGGAGCATAAGAAATTTTGGGGATGCTGGTATCCCTGGGGGGAGAGGGGGTCAGGGCCCAAATGCCCAGAGTCCACGATGCCCTGTCTCTTACCTTTCCCCAGAATCTCAAAGCCACATTGTCAGCAGGACTCAAATGTCAGGAATCAGCGTCAGGTAATTTTACATAGCATTTAACTTTGGCCTTTTATGAGAGCATTGGTTATAGCCGTCTCAAACTTAGAAAAAAAAACACATGACTTATCAAATCTGCCCCTCTATTGGTCCGACATTGATTTTTCCCTCCAGGGTTTTTAATGATGCAGAAGCAAATGAGACCATGTTGTTTTTACCTCTCACCCAACTCATAGTCTGAGAAAGGAGGCCTATGCCTAGCTCCAGGAATGACGCCAGTCATTGACTGAGTGAAACTGGAGTCTTGTTTTGGCAGGGGAACCATGCCCAAAGGAGGCTGGTTTCCTTTTCCATGGCAACAGGTGCTGGGGTCCAAAAGGAGTGTTTCCCAGTCCTTTTGTGAAGGCATTTTTAGACCTCAATGAAGTATCTGTCCAGGTGACAATTGGGAAAAGATGGCCAGGTTTGAGGATCTGAACATATGGAGCCATCCCTCCAAACTACTCCCTCTTGTTGGTAAGAATACAATTTCTACCCAAGACACATGGAGATTATTCCCTACTGTCTCTCACTTTCTTTCCATGTTATCAAGTCAATTGAAATCAGGCAAAAGAAATTACAGAGTGGTTGTAAGTCACTGGATTTGAAGCCAAAAGTGAACTCAATCTCTAATGTCCCTTCCATCACTTAATCCTAAAATCCTATGACTCTACAGGGGAGGGGAAAGGGGGGGAGAAGGGGAAGCCCTTCCAGGGAAGAGATTCTGTCTCTATACATGCACTATGGGAAATGCCCCTTTTTCTCCCTCTAAGAAATTTTATTCCTACAACTGAATAGGGTGCTCACCTTGGAAGTCAGGAAAACCTGGAGTTAAATAATACCTTACACAAGTACTGGATGGATTACTTTGGTCTGGACATTTAGCCTTTCTCAGACTCAGTTTCCTCATCTTTCAAATGGGGAGACTAATAGCACCTTCTTTACAGTGCTGTTGAGATCAAGTGAAACAATGTATGTGAAGTGCTTTGCAAACCTTAAAATACTATAGAAAGACTATTTATCTTCCCCCAAACCTCTTCTTACTTTAAGCAACGCCCCCCCTCCAACCAGTATTTCTTGGCCAGTAACCTCACCTGTTTCACAGAGAAAAGTGAGTCCCTTTGCTCCCCTTCAAACCCTTCAGCAGCAGCATCCTTCCTTCTGTTCTTTACTGTAATATGGAATGATGAGGGAGCCCATCTCCTTGACCTAGGCCACCCCCTCTTCTTGTGTCCTTGATCCCATTCCCTCCAGTCTCCTCCGGAAGCTTTTTCCCCAATGGATCACTCCATCTCCATCTCTAATCTTCCATTTCATCTTTACCACTGTCTCCTTCTCTGTTGCCTACAAAGATGATCAGAAATCCCCAATTCATTAAATGCCCTCATTTGGTTCTACCATCATCTTAAATAATGATCCTACATCTCTATCCCTTGCATAACCAATCACCTAGAAAAAGACTGCTTGTACAAATTGCTTCTACTCCATTCAGACTTATGTCTCAACCCTTTGCAATCTGACTTACCATCTCGTCTTTCAACTGAAACTACCCTCTTCAGGGTTTCCATCAATAACTTAACTAACTTGACATTGATAAAACCAATTACCTTTTCTTAGACTTCTTCCTTCTTATCTCCTCTGCTTTAACTTTTGAAATTATAAATCTCCCCTTCTCCTTGAACATTCTTTTCTTTTTCTGATACTGTTCTTTCCATTTCTGGAGTCATCCCTCCAAACTACTCCTTCTTTTTGGTAAGAATACAGTTTCTATCTAAGACACGTGGAGATTATTCCCTACTGTCTCTCACTTCCTTTCCACATTATCAAGTTAATTGAAATCAGGCAAAAGAAGGTATAGGGTGGTTGTAAATTACTGAATTTGAAGCCAAAATTGAACTTAATCTCCAGTGTTCCTTCTATCTCAGAATCCTAAAGTCCTATGACTCCATTGGTGGGCTAAGCCCACCATGATACTATTTCTCTTACCTTTCTGAGTCACAGTCTCATTAGCAGGATCTTTATTTATGTATGTCCCCTCTCCTAAGTCTGGGGATCCCTCAAGATTCTGTCCTGGACCATTTTCTCCTCTGTCTATTTACATCTCATCACTGCTATTATCTCTATAGAAATGACTCCCAGATCTACAGATCCAGTCTTCACCTCTCTCCTGTGGTTTCTGGTCCTTAATTATAGACTATTTGCTGGACATCCACCTGAATTCCCCAAAAGTACTTACTTACAAGCACAATTTGTCCAAAACAGAGCACATTATCTACCCTTCCCCAAACCACTCCCCAGTACCATTGTTCTTTTCACTGGAATCACCAACATCATGGTCACTCAAGCCTGAAATCTCAAAGTCTTCCTTGATGCTTCCCTCCCTTTCTTCCCTTCCTCTCAGCCTCCATATACAATCAGTTGCCAAAACTTTTTTATTCTCTCCCTGTAATTTTCAATTTCAGACATCAGTCCCTTTCTCTTGACTTACTTGAACATCAACCTAATGCAGGCACTCTTCACCTCTCACCTAGACTATTCCAGCAGCCTCCAAAATTTACTCCGTTTCTAGTTTCCCCTCTCATTAATCCATTCTCCACACAGATGCCAAAATAATCTTCTTAAAGCACACATATGACCATGTTCATCTTTGTTCAGGAATCTTCAAGAGATCCCTATTTCCCCAGTGAGAAAAAAGAACTTCTATTCTTTAGCATTAAAGCCCTTTACAACTTGACTCCAGGATACCTTGCCAATCGCATTTCACACACCTCCCCTCTGTGCATTTGCCATTCTAGTCATGCTGTGCCTTATGTAAAATATTCCACTTCCAAACTTTGCATTTTGGGGTAGACTACAGCCCCACCCTTGCTTTCCTCTTCTGTAGTGGGTAGAATGTTCTACTTCCTCTCTTCCTCCCCTCAGAATGTCAATCTCCTTCCTGTCAAGCCTCAATGTAGGTACCACTTCCTTCAAGAGACATTTCTTGATTCTCAACCCCACCAAAGTCACTCTGTATTTATTTTGTAAATATCTCTTAATTACTTATCTGTAAAGATGATGTATCCCTGAGTAGAATATGAGCTTCCTGAGGGCAGGGACTGACACATTTGTCTCTGTATCCCCAATGCCTAATATAGTACCTGACACATATTAGATGCTTCATGAATGCTTGTTGATTGATTAGAAACCCCATATTCCTCCAAGTTTCAGCTCAGGGGCCACTTCCTACACAAGGCCTGTCCTAATTCCCTATTATCTACAGCATAGATTCTGTATTTACTTACACACAGTGTGTGCATGTATGCTTCCACTCCATCTCCCTAGTAAAGCATAAACTCCTTAGAGACAGAGACTTTTTGGTTTGATCCTTGTATCCCAAGGCCCAGCACAAGACAACAGTCAGTTAACACCAGAGATAAAACTATAAATGAGTGTATATTGAGTATAGAGGACCTGCCATGTAGTCAATGAGATCAAGGTTCAAGATCTCCCTCTAACACATACTAACCATGTGACCACAGGCAAGTCCCTTCACCTTTCAGGATAGCTGGACATTCTCTAAGACTACAAATTTCAGGTGAGTTATTTATCTGTTCTGGGGGAGTCAGTTTTTGCAGAAGGGAAAATTCAGATGAGCATGAAGATAAATCATAGGTCTAGACCAAGCTACAGAAGAATAGATAGATAGATAGATAGACAGACAGACAGATAGATGGATAGACAGCTAGATAGATACAAATAAATGAAGATATAGATATGTGTTTGTATATGGATACATGTATACATAGGTAAATATTTGTATGAAATGATATTATATATAAATATAAATATGGAGATCAGTATATACATGAACATACATACACATCAGCAAGACAAAATGGAGGAGGCTTGGCCGAACTTTAAGTTCAGTTGGAAAGGTGAGTGGTTTGGGGTGGGTTGCAAGCTCAACATGGGTCAATAACAGGCGATAGTCCCAAAATCCTAATGAAATTATGGGCTGCATTAAGAAAAGTACAGCTTCCAGGAATAAAGGGATGATAGCTCCTCTGATCACACATACATGCACACGTATGAACACATGCACACACACATACACACATTTGCTGATAAATAGCTACAAAATGACCCTATGGTAAACTGGGATGAGAAAGGTTTTTTTTTCCTTTTATAAAAATGTCAGTACTGAAAGGGACCTAATTAGATATCATCTAATAACACCCTTTCATTTTACAAATGGGAAGAGTGAGGCCAGGGATACTAAGTTACTTGCTTAAGGTAACATAGACCGTCTGTGTCATAACAGAGGCTGGGTCCCAGATCTAATTCCCAGATTTTGACCCAATATAAGAATAAACCTTCATAACAAGAGTCATCAAAAAGTAAAATTGAATTCTTTAGAAAATGGCATATTCTCTCTCTCTCTCTCTCTGTCTTCCAAACAGAAGTCTTCAAACAATGGACTCAATGATCACTTATAATGAGTTCTGGAGAAGAGATTCTCATTTAGGAATGGGTTGGAATAAACTCCCTTTGTCATACCTTCCAATTCCAGAAATCTACAATTTATTCTGCAATTATATTACTTGTATATAGTTTGTTTTAACCCTTTAAAAGGTGAGCTCCTTGAGATTAGGGACTGTCTTTTGTCTTTCTATGCATCCCTAATGTTTAGGAGAGTATCTAGTACATGTAAGTGCTTAATAAGACTTGTTAACAGATTGACTTCCAGAATCAGGATAAAGTTAAAGAGAAGATTGGTTTGGAGTCAGAGGACCTGAATTCAAATCTATTCCATCTTTGATATTTGTTACCTGTGTGACTTTGGGTGATAAACTCTCCTGGCCTGTTTCCTCATCTGTAATGTGAGGGGGTTTGACTGGGTGGTCTCTGAGATCCCTTTCTGATCCTTTCCCATAATTCTTTTGTTAAGGAATCTTGTCCAAAGACTCATTCCTTCATCATCTTTACAATGCTGTGATCGTAGAGTTTTAGTCTTTTCAAGGAAGCATCCACATGTTCACAGTGTGGGAATGTGTTTTCTATGGGAGGTTTCCCTCCCATAGATGAGAATCTATGAAGAAGAAGATGGGAATGGTAGAGGAGGAAGAATGAGAATTAATTGTCAGGGATTTTTTTTCTCCATGCTATGCTGTGTTTTAGCACATCCCACAGACTTTCAGAAATCAAGAATGTGCCATTTTTTTTTGATATAGTGTTCTGATAATAGTGATAACTACCACTCTGCATACATGAGCTTTGTCCCCATGCTTGATTTGGTTATGCACTTTTGAACCCTAGGCAGACCACACCTCATCCATGTCCAGAGCAGTAGAGGTTGGTTATTTATTCCTAATGCATCTGTATGGAGAACAGTTTAGGCTTTCAGATGTCAAGGTGCAGAGTCTTTCCGGGCCATCTGAGCATCTCAATGCTTATGGCTTCCCTAAATTGTCCTCCTATCATGGCTGAGTGCCAGAGTTGGGAATGGACTGAACTCACAGACTTTTATCTCTAGAGATGAGTAGAGGAAGGGAGGGAGGGGTGTTGGAGCTTTTCAAAGTATTTTACTTGGGGTTAGGGGTTTCAGAAATGCCTGCTGTTGAAGTATTGTCTTGCTATCACAATGCTTTCTATATTAAGCATAGTGTTCTCATTCTTACTCTGATTTGAGGTCATTTCTTAAATCCTGACTATACTAAAAGAGAGTAGATTCAATAGGTGGGGGCTCAGAATTATTTTGAATAGCTTTGAAATCAAAATCTAGATACTTTCTCAGCTATTAGAGACAAGTATTATACAATGACATTAAATTAATAGCCCTTTGGAGAATACAGAAAAGTACAGCTGAAAACCTGAATCCTAGTCTTAATTACATCAATTATTTGCTGGGTGCCTTTGGGGAACTCACTCGCCCTCCTTACATCTTAGTGTCCTCATAACCCAATTGGGAACCAGTAATCTCAGTCCAACATACTTCATAGGGTTATTGGGAGGATCAAAGGGGATAATGAACATGAAACTGCTTTAAAAAGTATGTGATGGACAAACATTTGACATTACTTAAAGAAGGATAATCAAAAAATTTAAAAATCATTTTTAAAATTTTGTTTCCACATCACAGTGTTGAATTACATTGAAATTTTGATCTGCTAAAGCCACCTTATCTTTTTTAGACAAATTGCCTTTCCAACCATACTTTCCCCCATTTTGCATTCACAAAGATGATTTTTTGAACCCAACTGTAATGCTTTACATTTATCCCAATGAATTTCATCTTAAGATTCAGTTCAATACTCTAACAAATAAAGGCCATTTTGAATTCTTTATAATTTGGTGTACTAACTATTCCTCCTTGTCTGTCTGTCTATCTATCTATCTATCTATCTATCTATCTATCTACCTACCTACCTATTTATCTATCTATCTAGTTTCCCTTGAAAGAATACAAACTCCAAGGCAAAAACTCCTTTGAATACTGAGCTTCTACTCCAGTTCCTTCTGCCAGTTTTCATTTGGCTTGAATTCTAGACCTCAACCACAGCAGTTGACCATCAAAAAAAAGCACAAAATGAAAAATCACAATTTTTCATTGTCCCCATCTTGAACAGGTTGGAAGTATAGGAGTTAGGCCTGCATACCCTTCTACTTCTACTTGTCTATTGAAGCTTTGATCTACTCCATTTCTCACCTGGATTGATTCACCCTTCTTTTGTCAGTCTGGTGACTCTTACTCTTAGAGATTTGCTATATTAGTGTCAAACAATACAGACATCCAATTGGCATAACCCACTGTAGCTCAGAGCTCCTGAAGTCTTGTGATCACCAATTTCAAATGGGAAGCTAGGGTTGTACTTATGTTCTATCACACCTAATCAGTGTCCTTCCTAAAATATGATGCTATGAATCAAGCAGAATCTTCCAGACGTAGCTTGACCAAGAAAGGTTACAGAATAGTTATCATCTCCTTATTCCTAGAAGCTGAACTCCTCTTGCCAATCCTCCCCCATCTTGTCTTACTAATGTGAATTTTTTTGAGCCCATACATATGGCTTTACCTTTATCTCCACTAAATTTCACATGATTAGAGTTGGTCCAATGTTTTAGATTGTCAGAGTCTTTTTGGATCCTGACTTTATCACCTGGTACGCCAGATATCCCTATGCCCACTCAAGATTTTTGTCACTTGTGAATTTGACACACTCTGCATCTACATATTAAACCTTTTCATTACTGATCAAAACAGGGTGAGACAAAGCTCCAATTCCTGGGGCAGTCTGCTGAAGATCCCTCATCAAGTACGCGTAGAATAACAACTACTATGACTTCCTTGAAAGCAGGGACAATGTGTTGTTCTTTCTTTAGATCCTGGGTGCTTGATACTATTCCTGGAATATAGTAAGTAATTAACAAATGTTTGTTGACTGATTAAAGAAGTAGGAACTATGGTTATGAAATCAGTAGTGGTGGAGGTACTGATGAATCAGTCAACAAGCTTTTATTAAGTACTTAAGATGTGCCAGGCACTGTGCAAGCCTCTGGGAATAGAAAGACAAAAAGCAAATAAACTCTGCTTTCAAAGAGTTACATTCTATAGGGAGATATAGATAGATAGATAGATAGATATAGATAGATAGATAGATAGATAGATAGATAGATAGATAGATAGATATGTTCAAAATAAATACAAAGTTATTTGGGAAGAAAGAACTAACTTGGGCATCAGAATCTATATAATAAAGAAGATGATGCTTTAACTGGGCTTTGAAAGAAACCAAGGATCCTAAAAGGCAGAAGTAAGGATGAGAAATCACTCCTGGTATGGTAGAGAACCAATACAAAATGTGATGATGAGGGTGACAATGACCATAACAGTGACAACAGCAATGACTTTCAGGGATGGTAGAGTGGAAATGCAATTAGACTTAGAGTCATAGAATCTGAGTTAAAATCTGGTCCCTCACATTTCCTGCCTATGTGACTTTTGACAAATTTCTTAATGCCAGGTTCCTTATAAAATGAGAAGCTATATGTAGGGATTTGGGATGGTGGGGGCAGAGGTGAGGAACCTCTGAGGCTTCTTGCAGATCAAAATCTACAATCCTATGAACTATGAGGAAGGAAGGTAATCTCAGGCCAGTGATTGACAACCTTCGGACCACAGAGTTACTGCAAAAGGTGCCCCAGTCTACACATGTGCCAAGCATTATCACTTTGGAACTTCATTTAGTTCTAGCAATTACCTTCCCTTGGCCAGACCTCCTTTTTCAGGATGCTGTAAAATCATACCTGCCATATCATTAAATGACTCAGTCTAATATATGAGCTAGTGTACCTTCTTTCTGCATGCAGAATAAATTACACATTTCACGCATACCCAGATCACTATTTTTCAAATGTATGTGAATAATGATGTGATGCATAAAATGCGGGTCCACTTTAAAAAGATATAAAATTCATCATAGCATTTCACAATCTAGCATTTTCTCAATCTCTGGATGCTACCAATATAATTACTATCATGTAAGAGTCTGTAAAATTTTTGGATGAGTAAAAAAAGGGAACATCCTTAGAAGGTGGCATGTAGGGAAATCTCAGTGGCAAAGCAGAGAGAACATTGGACCTGGAGTCAGGAAAACATGAGTACAAATCCTGCCTTGGATGTTGATTGGCTATGTGACTGTAGACAAGTCACTTAACCTCAATGAGGCCCAATTCCCTCATTTTTCAAATAATAATAATAATATCTCACAGGGCTGTTGTGAAGATGAAATGAGATTTTAAATATATAGACATATATAACCCTTTGCAAACTTTAAAGCACTATATAAATGGTAGTTATAAATAATAATAAAGGTTGAGAGCCACTGAGTGAGCAGGAAATAAGAGAAGATGTATCCCTTACCCTTTGAAAATTTTAAATCTAATTAGGAAAGAAGTCCAAGTATAAGAAGCAGTTAGAGAGCAACACAGGACAGTAGCTGATTCAGTACCCAAAGCAGGCCACCACTCCCCACCCTCACCCCAGACTGGAAGTGGTAGGGAATAGAAGATGAAAGAAACAAAAATAGCTCTCACCTCAGTAACACTTTGTGGGCAAAGCCTTTTACATACATTATCTCATTTGAGTCTCATGAGAATTGAGACTCAGAGATGAGAAAGACCCTGTCCATGGTCCTAGTGTTAGGAAATGTCAGAGGAAGGGTTCAATGCAGGTCCTCTGAATGCCAAGTTCAGAAATTTTCCCAGTACACATGGTTCTCAGGTGTAAATCAAAATCTCCCCATTCTTTGAGGCATAACTTATGTCTCTCCTCCCCTGTGAAGTCTCCCTGACTTTCCTAGCCTCCAGGAAATGTCCTATTCTCTAAACTCCTGTTGCATTGTTAATCTGGTCCAGCCACTTTGACCCTTACTTATCCTTAAACCTAATTTAAATGAGCATAGAGCAAATGCTAATAAAAGATTTATCGATAGCTCTTAAAATTAAGCAAGTGTTAGGAGTTGGAAGGATTATTACCCCTTTCCTTTCACACAAGAAGAAATAAACAAGGCAAGGGGAACAATGTAATGGTATCTTCTATTTGGAAGAGATCTCACAGGCCATCAAAGTCAAACCACACACGGGCAAAAATCCCCTCAACACAGCTAGGTGGCACAGTGAATAGAGCACGAGCCCTGGAGTCAGGAGAACCTGAGTTCAAATCCAACCTCAGATACTTTACAATTACTAACTGTGTGGCTTTGGGCAAGTCACTTAACCCCAATTGCCTGCCTTCCCCCTGAAAAAAAGAGAAAGAAATCCCCTCAACACCACAGCTCATGAGCTGTCATCCTGCCTTCTGGCTTAAAGAAGTCCTAGGAAGGGGAAGCAAAGCTTTATTGCCAGGAAAGTGTATAGCTGACTTAGCCATGGTGACTCAGTGGCTGATTTAATAAAGATACAAGCACAGGGGATGATGTTGGGTCTCTAAGGTCATAACTCCATTCAACCTAATAAACATTTACTATTAAATTTCTACGCTGTGCTAGACACTGGGGCTATCAAGATCAGAACAGGACTAACAATCTCCTTAGATGGTGGGCTCATAGATCTAGAGCTGGAAAGGAACCCAGAGGTCATTGAATCACACCAACATAAGAACTGGATGCCCAAAGAAGTTGATGATTTGCCAAGGTCACACAGTCATTCAGTAAATGACAGAGGCAAAATATATTTCCAGGTTATCTGATCCCCGGCACTTTCTAGGATTTAAAGCCAGAAAGTACAAGGTATAAAATCATTCATTCATTCATTCATTCATTCATTCATTAATCAAATAGTACTTACTTTGGGCTAGGTGCCTCTGCATCAGTATTCACAGAGCAGAAAAAGAATGATGGGATACAGAGATCATGGAACAAGTCTGGGACATCCTCATGCCCACCCAGGCTTCTTCAGACATGATACGGTTCCATTTGGAAGCAGAGGTGAAAACAAGCAGAAGAAACATCCAGCACATGATGAAATTAAGGCTGATTTATTTTCCTTTGACTTTCTTCTACTGTCATTGTGCCATCTGTTGCAGGTCGGGTCTATATGGAAGATTAGCAATTCACAGCCCTGCCCTCCAAATAAATATTTTGAGTTCCATGCACTCCCTCCCTCTCCTTCTGTCTAAGTGCTCCAGCCATGCTGTGATGAGTGAGTATGTTTAGTGAATTCTGAAGGTGAATCATGAAGGAGAAAGTTTGTCTTTCTCCTGCTTATGTATGTATTTGTGTTATTTTATAGACGTGTATGTACATACATATATATGCAGGCATGGATATGAGTGCATCTACATAGGGATATAGATATATTTACACTCATCATGAAACATCTTCCCAAAAGATAATTTTCAGGCAACTGTCCTCCAGCCAACCCACAGAAAATAAGGCATGAATCACTGGGATAGAAGTACAAGGGGAGTCGCGACTCTAGAGGGCTCCTTGGGAACAGAGGGAGCATGAGTCACAGTGTGTGGGTACTGACAGCTGAGCCCTGGAGAACAGCCAGTGTGAGGCACCCCATCTGAGACTGGGGGGAAGGGCCAGGGAGAAGGGGGAGGGGAACCAGAGCCCAGCGTTATCACAACAACCTCTGAGGGACTGATCCAAGACAAGGAAGTTTGCAGGGTCACAGATTTTGAGCTCAAAGAAGGATTGCTGTTAGAGTACTGCAGTTGGAGTAAGAAAGATCTGGGTTCAAATCCAATGGATGACCCTGGACAAGTTATTTCACTTCTCAGTCCCCAGGAAATCCTCTAAGACTATAAGTCACAAAGGAGTTCCTGATTTGAGTCAGAGAAGGGAGTTTCCATACTGGAAGTTCCTCATACTAATAAAATCATGTCTGGATAAAAAAAGAGTTTTAATTAAAATGAAAACCTGTAGTACTTGTCCCTCAAGGTTATTATCAGGCATAAATGAGATCATGTTTGAAATGGACTTTAAAACACTAAAATGATGCATAAAGTTAAAAAAAAAAAACAAAGAAGGATTGCTGTACTCACAGTATACAAAAAGAAAGAACCAAGGCCAAGAGAAGGAAGATGAATTTCTCAGGTTACTCATTTAGCAAGAGCTGGAATTTGAACCTAGGACTTCTGGGACCAAATCCAGTTCTGTTTCCAGATAGCCCAATTCACTCCTACTCAGATCCCCTGAGTAAGAAGTCTGAGACTTTTACCTCTAAGTGTGAAGAAGAAAAAAATATATTTGTGTATGTAGATATATTTGTGTGTAGAGATATATATGCTTATACATATACGTATATATAAATATATATTCATATATATATGCACATATTGTGTGTGTGTGTGTATGTGTGTGTAGACAGAAGAATCACAAAAAGACTCCAGAAATGTTTTCTGTTACTCTGTGGCATTACCAGGTGATTTGTGATACTCCTAAAGACAGAGCAAGATAATGATAAAACTCCACACACACACTCTTTCAGTAGACAAGTGGGGGCCTATGTGTGAGGAGTGTTGAATGCACTGTCAGAATTCACAGGCTTACAGGAATGTAGGATCATATCTATCCTGATATATGAAAGAACCTCAGAGAGTATATGACTCAATCCTCTCACTTTATCAAGGAGGACTCTGAGCCTTAGAGATGTTCAGTGACTTACTCACACAGGTAGCAGATACCAGAGTCAGAATTTGAACTTGTCAAAATTCATTACACTTTCTATTACATGACACTGTGGTGGTGACTGGATTTGACTAAGTTTTTTCTCTATCAAAAGGAAGAGATGAATGAGTCAGGTGGGAAGTAAAAAAATGACTATGATATGTGTGTGTATGTGTGTGTGTGAATAATGTGGGTTTTTTTTTTAATTTCAATTAGGGGAGAAGAGGACCATTTTATTTCTCAACTTAAAGGAATTAAATGAAGAGAATCACATATTTCAATCCCCACTCCCATACATACTTAAGTCAGTAAATGGTTCCCTGAAGGAAACCAAAATCTGTTTTGTACAAAGACACTGAAGAAGGGCTAGGTCCCCATAGATCAGAAACTGGATGATGTCTACTCTGTCTACGTGAGAGATAATAGACCAGGACCCTTAAAAATCATGTCACCATTTCAAAGCCAAATATATACCATTCTGGAACAGGCAAAGGGTTGATGCCCAAACAACCCCATCCATAAATCAAGTATTTATTAAGTCTTTAGAGAATATCCAGCCTTGTGGTAGGTACCAGCAGGCAGGAATAACAGACCTAAGCAAGAGGCTCAGGTGGAAATGCAGTCACAGTGAGGGGAGATGCTTCCTGAAGAGAGGAAGTCCAGAGAAATCTCCTTCTGGACTGTTCGCAAATGAAACCCAATGGATCAGTCCTGGGCACCTGGCCAGGCAGCAGCTAGGATTCTGCCCCAGGCTTCCACTGGCTGGGTCAAAATTCTCAATGTTATTCTAGGTGAAGGAGGCACGTGCTACCAGCTTTTTTGCCCCAGGCCTCTAGAGTCCCTGGATGTCAGTGGTAGGGGATGCTGCTGCCTGGTGCCAAAGGTCCCAACCAGAGGAAGCATCAGGGCCTTGCCATGAGAAAGAAAAGAGTTCTCATCTGTTCTGAAAGTAAGAGCTGGCCTTCTGCCTCCACCATGGCCTTAGATGCCCCTAACACCAGATATTTTATCACAGACCTGCTGGCTGGACCACAGGTCTCAGTTTGACACTTTTGAAGCAAATCACTTACATTCAAAAAAAAACTCTAGGTTTTCTTATTCAGCATGTTTGTCCTTTATTTCCCAGAAACTCTGTCTTGCTTAGAAGGTGGTCTCAAAACTAATACTTGCCCCTAGAATAAGTAGCATAAAACACCCTCAGTTCTCTTGAAAGGAGAACAATGGAGGTCACCACAATGAGGGCCATAGTTCCAGGGCAGAACCGAGTGAATTAGGCCAAGAAAGGGCACATGTGGGTACCACCTCTGACCAAGGGAGAGAAATGCCACCTGGAAGCTCCCACTTGAAAATATAAACATTCTTTCTAAGTGCTGAGAAGCAGAGGACAATGGTCCTAGGCAGTTTGCCTTGGAACTGGGTTCAAGTGCCACCTTGGAAACGTGTGAATCTGGGGCAGTTGCTCAAACCCTTCTATCTCCACACTACTCTGTAACAACAAGAGGAACAACATTTACATAGTGCTTACTCTGTGCCGAGCACTGAGCTAAGTGATTTATAAATAGCATCTCATTTGGCCCTCATGGCAATACTACCAGGTAGAAATTATTATTATCCAGATTTTTTACTGATGACAAAAGTGAGGCAAATAGAGGTTAATATCTGGGGCTGGACTTGAACTCAGGTCTTCCTGACTGCAGGGTCAGGGCTTTATCCACTCCACCACCTAACTGCCTCTGATTCTATAAGTCACAGAGGTGTCAACCTGCTCTGGCCAGGCAATTCCTCCCTGAGAGCTCTCATACTACAATTAATTCACCTTTCCAGTCAAAACCACAGCATGGTGCTAAAGCTTAATTATATCTATTATTCTGAAGGATAGAAATTGTTTTCAGTGCCCCTATTAAAACAACAAAGACCTGGCTGCCTCCTCCTATTTATGACTCTGACTCTTCCTAGAACGGGAGTGGGGTCTGCTGGCTTTTAGCAATGCGTCATTGCCCGTTTCTCTCATGCTTGTTCATTGGCAGCAACTGGCTTGGTCAAACACACTTTGATCATTTCCTCATCATACACATAGACACACAAGTCCTTTGTCCACAGATAATCACCAGAGAATCCTGGAGCCCCAGAGAACAAGGCATCTAAAGGAATGACCAGGTCTGGGTCAGTGCAGGCTGCCCAGGGGGTGTCCACCACGCCCACAGAGCTACCTAACACTCAGAATGCTCTCTCCACAAGTTAATCTGAGTAGTTCAGAGAAACTAGGGCCTTCATGTTTTCTGAGCAATTTTAATCCTTCTCATTGCACTTCTGTTCCAAGATTTATATCTCACCTGCTTCAGAAAGGAATCAGGGATCAATGCAAAATGTATCAATGGCACATTAATGTACTCAGTCAGGGACCTTGAACAGCAGAGGCTCAGTCAAGAACAATGACTGACCCCTTGGGCGCAGGACCCTTGGTTCATAAGCACTATGAGCCAATGCTAAAATAAATAAATACATTCTAAAAAGATAGAAAGTTCCTCCCTCTGGGAGAAACCCTCCAGTTAGAGGGAGTATATGGAAATACTCAGAGCTAGAAGAGACATCAAAACAAAGTTCACCATTTCATATATTTAGAGCTGGAAAGGATCTCCGAGATTATGTCTTTTAAACACCTTTTTTTCATATGAGGAAACTGAGGAATAGAAAAGGGAATATGTCTATGGTCATAGAGGTAGTAAAGTAAAAGAAGCAGAATTTGAACTCAGGGCTTTTGAACCCAGAATCATTCCTCATTTTCCATTCCCCCATATATGATAACCCAACTCGTACCTGAACAATAATCCCTTCCATAGCATCTCATTTCATTCATATTTCTTATCTTTTCCAGATTACTGTTGCTACCATAGACCAGCCTTCAGGTCACTCTTCTCACATTCTCAGAATCCCAGACCTCACTCAAAGTCTTTCTCTCCCTGCCACACTCTTCCCTCACACTCAAACACTTCAATATTCACAATGATGATGTCCCATCAAACACTCTGATGTCCTAACTCATTGACCACTTCCATTCCATTACTATCATTTTTACTACTCTGCCTCTGCCATCAATAGTAGTGTTCACTACTTAGCCATCTCAGAGGACAAAGAACCATCACCACCACCACCAACAACAACAAACACCTCAGTGACCCAAACCAGACCATCTGTAGAATCTTATATCCTGATGTCCCCCTCTCTTTTCATCTTTTTCCTCTTAACCTTATTCTTCATTCACACTGTGACCTCTCCAACTGTCCTTTCAATCCAGGAGTCCTCTAGCTACAGCTCAGAGTCAAATCTAACCTACTTTCTGGTTTTTTACATTATGCCCTGAGCTAAGAGTGTTTTTTTTTAATTTCTTAAATACAATAAAACTGTATTTTAAAATTTAAAAACCACTCTCAGCTCATCAGGCTAAGAGTGAGCTGGATTTGGACAATAATTTGCTAACCTCTACTCTCCTCTATCACCAATCCGTCCTTAGCCTAGTCTCTGCATTTAAGCATTCCAATTATTAACTTTGCTCTGCTGCCTCAAACACTAACTCTCTTTTCCTTCTGAAACTGATTTACTTCCAGCAACCAAGCTTAGTGGGACCACTACAAATTCATGGGATCTAATCTCACCAGAGTCCACACTGGTGCACAATAATCCTTTAACCTCATTAGCTCTCTCTCACTTTCCCCAAAGTAGCTGTTCCAAACCCCCTTTCTCCTCAAGTCCTTAGTGCTCCCTGTCTCTTAGCAAACAATTAGGCTTCCCATTTTATAGAAAACAATCAAGGTTATTCACCATGAGTTCCCTCACTCCCCCTACACTTTACCTCAAAACGTCTCTTATTTTTACACATCCTATACACTTTTATTCTAGTCTGTGAAGAAGAGGGTCTGTGTTGCCAAAGCTAATCCATCTACTTTTGCCCTTGATTTCATCACCTCAAGTAACCCCCTGGAAGTTGTTCAGAGTTCGTATTTTATCCCTTGTCTTTTTCCTTCTTCTCCTTCCTTTCCTCCTCCTCCTTCTCCTTTTCTTTTCTTTCTTCCCTATCTATGCTTCTCAAAATTCTTATGTTAACTGCACTATCACAATGATTTTCATGTCTTTCCAAGTAGAAGCTTGGATTCTGCTCTCTTGGAAGTTGGGCTCTGAGAGACAGGATTTTGCAGCATTTTGTTGATAAATAGATTTCCGTATTATTTCCCAGCTACCTGTGCACAAAGCTGTGGGAAACCCAACCTCTTGATCTTTCTGTTTCTACTGTATGTATTTTCATTTCACATTAGAATATAAGACCCTTGAGGGGAGGGACTTTATCAATCAACTGTCTGTCTGTCTATGTGTCTAGCCCTCAAAATCTCAGGCCAGGTGCCACCCTCTCCACAAAATCATTCATGATCGCACACTAGCACATACCCCCTAGTGTTGTATCCCTCCTCAAAATTCTTGGTATTTTCTCATATGGTTAGATGTAAAGTCCAAGTTCTTTGAGGGCTTCCCTTCTGAGTACCTTTTATCCCACAACAGAATGTAAACATCTGGAGGAAAGGAATGGCTTTTGCATTTCTCTATATTCAAAATGGCTCAGATATAGTAACCACTTAATAAATCATTAATTATTAATTGATTAATGTTATTTGTGACCCCAATGACTTGATACACTCCTTGTACACATTAAGTACTTAATAGAGGTTCATTTAACTAAATAAAGTAGAAGCTAGCTTTGAAATACTACTATCCCTAGTGAGTTCTCAGATGTATGAATTAAGTTAGGGAAAACTACCTGGAGGAGGTAAGCTTTGAGCTATATTTTTCATGGAACCATAGATTTAGGTCTAGAAGGGACTTTAGAGATTATTTAGTTGGAGAAGTCAAATTTTTGGGGTCATTAAGCCCTCAGGCAATTATAATGGTAATGGAATTTAAAGATCCCCTTGTATTGACTTGGTTTTGGAGTTAAGTGTTAAAACCCAGAGCTTGTGAATCCCCCTTGTGGGGTGGACTTGTTGACATGAAGAGAGAGGGCTGAACTGGGAAGAGCTGGTGGGGTGGATTTATAGATAGGCCCAAGCAAAGTAGGCCAGAGGAACTTTTGCAGAGCAGTACTGTGGAGGCAGAGAGAGAAGAAAATTGCCAGGGACCAGAGTTGCTGAGAGAGACTGCTGAGGGTCAGTTGGAGCTGCCCAGTACTTTTGAGAGCTGCCACTCAGAGCTGCTGAGAATTGAGGAGGCATGACTGTGGTGTTGGTATTTTTTCTGTCTGTTTTGATGTTGTTTTACCATATTCATCTGCTGGTGAAGGATAGTGCTATTGTTGCAGAGATCCTGGAACCCTGATGTTGATTCAGAAGCCCTGATGAAGGATTTTCTTGTTGTATGTTTACAGAAATCCTGGAAGAGGGTCTTGCTGATGTTTTCAGGGGTCCTGAGACTATTCTGCAGGCAGAGAGTGAATTGATGAGGACACTGGCAATGTATCTTGTGGCTTTGTTAAGCTTTGTCTCCCCAGGAAGAGAGATTGCTGAGAATTTGCCTCAGGTCAAGATGAAGAAAAGACCTCTCCTTATGTGTTGAATGCTATGATGATATCTTAATCTTATTGTGGCTTAGGGGTAGATGGCCCTTGTGCTCTCTGATGCCCCTTTTGAGAAGGTGGTTGGTGTTAACTGATAATAATTGTAATTCAGTTGTGATCCAGGGGTGGGAAACTTTTGACTTTTTGTGCTCTGTGACTGACGAAATGAATGTACTTTGTTATGATTGGAAACTAATCTCCATTTGAGAAGAGACACTTTATGACTGACTAAATGAATGTACTAGCCAGGGGTGGGGTACTTTGACTCTATACTTTGTGATTGCATTGAGATACTTTGTAACTGAATTGAGAACTTGCTAAAAGACTGAGTTACATTGTATTTTGATTTTCTGCATTCTGTGAATGTTTTGCCTTAATCTGTTACTGAATAAATGGAGTTACTATGTTGGTATTCTGAACCTTGGAAGTTGCTTTTGCTTGACGTTACAGCAATCTAAGGAAGTCTTTGGACCTCTTCTCATCATAATGTTTTTAAATGTAGAGAATAAAATCCATAAAATTACAAAGGAATTTGTATTGGAATAGTCATATTTTTTAAATAAATTCATAGATACTATGGTAAGAGATTCTGTCAATCCAATCCACTCAAAATGAATTTATTAAATGTATACTATGTCTAAGGCACTATTCTAGGAGTTCAGCATACCAAGACAAAAATGAAAAACACCTGACTTCATGGAGCTTCTATTCTAAGGTGGTGAGGGGAATTTCATTGTAATTAAATAAATACACAATAATTGGCAACCTCACCTCCCCACTGAACATCTAGCTCCCAATTACCACTCAACTTAGTAGATGAGAAAAGTGAGTCCCAGAAAAACTCCATGACCTGCCAAAGATCACCCAAGTAACAAATAGCAGATCTGGGATTTGAACTCAGGTTTTCTGATTCAAAAGCCATCTTCTCTTCTTCCAGTACTATGACACCTCTGACCTTTGAGAAAATGCGAACATATGGAATGAAATTGATGAGAGGAATGGAAAGAAAAGAGGGGAGAAGAAAGATGGAGAATGAGAGAGAAAGAAAAAGGAGAAAGAGGAGGAAGAGGAGGAGGAGAAAGAGAAAGAGGAAGAGGAGGAAAGAAGAAAAAGGACATATTGGCTTCCTCAGAGAGTGTATCATATGAACTTCATATATGTGTATATATATATGTATATATACATATATATATATATATACATATATACACATATATATACACTCTTTTCCCTAACAGAGGAACTTGTTACATTTCTAAGAGAGCTGATTCTTTGCCTTCTCCATGAAATGTATGTGGATTTTAAAAGAAGAAATACAAAAGGAGACTGCTGGTTTAGTAGAGCTAGTCCCTTGTTAAGAGATGCACTGAACACCACTGGACAATTGCTAATGTAGTTAGCTGACAAAGGAGAAATGACTAGATGCAAAGATGTGACAGAAGAGAATTTGGAATATTTTAGTAGCTGCTCTAGAACCTGAATGGAACATTATTAGACCTGGATTTCAAATCTATTTCAGTAGAGTTCCAAAGGGTTTTAAATAGCTTATTTACTCACAAATGTTTCTTGCACACATATTTATCACACAGAAGTAAAAAAAAAAAGTTTTTCTTACACCACCTCCTAACCCCTTCCTAAGCATTTTCCCCCAGTTTGAAACAGGACTCTCATTTACAAGAGTGCCTTTTCTAAATAGGACGTCCTTTTTTTTCTTTGACAGGCAAGAGAGGGTTAAATTATTGGTGCACTTATAAGCTTGCTATGGCCTGGGTTGGTGAAAGGAAAAATAATGTTAATCATTCATTCCTCTTCTCCTGGTCTTCTATCCACATCTCTCCTAGCTGGGGTATGCAGGTCCCTCAGTTTCCATTTCACCTCCAACCTCATTGGAAGTTTAGAGCAGTGAACTAGAATTGTGGTATTTTCAAGGTCCATCTTCTGGTACAATGACACTTGTACCCTAAACCTGAAATCTGAATGAAAAGGAAACTCTTCATGAAGCAATAACCTTTCGAGTATTCATACACTAACTTCCTCTCCTAATTTCTTACTCACAGAACAGCCTCAATTCTTCACATTTCTCTTTCATTCTAAGTAGCCCTTAGTCAAGTCAAGAAATTGTTCAAAGATGTAGATGTTAAGAAGTACTGTATTTCAAATAGTTTAACTACTGAATAACTTGTTTCTCTCTTGCTGTAGCCTAGAAGAAAAAACATTATAATAGTGATTGAGAGTGGGGAAGAGTCTTAAGAGTCATATATTCTAAGTCATTCATATTGTAGAAACTGAGGCCTAAAGTGGCCAAGTGACTTGCCCAGTCATGTGGGTTATACATAGAAGAGCTAGAATTTGAACCCAGACCCTCTGGCTGGAAATCTAGCACTGTTTGGACTGTTTTACAATGCATTCAGACCTAGCAATAATACCCTGGCCAATCCCCAGGTGATGGGTCTATCCTGTTTGCTGTTGTATAGGTCACCAACATCACATTTCAAACATTTCCAGCCTGGTAGGACCTTCCATAGCTTGTGTTCTGCTGGCACAGTCTTTAAGAATTCAAAGTCACCTTCATGACACAATGAAGCAGATGAGGAGAGCATTTCAGAGGACAAACTATATTTGACTTAAAAAGAAAAAGTCTTTAAGCCAGCAGAAATGAACTGAGTTTGGACATTTCTACTACTCATAGAAAAGATTCAGCTAAAATTCAGGTTGGTAATTCTCTATTTTGCAGGTAAATTGTAGGGAAAATGCCGGGTTTTTTTCTTTTTTTAAACCATGAAGCTCTCAAAAATGTAACTCACTATTATGAGAATATTCGACCGCATATAATGAAATGCCAGTATAGAATTCCTATGCTTCTTCCAGTACACACACTGCTCAAAGCCTCTCTCCTTGGTCGTTGTCCCTGTTCAGAAAGTCCCTTTCCACTTTGCTGTGGGGGCAGTTCCCTTCTCCTCTCTGATGGGCTACCTCTTTCTCATCCCTCATCCCATTAAATTCAGGCTCCATCTGCTTTCCAAGGTGACAATTAGCTCATCTGATCAATTTGTTGTACTAATGAGCTAATGGGACAAAGCTATAGGTCTGCTGGGCCCTCTCTTTGGGCACTGAGCCACATATACACATTAGGAGAGAGATCTATTTGAGTCAAAGAATGAATATTCTTCCTAGTATATACTACTAGGATACATAAATAAACAAAATAGTAAAGAGTGTCATGAAATAGCATGTTTTATTATATATAGATTATTCAAAATAAATAAAATCAGAAGACATAAGGGAATTGTAGCTAAATAGTGAGATGGCTCCCAGGTTCTCCTTGTTGAGTTAAATAAAGGAGATAGCAGAGTTTCTTTTCTTAGGTCCACAAAAGAAACAAGAGATGTAATTTCATGGAAGAGTCATGCTACCTTTCAGTGTTCATGTGAGAATGAAAAGATGGCTGTCAAGATAAGTACAGCTTGGGCACTCATACTTACTCTGAAGAATAAAGATGAAGAAGGATTCTCCAAAAATACTGGATAAGATTAAGCCAGAAGAAAAAAAGGAAGATCTAACATCCCAAATTCCAACCCTGACTATTCCTTAGCTAGCTTTGTGACTTTAGGCAGAACACTCCTGACTTTTCTGGGCCTCACTTTACACATCTCTAAAATGGAGCATTAAATAAGATGTACTCTGTGGTCCTTCAGGCTCTATGATCTATAATCTTAGGGAACATCTTTCTTACCATCTTCAGACCTTAGTGCAAAGGAGAACATGGTGGAAAATGTTGATAACTATGTAGGAAGATGTAAATTTAGAAAGGAAAAATGTCAGAGAATGACAGATGAAATTAAATCATCATGAATACTTTCTTCAAGAAAATAATCAAAAATTATGGACAAAGCAAATTATATCACATAAAATGATGGGAAATAACTAATTGCCATTCTCAGAGTGATTCCCAAATTTTCCGTCAATGTACAGTCGGACCATAGGATACATATGGCAAAACTTAAAATCAATTCCAAGCTAGAAGAAAGGACAAAGCCAAGAAAATGTAGGATGCATTCACAATAGTTTTGAGTGGATCTACAAAAACAAGCTACTGACACACATGTAAAGAAATGAAAGGATAGGAAAGGACATTGACAGAGACTTTATTTTCTATAATGTGTCATATTGGAAGGAATGCCCATCTCAAGCCTATGTGTGTATATGTATGTATATATGTACATGTGTATATACACTCATATATACATACACATATGTACATGTATAACTTCATGTGTATGTGTATGAGTATATATTTGTGTGCATGTATATATATATATTTGTGTGTATGTGTATATATGTGTGTGCATGTATACATATATGTGTGTATGTGTATATGTATGCATTATAAATGTATGTATGTGTAAATGTACGTGTGTATTATATATATTCATATGTATGTGTGTATATATGTGTGTATGTGTGGATATACATATATATACACATGAAGTATATATACACATATACATGTGTTGCATGTGTGTGTGGTGTGTTTGTGTGTGCGTGTATCCACAAACCTACACAGATAAAGCTGTGTCTGTCTCCAATCCAAATTTCTGTCTCCAATTAGGAAGATTTATAGTGGCTAGATTATATAGCAAATACTTTTAATGTTATACAACCCTTAATGTTATACAACTCTTTAAAAAGACTACTCTGTGCAGGACTCAAGTCCATCGATTTGGGTGTTGTTGTAACAGAAAGCCCTGAAGGTGAGCAGCAGGACAACTCTGAACAACCACCACTGATGTATCTGTGATTGAAGTGAAAGGGTTGGAGAGAGAGAGGATGGGTGTATATCAGGCATGGGGAAGGGAAAATGAAGAAAAGAGCATCTACATTGAACCTCAGAGTAGGAAAGGACTCTTACAGGTTACTTTTCACAATCTATACCCGGGCAGTCAGCTAATAAATAATAATCGTGTATAATGTGCCAGACATGATGCTAAGCACTGGGATACAAAAAGAGGTAAAAGCTAATCCCTGCCTTCAAGGAGCTCACAATCTAATGGACTAAGCAAGTATCCCCTCTCCACACCTCTAACAAGTGGTTTTCTAAACTCTGCTTGAAAACTTCTAGGAAAGGGGACCCCATTATCTGCCAAGGTATCCCCAGTCACTTGTGAATAGCTATATTTTTTTCTTTATATCAAACTGGTCTGCCTCCCCACATCCTCTCATTGGCCCTAGTTCCACTCTCTGGAGCAAATCATAACAAGTCTAATCTTTCCATACAAGAACATCTGAAGAGAGCTACCATGTTACCCCAAGTCTTCTATTGTTCTTATCAGACATGTCTATTAACTTCAAGCAAACTTTTAAAAATTACCCACTATATACCATGCACTGTGTTAGGTAGTCATAATACAAAGGGGGAAAAAACCCACTGCCCTCACTGCTTATATTCTATCATTATGAATTTCTTTCAAGTCCCCTCACCATCCTGTGTGTCCTCCTATAGACACACTCAAGATTATCAAGGTCTTTCTGATCAATGTCTTGGCACCCAGAGCAAGGCATGGCACTCCAGGATGTGCTCTGATCAGGGCAATAGAAATATGACCTCTCTGAACTGAACCCTCTATTAATCAACAGGCATTAATTAAGACCTTCTTCTCTGTCAGCCTGAACACTGGCAATCCAAACCAAGCCAAGAACACAGTGTCTCCCCTTAAGGAGTTCCCCTTCTAATAAAAGGGCAGCCTAATCTCTCATTCACTGTGGCACACAGATAATTTGTATTGTGTTTGGAATCCAATAAAATAACCATGTCTTATTCACATGAACAGTTCTGTAGCTACATTTTCTTCATCCTGTATCAGTACATTTTTTTTAAACTCAAGTGTAGGAAATTATATTCATCCCCATTAAATGTGCTAATATTATGTCTTTTTCATAGTTCTAGACTGGAAAAGTCCTTTTGTATTCTGATTCTGTTATCTAATGTGTTAGCTCCCCCTCCCAGTTTCATATCATCCACAAATCGAATAAATTGGCCATCTATGTCTTCTTACAATTCACTGGTTACAAAACATGAAAGAGAATTATTTCAAAAAGTAGAGAGGGTTTCATTATATTCTGCTAGCTATATCTTTCCAAACTGCTACTGTCCCATTATGTAGTCAGTTCCACATTTCTGAATCCTCCTACTTGTCATAATGTTCAGTCCACACTCTTCCTTTGGTCAACAAAGACACTTTAAAGGACTTTACCCAAAACTTTCTGAAATCCAGGTCCCAACTGAGCAATTCACTTTACCTTTCAGTGCCCTTGGTAACTTGCTAAAACTAAGTTACAGATGAGTCAACAATTTTAATCTGTAGAAAAAAATTCCTCCTTCCATATCAGTATTGTTATGTATGGGAGTGGGGGTGGGCTGGGGGAAGTAAATGTATGAATGAATAAATATGCATTAATAATCACTGACATTTATTTACTGCTTTTAAATACATAAAGTACTCAACACCTATTATCTCATTTCATCTTCACAATAGTCCTGAAAGATTGATTCTACAAATAGTATTACCTTCATTTTATAGATCAGAATCACAGAGTCATAAGTCTAAAGCTAGATGAGGTCTCAGAAGTCACTTAATCCAATCCCCTCCCTTTACAAGCAAGGATACTAAGGTTAAGTAACTTGCCCAAGGACACTCATGATGCTTAGAATTTCTGAGTTGACAGGGATCTCAGTAGTCGTCTGGTCCAATTTTAAAAAGAAGCCATTCTACAGAATATTCAACAAATGATCATAGAGCCTTTGCTCAGAGATCTTGAGTAAAAGGGAAGTCCGAAGGTCCTGAAGTAGTCCATTCCACTTTTGGATTGCTCCAGCAGTTAGGAAGTCTGTCTCTCACATGAAGCTTAAGTCTGTCTCTTTGTGACTTCTGCCCATTGCCACATATGAGGAAACTAGACCTCAGAGAATTTAAGTGGTTAAGTAGAATTCAAACCCAGAGTTTTCCTAGTTCAGTACTCAAGACATTATACTTCAATATAAAGTTGCATTACATTAGAAAAAAAAGTTTAAGAATTACAGAAAACAGAAGGGAAGAAGAAAGTTCTGTTTTCACTTCCATGTAATTTATTGGCTTTTAACACTTCACTGGAAGAGCTCTTTGGCATAATTACAATATACCCTCTATCCCCAGCTCCCTACTATAACCTTACTGTTTTCTGGGGCAGACTGCCAGAGAATTTAACTCTCAGCTCAATGCAGAATTTAACTCTCAACTCACAAGTCAATTCAGCATCCAGTGATTAACCCGAGATTAATGCATCAGGGGAGATGATTTAAATGTGGAGGTGGGGATAGGAGGAGGGTTGTGGGGCAGGGGGGGAGGTCTGTGTTTGGAAATTTAATAAGAACTCATCAAATCAAGCCCTTTGCTGAATAATGAAGGCTATCATGTGACTAAGGAACCTGAAAATGGACAAATATAAAATGGGCAGAATGTGGCTTTTTCAGATACAAAATGGAAATAAACAACCACCAACTGACCCAAATGGGGAATCTCAGAACTGTAAGGACTATCATAGCTCTCCTACCAAGGGGTCAGCCATCCTCCACTTGATAATTAGAAACTCACTGCCTCCTGGGGCCCTTCAGGACAGCTTTAATGATGAGAAAGCTCTCCATTACAATTCGCTAGAATTTTTCTCTCTACAACTTTGCCCATTTCCTCTACTTCTATCTTCTAAGATGAAAGACACTATGGCTAATCCCTCTTCCATATGAATATACCCTTATAGATGTGAAAAGTCACATCCCCCATTGCGTCTTATCTTATTTCCTTCAGTCCACCACGTTCTCAATTTTTTCTTTATTTTATGGAAATTCTAAACATTTATTTCCAAGAATATTTAATAAAACATCAACAACACCTTCCCAACTGGGAAGGTCTGGCATGTCATATGGTTCCCCTTCCTAAATTCTATCAACCTGGATCCACGTAGGTAAGAGAAACAAGGAATTCTTTTAAATCATCCAGGGAGTCAGCTGCTTTTTAGCTTGCAGGTGACACAGGTGCTCTGTCATAGTCCATTCAATTCAGCCTTGGTTGTAAAATGTGTGGTCTTGGAAATTATAAAGCCTGCTTGGGGAACTGACAGGTTAAGTAACTTGGCCAGCATCCCTCACTCATTGTGAGTTGGAAGTAAGACAAGCCCAGATCTTCCTGGCTTGTGCTTCTGTCAATTGTGCCATAATAAAGAATTAATGTCATCCACAGAAGGGCTGAATCAACTTCCTCTGACTCCGGATAATTTCCAACTTCTCACTTTCTGAATAATCTGGCTCTTCCTAGGATATCCACATTTTAGTGGGAATTTCTTTCAGCTTTTGTAAAGGAAACCTATGGATAGAAGTATCATTAAATATGTTCATATATTACAGTATCTAAGGAAATTCAATTTTCTCTATTTCTTTTAAAATCTATGCCACATGGGGGTAATGTTTCTCCAGACTCCTAGTTAATAACTTTCCTTTGAAACTATTTTTGGTGATCATCACCTTGGAAAGGGAATTGCCTGATCAGTTACTCCATAACAGATTGTTATACAAAGCCATTTCACAACTGATCATGTAAAAAATGATGGGTTCACCACAAATATTCCATATTCATTCCTCATTCTCATTGAGAAAAGGCATTAAGAACTGAAATTTCAAGTTCATTAAAGAGAGGATCAACTATATAGTAGTGGTTTCTGGGAATCTGTAGCTTTTCCAGAAAGAGAAAAAAACATTAGTTGATTGCAAGCTAATCACTCAAGAAGCAAACTTCCCAATTCCATAGCAAGCACACTTAAAATGGCTCTTCCTCTTCAATGAGTCTTCCCTCAAGTCAGAATTGGGTATCTCTGCTGGGTGTTGTGATGTTTCAAGATGGAGGTGTTCAAGTCTCTGTAGCTCCCTGTAGTTATTCGAGAGATTTAGTAAAACACTTCTGTATGATTTCCTCTATTAAATGCAGTAAATTGGAGATTAGCAGGTCTTCCCAGGATGAGTGCTCTTCTTCCTCCCAATCCTACATTACTTTGTATTTTTGTATTTGTGTATAGCTGTTTAACCTGGAGTTTTATGAACCCATTTCCTCACCACACTACCATTCTGGTCTGCCTCTGGGGTTTTGACTGCCCCTCGTGCCCTGGTAGACCTCAGGTGTCTCCCTCTTTGCTTTGACATGGTCCTCCATCTGCTGTGACTGTCACCATAGTGCTGTTCTCAGTTCTTTCAAAAAAAATTAAGGAATGGTTTCTGGTCCCCTTACTATCCCAACCATACTTATCTGAATGTGCTTCATTCTATCAGGATTCTTATCAAAAAACCTGCCCAGAACCAAACATGACATCCATGATGTGGTCCAACTAAACTTCATTTCCCTGTGTTTCTCACTCAGACTCTAGGCTGCGGGGGTCAACAGAGAATTTCAGTGGTGGTATATTTGAGTCAAAGTCAAATTGGCACCACTCTAACCTTGGCACTAAATAAAAACCAGCAAGATAGTTTGCGTGGGACCATAAGATATTCAATCTCTCCCAAGAGGAAATCTGCAGCAAAAAATTCCAAGAGAAAAAAAGGATGCTCTCTTAAAAATATACAATTAATATTTATAAATGAATAAGTCATTCAATCTCTAAATGTTCTAGCTTACTCTAAGTTATGGAGGAAGGCATATATCTGTAGAAGTAAAGAGAAATTCCTCATTTGGGATATCCCTATATTAATGACATCACAGAGCCAGTCTTTATCTTTATACCCAGGTCTCATGATGCCCAGAGTATACACATATACTTACATATACTCATGTTGTTTCTAATTGGCATAATGGAGTACTGGACATAGAGTCAGAAGGATCTCACTCTGAATCCAGCTTCAAACACTTACTAGATGTGTAACCCTGGGCAAGTCACTTCACTTTGGTCAATCTAAGTTTCCATATTTGTCATTGCTGTTTGTCCTTCATTCTTGAGGAGGACCATGACATCAGGGAATGACATGCAAGTGAATTGGGTTTAAGTGAAGGAGGACTTTGTAAAGTCACCAGTCTCACTTTCTCCTCCAAGGCCATCTGGATCCAGTGGCAAAATACAGATCAGGATGGTTGGAGATGGCCTAGGATGAACTGGGAGCCCACATCTGTCAAACAGTAACAATAGCAACACTTACCTCACAAAGTCATTGGGAAAGTCAAATGAGATAATGGAAAGGGCTTTGCCAACCCTGAAGAGCTTTACAAATACTAGCTATTGTTGTCATCACTGACATTGATTATGACGTTTCTCCCAAATAGAATGGGAAGCTTCATGAGAATAGAGAATGCCTCATTATTTTCTGTATTCTCAGAGCCTACTACACTGACTTGCACAAAGTAGGTGCATTATGAATGTTGACTGATTGAAAAATCATACACCCAATGATGCAAGCACCTTCATAATGAAGACTAAACTATATGCAGTGTGTTCCTTCTGGCTCTCTGAAAATGTTTCTTTAGTCAAGGCTCAGTGGAGATACACCATCCTGCAGAAAGTCCTTCCAATTATCAATGTTTAACGTGGACTCAAATTACCTTCTTTGTTGCCATATTGTACTGCCCCAGTGAAATGTAAGCTTCTAGAGGGTAAGGATTGTTTCATCATTCTCTTTGTGCTCCCATGGAGGAACCCAGTGCCTTATATATGGAAATATACTTTATAAATGTTTCTTGGATTAAATTGAACAATATTCCTTCTGACAATCGATCACAGGATCATAGGATCATAGACAGAGTAGGAAAGGATCTTAGAGGTTGTTGATTCCAATGCTCTGGGGTGCAAAGAAGTTGAGTGCTTTGCCAGGGTCATATAACTAATTAGTATTTGAGGCAGAATTGAAACCCAGGGCTTCCTGATTCCATGTTCAGTGCTCTATCCACTACACTACCCATCTTTTTAATCAATCAATAAGCATTTATTAGCCACCTACTGTATAGTAGGCATGGCATTAATGTTTAGAGAAAAAAGTCAAAAATGAAGCAATGCTTTCCCTCAAGGAGTTTATATTCTATCAAAGGAAACAACACACAAGTAAATATCGAATATACATAAAAGGAGCCCGAGGTAGTGTGGGAAGGTAGGAGAGACTTTCAGCAATATGAGTCCCTGCAGACTCATGAGATCACCCACACAGTGTGTAGACAGAAAAGAGAGGAGTACCAAGGACAGAGGCCAAAGATTATTCAGCTGTAGTTTGCATGCCCTTGCTAAACTAGATTAGAAGTATGTTGAAGGCACAAACTGAGTCTTACTCTTCTTCTGTCTCAGAACAAAGCAGAGAGCACGTTTCAGTTAATGGATGTTTTCCATGTTGATTGATTGGGTTAATGTCTCTCTACATCAAAATATTCTGATTCTTGCTGTGAGTTCCTAGGGGATAGGGATATGCCTGTGCAGCTCTCAGTAGAGATCTTTGCATAGCCCCCCACACATGAGCTACAGTAAATGATGTTTGATGAGAATAGTGCACTCTGCAGCTTGGGAGAGATTAAAGCCTGACATTGGGCACTAGGATTGAAGTTAGAGCTGCGTTGGTGCTGTTCAGATGCTGTGAGGTCAGTCAGACTACTCTCTGCTTCATTCCACCTGCCACCAATTTTCTCCACTTAGGGTGATGTGGAAGCTGTGATCACTGAGAGTCTACAGTAAATAAACACAGTAGTTTCAGGAGCAGGTTGGCAGGATCAAAAATTATATACAGCAGCCAAGCCAGAAGGAAATGTTTGAGGAATGAGAGAAGAGTTGTTGCACTCTCTAATGTCTTAGTTCATCCTTCACTCCCCTCACCTTTAAGAAAAGAAACTATGGATGAAAGACAGAGTCCACAAAGGAAGAGTATGGTTGTACCTCCAAGGTGTTCAAATCATGGTAACACTATGTAGATGCTGTGCCATTGTAGCTAAAGTAACTATAAAGTACATGCCCAGAATTTCTGGTGTTTGGATGGATAGATTAATGGATTTCTGACATGCAATAGGATCATTCAGTTTACATGAAGTGTAATGAGCAGTCCATTCATTCAGGGGTGGGGAACCTGGGGCCTCAAGACCATATGTGGCCTTCTAGGTCTTTGGGTGCAGCCTTTTGACTGAGTCCAAGTTTTATGGAACAAATCCTTTTATTAAGGAGATTTGTTCTGTGAAGTTTGGATTCAGTCAAAGGGCTGCACTTGAGGAGCTAGGGAGTCATATGTGGCCTGGAGGCCACAAATTCCCCACCTCAATAGTGCTCATATCATGGACATGTAGTTCAGTTATACAGAGTTAGGATTAGAATCAATTCAGAGAAGGTGATCAGATTATAGAGGCCATTAGAGCACTTTTGATGACACAAAGCTACTTTGCAATACCATTATTCACCCTGTGAATGCCTCAGAAGAATAAGTCTTTTAGGTGCTCCAAAGAGCAATGGAAAGGTGCAAGGGTGGTTTAGTTAGAAGGCAGCTTTACCAAGACTGATTCATATGCAATAAGTTCTGCAAAAGACACCATTAGATCCAAGGAAGAAAAAAAGTAGGTCAACTATGTTGGAAAAAAATATGAGGTAACCAATGGAAAGCCTAAGTAATTCACCAGTATTTAAAAAAATATTCAAGGATCACAAAAAGGAATTCCATTGCACTGGGTGGATTTTCCATGCAGCAAATAAAGAAAATAAGACAGGAGATGCATAGGATAAGATGACATGGGGAGACTAAAATCTGTTCTTGGTAGAGGGAGTACCCTCCATGAGATCATAAGGCCATAAAGGCAGTTCTGAGCACAAGTTGGAGTGCTGAACTTGGGATCAGGAAGACATAGGTTCAAATCCCCCCTCGGCCCCCTACTAGCTGTGTGGTCCTGGGTAAGTTAACTAATCTCTCTGCGCCTCCATATTGTCACATATAAAATGAGGGGGTTGGATACATGTCCTCTAAAGTCCTTTTCTACCTCTAAATCTATGGATCTGTGATCCAATGAGTATTGAAGCAGCAAAGAGACCAAGATCAACTTTTAGCTGAACTTCTAACTTCATCTTTCCTGAAGGATTTTGTAATCTCTGGACTATTGTGCTGCTGCTATGAAGCAGAATGCTCTGGTTCATGATATCGACTTCTTCCCTTCCTTCTCTTTCTTCCACCCTCTTTTCCTCACCCCTTCCTCTCCTCTTCTCTTTTCTCTTTGCTTCTCTCTCTCTCTCTCTC
>CM053582.1:548041497-548085066 GCA_028627135.1 Pseudochirops cupreus
AGATAGATAGATATCCTGTCGGATAAGCTCAACAGATTGTTCATCCAACTGCATATCACACAGCCCCAAGAACAGACATTTTTTATCCATTTTTTCAGTTGTTTTTTTGTTTTCTTTTGTTGTTGTCATTTTTCTCTATGAATGTTTAGGCTAAACTTCTCATTGATGCTGAATCTGTCTGGAGACTCTACAACAGTCTGAGAGTTTCAGCACAAAGTTATCCACAAACAGAAGCAGTTAGAGGATCCCAACATCTAAAGGGAATCTTTTGTTGACAAAGGCTCTATATTGGCTCTCCTCTGTGAGATTGGCAAAGATTTCAGAAGATAACAGTTCCTCTCTTCTATGCCTTGCTTGTCATTAATTGAATCAAATTACTGAATGAGGGTGGCTCTACTATTCTATCTTCCAAGGAATCTTGTATAATTTTGACATATCTGTGGGAAATATTTCATTGGAGGAAGGCCTTTAAGGTGGTGTTCTGTTCTACTCAATAAAATGCTTTACCTAGAGTACTTGTTAAGACCCTAAATCTAGGGGCAGCTAGGTGATGCAGCGAATAGAGCACAGGCCTTGGAGTCAAGAGGACCTGAATTCAAATCCAGCCTCAAATACTTGACACACTTACTAGCTGTATGACCTTGAGTAAGTCCCTTAACCCCAATTGCCCTGCCTTCCCCACTCAAAAAAAAAAAAAAAGATACTAAGTCTAGAGTCAGAAAGACTTTGCTTGCAACCCTACCTCAGGCACACAATAGTTATGAGAACATGGACAAGCTAATTAACTTCTCTAGGCTTCAATGTCCTCGTGAGTAAAATAAGGGAATGAGATTCAATGATCTGGCTCCATACTGAGTTCCATAAACTTGTTTTTTTAATAATCTGATAACTATTTCAATATAATTACTTCCCTTTATAATCTTACATATTTTATCTTATGCATTCTAAACATTATTCCGAGTTCAAGGTTTGGGTTCATAGGTAAGGGGTCCATGATGCAAAAAGTTAAGAACTCCTGCACTAAATCTATGGGCCTATACAGAGTTAACAACATATAAGCACAATAACACTTTGTATTCCCCATGTCTCTCAATTGCATGATAGTAAAATACAGTCCACTATAAAGCATCACTTCTAAAACCTTAGATATTCCCTTTGAATATCCTCCTATGTGACGCCCATGACACATATGCAAATTTTTCTCATCAAAATAGCATGTCATTGGGAGCCCACTGCACCCATTTCATCAATGTTTCTTGAATTGGAGCACAATGAATTAAACTATAAATTCAATTGAACTATTAGTAATTGGTCCTGTGAACCTGGTTTGACTTATTCAACTTCTGTGCCTCACACATCAAGACCACCCAAGAAGGAAACTGACCATGGTCCTGCCAGGAAGAAAAAGGCAATAACTGAAAGTTTGAGAATTGCTGCCCATCAATCTTTGTTAATTAATTTTTCAAGAGAAAGAAACAATCCATTTGCAGGAAAAACCTTTGCTGCCTTCCCAATTTCAGGATCTGAATGTGGCAGGAGTGCTAATTAATGTGCTGTCCCACTTCATCTGATTGCCCATTTGGTATGACTTCTTCCCAATGGAAATTGTAATCAGTGCTGACCTGACTTGTTCAGAGTGGCCCAGAAATTTCACTAATAAACTTTAATGCAGAAAGTCGATAAGGGAAAAAACGATAATGTTTAGATTAAAAAGTGTGATGTCAGCCTCTGGAAGATTGCAATTCACTTAGCTCCTTTTGTAGTGTAGTTGTGATTTATGTAGGCCTATTAGCTGAAATCACTCTTTTTATTAAGGTTCTCTGATATTATATTATACCTGTCTCTGAAACAGTTTTTATCCTACACGTAACAATGATTTTAAAAAAGGACCAGCACATACCCTGTATGTGGTTGGCATATACAAGCCAGTTTATCAACAAAGCCAGCTGAATAAATGTCTATTGTACTTAAGTCTTCAGGTAGTAATAGGTGACTAGCCAGTTATTTACCTCAATTCAAACCAGTGGGTTTCTTTCTTTGTGCAAACAAAGCTTGTTGCCTGGAACCCATTGCATCCCTTGCCCTCAAATAAAAGATCTCCAAAGTCAGGGGCAATCACATCAAAAGAATCACAGAAATTCAGATTTAGAAAAAGTCTCCAGTAGCCATCTTCTCCAATTCATACCTAAAAAAAGGAGCTCTTCTACCACAACATCAAGAAGTGCTCATCCAGCCTTTGCTTAATGATATCCAATGACGAGGAACTCAATTGCTCTCAACATAGACCATTCCACTTTGGGGTGGTTCTCATTATTAGGAATTTTTTTCCCAAAGTCAAACCTAAATTTTTCTCTTCATAACTTTCTCCCATTGTAGACAGTTCTGTTCTCTAGGGCCAAGCAAAATAGAGGTAATCTTTCCCCTCCATCCCTAGACAAGATTTCAAGTGCTAGAAAGGCATGACTGTGTCCCACTTCAAGTGTTTTCCAGGCTGAAAAATCCTAGTTGTTTTTTTCAACTGATCTTCATCTGACATCCTGGCTACTCATCCCTGAATGCTTTTCATCTCATCAACATTTGCCCTAAGATATATTGCTGAGAACTAAAGACCATTTTCCATATATCATCGGACCAAGGTTGAGTGTAATGAAACTATTGCCTCCTTAATCCCAGACTGGTCCTGTGGCCCTACTTTTATTAATCCACACTAAGATTTTCTTAGGTTTCTTGACTGAAATATCATAGTGTTAACATATTACTTGTAGGCCACTAAAACCTACTGTCTAGCCATATCTCCTCCGTCTCATATTTAAGTTGATTTTTAAACCAAATTTTGAATATTTGAGATTGTATACATATAAAATAAGTATTGAACTACTGTGTAATCAGCATCTATGATTCTAATTTGTGGTCAAGAAGCAAAGAATGTGAAGCAAGGTAGTTCATTTGAACTGGTTTGCCACCATAGAATTAAGTGGTGGCTTGGAGTAGTTTGAGAGAGGGAAAAGGAATGATTCTTACTAGCATTATAGACTTTTTCCTAAATGTTCTTTGTCTCATCACAAAGATTGCCTAATTAACAAAATCTCTAGCAACAAAGATTCTTTGTGTCAAGCCAACCTGTGAATGGAGGAAGGCAGAAAAAGTTCTAGGCACTTCTAGCCTGGTTAGGTGGTGATTTCAGCCACATGGACAGAGCAAGAGGAGAGAGCAAGATAAATTCACAATTTGATTTCTATGAGAACCAAGCCCCAGTCCAAGATGAGGGGCATCTACATTCTCCTGGGGTTGATCATATGGAAATAGTAGAAATGCATATGTTTAGCTTCTGAATCACTGGAAAGAGATGGAAGAAATGGAGAGAGGAAAGCAGTGAGAAAAAGAGAGTAAGAGAGGACAGCAGAAGAGGGAGTTACAGGAAAGAAAGGAGAAAGAGAAAGTAGGGAGGAGGGAAAGATGGGAGGAAAAAGAAGAGGGGAAAGGAAGAAAAGAGAGACAGGAAGGAGAGGAAAACAGAAAGAAGAAGGAGGGAGGGAGATAAAAGGGAAGAGCCCAGTGGAGGACTTAGAGGAAGAGAATCCATATATTGGAATCCATATCCAGGGATATTTCCCATTTCACTTCTGACAACAAAATCAAAACATATCTTCTTCCTTATTAGAGGTATTACTATACAGGAATATCCCACATGGGGTTCTCCTGATGCTTTACAATAATATCATTAGTACATCTTCTACCAAACCCACTTGTAATATCATTCAACCCATAATCACCCATTTCTAACATTGCTCTTATAGAACCACAGTCCCTTATAACAATTTTCTGACTCACACTGTCTACTTCCAAAAATCAACCCCATACACATCTTTTAAAGACTTTCACAGAACCATAGAATTCTAAAAATGGATGGGTCTCAGAAGCAATTGTTCTAACCCCTACTACAATGAATCTCTTGCCTACTTCCCCTAAAAGCACACACCCATTTTGAAGGCTCCTAGGAAGGGAGAACCCTCGATCACCTAAGGCATCTTGCTCTACTTTGAGATAACTAGTTGTGAAGAAGTCTTTCATCAACATCCAGCCTAAACCTGTGTCTCTTTCTTTTACCTCTTGTTCCTAATTCTACTCTCTGGGGCCAAACTGAACCACTGTACTGCCTTCTACATGACAGCCCTTCAGATACTTAAGAATTCACCTATCTTTACTCCACAAAGCTAAATAGCCCCATTTCCTGTAAGGCAAGAATTTGTTTACTCATTTCACAAACAGACTATGGAAAAGTGGGGAAGGCAACCTGCTCTCTCCTCATTTCCAATTTGCATAGCAGGTAAGTATCAAAGTCACTAAGAAAACTCTTGACTCCTCCAGAGTTTTACTTTTGAGTCACTCTGTCACCCCCAACCCTGCCCCAGGAGGAGGAAGAAGAGGAGGGAGAGAAGGAGGAGAAGGAGGAGGAGAAAAAGGAACAAGAGAAGGAAGAGGAGGAGGAAGAGGAGGAGGAGAAAAAGGAAGAAAAGGAAAAAGTCTCCTTCACATTGTGACATGATTTATTGCTACCCTGTCAGATTTAGGAGTCTCCCTGATGGTCTCTTTCTGGATGGCAGGACTGATGGCTATAGACCACCCAAGGTAGAAAAAATTAAACTATAAATGCACCAGCCAGGCATTAGGGGCAGAGTGCCTACCTATCCTATTCAAAGGGCTGATATTTATAGCACCTGGAGTGTTCTGTCGATTAAATCTGATGGGGAACTCTGGGCTGATTTTCACAAGCAATTGGTCATTACAGTCTCATTTCTGTCAACAGATCTGCTTGCCAAAATCAACAGCAACAACAAAACCTATCCATTGTTCAAGTCAAATTTGCAGTTGTCATGCATGTCATAAAACATGCTAATATTATCATGTATAATGTCAGAGTTGGGAACAATCTTACAACACAGTACAGAAATGGAATAGGAGAGTTGAAGAGTCTTTAATAATAATAGTCAACCTTTATATAGCAATTTTAAGCTTGTGAAAAGCCTTACAAATATTATCTCACTTGATCCTTACAATAATCCTATGAAGCAGGTGCTACTTTGTCCCTATTTTCAAGATAAAAGAATTGAGGCAGAGAAAGGTTAAGTAATTTACCCAGAGTCACAGAGATAATAAATGTTAAAACGTAGAAAAACAAATGCCAGCCCTGAAAGGTTCCTTAGAACAGAGAATGTAGAATATCAATCAATCAACAAGCATTTCTGTCTCTGAACTTGCTGTGACTTTAGGTAAGTCAAATAACCCCTGGGAACCTTTTTTACACTATTTCTAAAGTGAGGGGACTGGACTACATTATTTCTAAGCCTCTTCCAGCTCTGAAATGTTATGGCTTCCATGAGCTTGCTTTTAAGGATGAGGAAGAGTTGGGAGAGGTAAGTATCTAATTCGATTGGAAAAAAGAAAATATGTGGAGAATCAGGGTTGATAGAGAAGACAGGTCCCTGGGAGCCCTTTCTCAATATAAGCCCATTCTCCTGAAAGGTTAGCCTGTGAGGGAATCTTAAGTCCATTTTAGAAGCAGAAAATAAGTGTCTAGCTCTCAGCCAATATGGGGATAGTGAGTCCCTCTTGCAGGAGATCTTCAAGCAATGGATAGAGAACCCTTTCTGAGAGAGGGGAATTCAGACATGGGTTGCATTAGATGACTTCTGAGGTTTCTTCCAGTTCTGAGGGTCTGTGAATCTATGACTCCATAGATGAGGCTCACTCCTTACAACATCTTAGAGAGAGCCAACTTCCCCCTCCCTCCTTCAACCCTATCCCATTCAGCAAACTACCCAGTCCTGCCCTTGACAGGCAGTAAGGAGCAGTAGTAAGGTAGGGAGAGAGTCTTCCTGAGATAACTAAGTAGATGGCCACTTACATGAAGCCTCTTTCCCTCTCTAAAATGTGGTACACATTCTTCATTTCACTTTGTCAGGCTGCCTGGAACCCTACCCCTTAACAGATTCACAACTTCTTTTAAAATGCAAATTTTCAAGAGGAAGGAAGGAAGGAATACATGGGGAAATGCAGGTGATGTAAAATCAGATATCAACAAAAATTCATTTTCAGAATGGAATGCCAATATTCCTGGAACTCTCCCTGCCTGGCATCTCTCTTTTCTCTACTCATCCAGTCACCATCCTGGTTCTGGCCTTCATCACCTCTCACCAGGGCTATTCCAAAACTCTCCCAATTGGATTCCCTGCTTCCATTCTCTCCTCCCATTCACCCAGCTCAGTCTTCGAAATAATCCTCCTCTAACACAGGTCTGACTGTGCCATTCCTTCTCAAGACCCCTCACGAGCTGTCCTTTGATGCTAAGATAAAATGCAAACTCCTCAACATGGCATTTAAAGCCCTTCCATAGCCTTGTGTAAGCCTTCTCTAGAATTAGCATACAGACTCTCTTTCATGTACTCTCTGTTTCAACACAAACTGGCCAAGGCTCGTTCTCCGGGCTTGCTCAATCTCCCACCTCTATGCTTTTGAATAGGCATCCTCCATGTCAGACCTGAACTCCAACTACCACTTAACTTCAACCTAAGCCCATCCAAAGTCACATTCTATTATGGGAAACTTTTCTGTGTCTCTTTTGTCAGAGTCCTCTCTCTCTTCAAATATATTTACTCATCTGTGTACTATGTGCTTTTGTTCCTGGGGGCTCTAAGCTCTTTGAGGTCAGCACATTTTGCTCTTATCTTTATATGGCCAGAGCCTAGTATGATGCCTTGCATGTAATGGGCACTTAATACTTGCCAAATGAAATGAAAGGGGAAGGCTGAGACAGGTTATATGGCAGTCATTCAATTCTGTTCGATGGGAACTGGCTTAACCAGCTTACTTTCATTTAACAGCTAGCTAAGATCCATTGAGCATAGAAAATATGTTTAGGTTAAAGGAGAAAAGACAGTGGCAATTTGAGGGCTGAGAAAGCAGCAGGTCTTAGTGGGGGCTTTGGACTACCAGATGATAGGATTAAGGCAATGGGGGAGGAGGGGGCTGCAGTAAGAGACAAGAGAAAGAAGGTCAGCCAGTCTGGCAAGACATTGAGGTGACATTTCCACACCAAGCAAGAGCTCCCATCTTATCATTGTCTGGGGAAGTCCCTCCCTTCCTTTAAGGTCACATAAAGATGCTACCTCTTCCATGAAGCCTTTCCTGACCTTCCCAGGGACTTCTCCCTCCTCAAATATCCTATAGTACTTTGTCCAGAGGGTTCCATTCTCTTGTTTTTTATCCCATTCTGCCTCTACCATGGTATAGTTGTTCAACATGCCCTTATTTAAATTCCAAGTTCCCTGAGAGCAGGTTCTAAGACACCATCATATTCATATCTTGAGTGCTTGGGCTGTTGTCTGGCACACAAAGCAATACTAAGTCAAGTTGAAATCCATCTGTAATTTAGTAAAGCTATTCATTCATACACTCTGATGCTCAGAGTGGTTAAGTGACCTGTCCAGGGTCACAAAGCTAGGAAGTAGCAGGGGTTGACTTCCTGCCTTTAAACCTAGGAGGATCATGGGGTGACAGATGTAAACCTGAAAAGGACTTCAGAGGCCATCAATTTCAACCTTTCTTCCGTTACCTCAACATGTACTCTTTCTACTCAACAAATCTCAGCTAGGGGCCAGGAAAGATGTCAACTCATTTCCACTAAACTGAACTGAATTATTGGTGGCCATGTAACCTTGCCTCTCTCTCCCAATCCTATCCACAAAGCAGTAAATGCCTCATAGATGAAGTCAGAGGCACAGAGAAGTTGTGACATGTCCAAAGTCACACTGGAACTACATTGAATCATGTTGTCCCTCCTTCTAGTTCAATTCAAGCATGATTTCAGATGTTTAATAAGTAATTGTCGAATTACTGTTTGAATTTGGAGACTTTAAGCTTTTTTAACCTTGAAGTAAGCAGTGGGTACATGACATCTCACCTCAGGCTTTTGAAAAAACATACAAACCCAAACAATGACCTGTGGTAACCAGGCCTGACCCCTCTGCTCAAGAATATGAGTGTACTGGGTCTCTCCCATCTCTGTTCCCTTTGGGGAAAGATGATTCTCCTGCTCCCAGCCCCTCAAAAAAAAGAAAGAAACTGGCAGGACAAGCAAAAAGGATTTGGAGTCATGGAAGCCCACAGGCATCCTTGCAGCTGTCATGTCATCTTGGACTGGCTCTAAGTGCCCGTGACAGTCTCTGTTACCGTGACCTACTTCCTTGGAAAATTAAAGCCCTGGGTGCCCTGGGCCCAGCTCACAGACAGCAGTCCTGGCAAAGCTGAAATCCTCACTCTGGGCTCTGGGCTCTACAAGGCTAACAGGCTTCCCTGGGGCCAGATCTACAAGGCAATCCAGACCCTGTCCCAAAATCCAGGCCCCTGTAGGCTAATGTCAGGGAAGAGACTGTGAGAGGGATGATTCCCCTGATACCTCTTTCCCAAAGGACAGAGATATTCTATACAGTTTTTATTTAAACAGGAAAGAGTGATTTCATCATAATGTGTGGTAATGTGCACTGAGTACAGGCCTCAGAACCAGGAAGAACAAAATTCAAATCTTGACTCTGAGGCATGCTGACTGTGTGACCCTGGGGAAGTCACTTAACTTCTCAGTGACCTAAGCTACTCTCTAAGTTTCTAAATTGTATATACACATACATATGCACAGATATAGATAAACATTTTTTGTGCCTAAACCCATGAGTTTCTGAGTTATTCCCCAGTGAGGAGATGCCATTAGATCTGCAGCATAGAAAATCAATGTTTAATGGAATGGAAAGTAACGTCCCCAAACAAGACAGTGGGGATCCCTGACATGTCCTTCTGGAGGACATACTCATCCCAGTTGCCTACACACAGTCTATCTCCAATTTAATATCCCAAGTTGTCTTTGAGTTCAATGTATTCTAGGTTGCTGTGTGACCTTGGATAGACTAGGGTTTTATTTCTCTCATCTGTAATGTAAGAGAGCAAGACTAGTTGATCCCTAAGGTTCTTTCTGACTTTCTCATTCCATGAGTCTCTGTCTGAAATGGACCTCCTCACATATTTTTGCCAGACTCAAGCTCCTCGCTAGTATCTCCATTTTTCAATGGTAACACCACCACCATTTCTCATGTGTCCTAGGTAGAATCCCAGGAACCATCTTTGACTCTGCTTTTTCATCCATGTCCAATCTATCACCAGGTCTAGGCATCCACATTTTCAAAATATCTCTCCTGGTATTTTTTTTTTTTTACCAATCCCAATGCAATCACCCTAACCAAAACCTGATTATCTCATACCTGGCTAGACTCCTAAACAGTGTCCCTGATTCCAGCTTCTAACTCCACGAAATCATTCCATGCACTGGTACCAGATCGAGCTTCCTAGAATGCATCTGATATTGTCATTTCCCGCATTAGAAAGCAAACTCTTAAAGAATAGATAATATTGTATTCTTTGTATTTGTAGCTCCAGAACTTAGCACAGTGTCTAGTACCACAGAGAGTCATCATAATAACTGCTGGATGATTTATTTATTTCCTTCAATAGTCACATCTGTGCCCCCTTCTAATACTCTGACTAATACTTAAACTTCTCAACTCCTAGATTCTATGTCTACTCTATTTCTGCTCTCTATCAGGCTGGCTTCCGCTCCAGACCTTATGCCCATCACCATGCATTGAAAATGGAAATTCTCCACTCCAGCTATGGCCTCCTGTTCCTCTTCAATCCCCATACCCAACAACTACCAGTGACCCAAACCCCATTTTCCCATGAGGATCCCACATCTCTCATAACATTTTTCCAATATTGGCTGCCCTTCCAAGCCCCTTGACTCATACCATTGAAAGGAAGAGGCTTGCTTTTTGCTCCGTTCCTGCACTCACAATGTTTTGCTCTGACTCTATCACTTAGCAAACTCTTCTCCTCGGAAGTTCATGGGATTAGATTAGATTATTCCATTCTGCCCTGGTTCTTACCACCACCACCTGCCAACGTATAGGATACTCTCCTTCTTTTCTTAGGGAAAATGATCCTTATCTTGGAGCCTTAAATCAGGTTGGCCTTCTTCCTGCTCCTCATATACAACAGTATACAGGTCTTTGTACACATTGTCCCTTGTGCCAGGGATGCACTTCTTCCTCATCTCCCCCCCCTTTTTTTTTTTGCTTTTTGGAGGGGGGAAGGAAGGCCAATTGGAGTTAAGTGACTTGTCCAAGGTCACATGGCTAGTAAGTGTTAAGTGTCTGGGGGCAGATTTGAACTCAGGTCCTCCTGACTCCAGGGCCAGTGCTCTATTCACTGCACCACCTAGCTGCCCCTCATATACACTTCTTAAAATCCTTCATTTCCTTCAACACTCACATCAAATACCATCTCCTACATTAAAATTTCCTGATCTCCCTATATTATGATCTCCCCCAGTAGTGAAATGACTTTATACTTATTTTGTATTATATATATAATTATGTGTATATCTACATATATGTAGATATACACACATGTATGTATAAACACACATATATAAATACATACATACATATATAAACTTCTTTGTTTGTTCAGTCATTTAAGTCATATCCAACTGTTCCTGACCCCATCTGGGATTTTCTTGGCAAAGATACTGTAGTGGTCCACCATTTCCTTCTCTAGCTCATTTTATAGGTGAGGAAACTGAAGCAAACAGGTTTACCTGACTTGTTCAGGGTTACACAGATAATAAGCTCAAATCTTCCTGACTCTAGGTATGTTCTATCCCCTGTACCACCTGGCTACCCATTTATAAATATACATACACACACATTTATATGTATGTATGTATGTGTATATATGTGCGTGTATGTGTGTGTATGTGTATATATTTGTGTATGTATGTATGTATGTATACCTATATCCAGATATGTTTTTTCCACATGCAGATTGTGAGCTCCCTAAAGACAGAGACTGTTTCATCTTTGTCTGACACTATCACCTTGCGCAGTGCCTAGCACACAGTAAGTGCCTAAAAAGTACACAATTAATTGATCTCTCTCTCTCTCTCTCTCTCTCTCTCTCTCTCTCTCTCTCTCTCTTTCTCCCCCCCACCCCTTTCTGGGTCTCTTAGGCTCCACAACTCCTAGGAGCTCCACCTCAACTCTAAGCCTCTAATTCCTTATTCATGAAATCGACTAGTAAAAGTACCTGCCTTACAGGTCACACCTAACTCCAAGTCAAAAGTTCTGCCCAGCACACATTGTCTAGGGCATGCATGCAGGGTGGCTGGGATGGGAGAGCATGCCAATTTAACAATAATGGAGATTTCTTTTCTGAGTCTGCTTCTGAATAATATTGATCTCATTGGTAAAGTGGAAATGAGAGGAATCATGGGAGGATATGAATAATAATCAGGAGAAAGCTAGGTATAATCTGAAGTGTGTGTTGTGGGGGGTTGGACGTGGAGGAAAGGAGCAGATTTCCAAGTATTCAGTGAAAGGATGAGTAGGATCCTATTGCCTGAGATTCTCAACAATCTGCTCAATAGACTCTCAAAAAGGAAATTCTGAGGATGTAAATGCAAATATTTTCTACAAGAAAAGAAAAGGGGAGCTGTCTAAGGAGACTGATGTGGCTGCACGGGGACTTTATTGAATAACTCAATTTTTTGTAGCATGTGTATAGAAGACGAAAACAGGAACAGGTAACTGAGTAGGAATGTAAAAGAATGCCATGTTCCTGCAAGAATTATGCTGAGAATGCTGAGACTCAAAGCATGCTTCAGTTTAGAAGGAATGCTAAGGACAAGAGAAAAACCATTTCTATGACTCTGTGGCTACATTGGGCGCAATAAGAGTAGAAAACAAGGAATGGCAACAAATTATCAGAAGAAAGTAGAATATTCCATTCTATTTTCCTTCTAGATCCTCCATGGAGAACGAACTGCACACTGGGAAAGATGGAACAAAAATGATTGATGGAGAATCTAACTCCATGATGATGATGATAATGATGCTAGTTGATGCTTCTAAAATGTTCAGGGCATGCAAAGCACCTTAAAGAAATTATTCCTTTTGATAAAATGATAATAAATCACTTTAGTGCCCTCAGTCAGTTCAAGTCACCTGACCTGAATGATCTACAACGCCAAAGAAATCAACCAATCAATCGTCAAGCATTTATTAATCAATTGCTTGTGTTAGGGTACTCTGTAGATATGATTGCTGAACCACTGTTGTTGATTTTTCAGAAATCTCAGGGAACATGGGAGAGAAAATTAGGAAATGGGGTCCTAGATTTCAGAAGAAATTGTCAAATCATAGTGTTCAGCTGGGCATGGATTTTTGGCAAAGATATAAAATGCATCATCAAAGGGATGGTTTGTGAGCTCCTATAAAGGAAAATAAAGAAGACTATAAGTCAGCATGGGCTCATTAAGAACAGGTCATGCCAGACTAATCCCATTTTTTTTTACCCAGTAACTAGAACTGATGGTTTAAAGAAATGACATGGGCTCCTCCAGGTACTCCCCAAGTCTCTCACAATAGCCTTGTTGAGAAAATTGAAGGTTGGCTACAATATATTACAAATAAGTAGATTGGCATCTGGGTGGATGACCAGATACCCAAAAAATGGTAGTTAATTAATTAATATCAACAAGAAAAGTAGAACCTCATGGAACACCACAAGACTCTGTTCTTGCTTTTATCCTGTTCCACATTTTTATAAGTGAATTGGATGGCATCATAGATAAGTTAGTTATCAAGTTTTCACACCAAGACAAAAGGGATATTTAATACTTGGTTGACTGGTATCCAAAAATATTTCAATGGGCTAGAACAATGAGCCAATTGTGGTCAAGTGAAATTTAATAGACATAAATGCAAAATCTGGCACTTGGTTTCAGAAAATCAACTTTGTAAATGGAAGGTTTGGGTAGCCTGGTAAGAGAGCAGAGCCTTAGAAAAATGTCCGAGCATTTTAGTGGACTGCAAACGCAAAATGAGTCAACAGTGTGACATGGCAGACAAAAGGAAAGCTAATGTGATTTTTGTCTGCATCGAGAGTCATGATGTTAGAAGCAGAGAGGAGAGAGGCCTGCTGAACTCTTCCCCTGCCAAATCTGGGGGATTATGTTCAATACTGGGCATCATATTGAAGGAAGGACATTGGCAAGCAGGAAAGTACCCTTGAGAAGGGTGGTCAGGATGGTAAGGGGATGGAAGATTGTGCCTGGATTAGGAAAAGTCTATCATTTATGATTCACCTCAAGTTCAGCAAAGTAGTAGTTAGAAAACCAAACTTCAAAGAAAAATCCTGGAATTTAAGTTGACTTCTGATGGTGCCAGTTTTCTTTAAATATAGATCTATATCCATTACTTCCTATGAGATCTTGATTGATATTTCTCAAAGAGTAGTTATCCTAAAAGAGTGTCATATGTTCATTAAAGGGTGTGTGTGTGTGTGTGTGTGTGTGTGTGTGTGTTTGTGTGTGTGTGTGCACGCGCGTGTGTGTGTGTGTTTGTGTGTGTGTTGCTATTTTGTTCTATCTGGATTGATTTTGAGTGTCACATCAGGGATTTTCTTTTTATTTTATCCAAGGATCAAGAAGAAGTGACTAAAGATGTTGGTGCAAAAAAATAAGGAAATAAAACTTTATGCTTAAGATCATTTTTGTCCCTGTGTAAAGTATGAATTGAATAAAAAAATAGACAGGGATAATCAAATGTCCTAACCCCTCCCCCCCCCAAAAAAAGGAAGAAAGTGAAGTATTAAAACTCTGACCTAACAAGCTTGATTTTTATTGCTGGCAAAATTTGGGTAAGCATATTTAAAGACTTTGAGCATTAAACAGAAGAAATAGTGGTCAACAAGAATCAGAACAGTTTTTATCTAAAACTAGTCACAACACTATTAATCTGTTCTCTTCTATGACAGAATAATCAGCTAAATAAATAAAGGGGATGCAATAAACATTTTACGTCTGACTTTCATCAAGGCATTTGACAAAGTCTCTATGGTTGTCATTCTGAATAAGGTAGAGAAATGTGAATGAGATGATGCTAGAGTGAAGTGAGTATGGGATTGGTTGAATAACCAGAAACACTTGGTAATTTACCTTCCAGAGAAATCACAGGTAATAACTGATGGAATAAAATTCTATTAGATCAAATGAAACAATATATGTAAAATACTTTGCAAATTTTAAAATGCTATGTAAATATTTCTATTATCACTATGAAGAAATCACTTTGTAAATGGTGAAGTGTTATGCCAACAGAAGGCACTTTCTGTTCTATAGATAGGAGAATCTTCAGATTCAACACAGTAGAGGGGAAGAGAGCTGGATTGTGAACTGGAGGATTTGGTTCAGTTCCAAGCTCTGCAACTCATTCCCGTGTGACCATGGGCAAATGTCTCCTGCTAGGACTTCTTCTCATTTACAAAATGAGGGAGTTGAACTGGAGGAGAAGGAGTAAATGTAATAACAATGTTGTTTTTTTTTAAATCAACAAGCATTTATCAAGCCCATGATATGCCTTAGCACTGGGCACATAAGACATAAACACAAAAAAGTCAATCTGTCCTCAAGTTTATGTTCTTTAAGGGGAAGAATGATTCTCTAAGCTCCCCCTCCAGTGGGGGATCAAAAATCTATGATCATTTGCAATGAGTTGATCATGGTTTTACAGGAAATTATTTACAAAGACAAAAACTTGGCTTTCTAGGCTCTTGGGCTAGTGTTTTTGCCAGTATACCGTATTTCTTGGAATAGATTTTCAGAATTCTTGGACATAACCCTGAATACTCTTCTGTTTTGTTATTTCTTTCCTCCTCCTCCTCCTCCTCCTGCTCCTCCTCCCCATCCTGTTCTTCCTTTTCCTTCTCTATTTTCTCTTCCTCCTTTTCTTCCTTCTCCTCCTCTTCCTCTTCTCCATCCTTTTTTCCTTCTTCCCTTTATCACCTCCTATCATCTTCTCTTCTTCTTTGTCCTTCTCTTTCTCTTCCTCCTCCTTTCCCTTCTCTCTTCCTCTTCTCCCCCTCTTCCTTCTCCCCTTTCTCCTCCTCTTCCTCCTTTTCTCTCTCATCTCCTTCCTTCTCTTCTTCTTTCTCTCCATTCTGTTTTCTCTTCTCCTTTCTCTTCCTCTCACTCTGCCCAAGTGTTGCCTTATTTTCTTCCATCCTTCTTCATCTGCCTTATTCCACCATCCTTCTTGCATCTCCACTGGAAACAATAGTCCCCACTATCTGGATTACAGGATAATCTACAGGATTCCATTTCTATCATGGTAAAATCTAGTACTCTAGGATCAATGGACAGACAGCCTAAAAATAAAAAGATCTGGTTGTAATCAAGTGAATTCTATTACTAAAAACAAAGCCCAAATGATCAGTGACCTCATCAATGATCCGACTTCAGGTAAGTGAATTCTGATAATGCCAAAGGCTGTAATCTCACCAATGTGTTGTTTTAGTGGGACAGTTGAAAACCCATCTATGCCTCCCCAACCTATGGGACTCTAACCCATGCCCTCCCACAAATTCACTAGAGGGGGTCCTTGATATAAGCTGAGGGTCCCTCTTGAGTTCTCCTGACATCACATGGATATCAATGGAGCACAGAGGCTACCCGTCATTTATCCCTCGCTCACTCCATGTGACTGTCACGTGTTCTTTTTCACTCAAATATTTCCTTTACATTACTCCCTCTGGTAAAATGTATTTCTAATTTATTACAGCCTGGTTGTGCCCGTCATGCACCTTTACATTGCCCTTTGATCTGATTTAATTTTTCATAGATTTTGCCATTTCATCACTTGACAACAAAAAATCACCAGAATATTAGTGGTAAAAATTTGGACTTTTTTAGAGAGAAACTTCAGATTATAGGATCATAGATCTTAGGTTGGAAGAGAATTTAGAAGCCACTAGTACAATCCATCACAGATTAGGAAACCAAGGATTTTGGAGGTTAAGTAACTAGTCTAGGTCACACAACTAGTGAGTGTCATCAGAGATGGAATTTGAACCCAGACCCTCTGAATCCAGAGACTTTTTTGCTTTTTCTTTTTTAAAAACAATGTAATTTCCCAAAGGCAAGAAGTCCATTACCCAGACATTTAAATGTTTGCTTCTGATTGGGCAAATAAATATTAATCAAAGATGGAATGCCAGACCCAGAGGAGTAGGGTAGCTTTGCTGAGGCTGAGTTTATTTAAGCAAACCTTCAGTATCAGAGAGACTTCCTAAGCATACCCTCAGCACCACTGATCAGGGCTATCTGTGGGCAGCACTCCGGGAACATCAGGCATTTAATTCACCTTGAGCAGGGGAGCTACTGTGATTTGCATGAAAGGCCATGAAAGGCCAAATGCTTTGCTTTCAGCCTTCAATCCATTTCTCCAAACCACCTCCACTGCCCCTCTTTAGGGGCGGGCAAATTTCTTCTCCTCCTATGTACCCAAAATCTATGTCATGAGATAACCACTGGTTCATATTGCTGTGTCTGCAGTTGAGACATGAGACATTGGTACACAGAAGACCTCTCAAAATAGTGAGACAAAAAGTCACGGGCAGATACACTTTGAGCTCAAAGGGCCCCAGACCAAGAGTAAGAGATAAAAGCCGTAACCACAGAGATCAATACACAAATGCACAAAATATCAGTTAGCAAGCGAGGTTAAGCAGAGATCCCAACACAACGAGATATATTAGAATCTCAGGTATGACCAAGTTTGAATGAGATGAGACCCAAGATTGTAAAATGGCTCTGGACGAATACGTCCTGTTCCAAAGGAACAGAAAATGTAACGGGGATAAAAAGGAATAACTTTTATGTTAAGGAGATTTATACACATGAGGAAATTCTGGAATCAAAGGATGAAATTCTGGGTGAAAGTATTTGGGTGGAGGTGATGGAGACAGACATAGAAACTACATTGTCACTGAAGTACATTCTGAGGCAAAAAGGTGAAATGGATGAAGAACGTGGGGATAAGACCACAAGCCTGACCCATTACTACTGCAGTGTCCAGCAATCCAATAATCTGGACGCCTCTCTCTGTCTCTCTGTCTCCATTCCCCACCCTTACTTTCTTCTCTCTCTCTACAGTAAAAGAGCTAGTAATTTTTTATATACCCTAATAATATTGTCATCTGTCAAAAGGTGGGAGGGGGGAACAATTGGAAGATCCTTACCAACAAGTAATAATTGGTTGCAAGAATGAGAACCTTCAGTTCAAATGACCATTCCATATAAACATATATGACAGAAAAAATATAGTGACATGCTTCTTAGATTTTAGGAGAAGGAATTACCAAAAAATTCATACATGTACACTTGAGATCTCAGTAGGCTAAATATAGTACAGCTGTAACGCCTAGCTCCAACGACTCCCATAGAGACCACAGACATTTTTTGCTATATCTTTAATAGCCAAATGGAATGTTGAGGAAAAAGGCATTTGGAGTCGCATAAAATTGTAGAATTAGAGGTGGAAAGAAAGCTTAGAGCCTATCTCATACAAACCCCTCATTTTATGGATGAGGTACTGAGACCCAGGCAGGCTAAATAGCATGTCCACAATCATACAGGTTTAAGTAACAGAACTGGCATTTAAGTATAAGATGTTTGACTTTAAACCCTTCTTTCTTTCCACTGCAAGAAGTCCTCAGGAATGAATGTCTGAGGACACAAGGAAAACAATTTAAATGTGGAGAAAAGGTGGAGAGTACCTAAACAGACTGATGTGGATGTACAGGGAATTCATCAGTCAACTTTTTTTCTAATATAGAGAAGATGGAGCAAGGGTAGCTAATGGAGAATAGTTTTTAATGTTCTGTGGTCTTTTAAGAATAGTATTAGGGGTGATTCATCTCAGAATAGTTTGAGCACGACAAGAAAAACTAAGGAGAAACAAAAATTGGTGAAGAAAGATGACAGACTGTTAGTTACCTTGGGATAAAGAGAAAACAAAAAGGAAAGCCAGGACTGCTGTCTGAGGAAACAAGCGAGTTAGTACCACAATGGTTAGCGCGCTGGAGTTAGAGTTAGGAAGATCTAAATTCAAATGCCGCTTTCTCCATTTACCCATATCTGTGACCCTGGACAAGTCACTTAACTTCCTTCAGCCTCAGTTTCTTCACCTGTAAAAAGGGGATAATAATAGTACCGGCCTCATAGGAGTGTAATGAAAATCAAATGAGATAATATACGTAAAGTATTTGGCCAGAATTAAAGCATTTTTAAAATGCTGGCTATAATTAACAATGATCCTAGTTAATGTTAATGTCCACCTCATTTGATGCTCACCACAGCCTTGTGAAGTAGATGCTATTAATCTTAATTTTAAGGACAGCTAGGTGATATAATCAATAGAGCCTTGAGTCAGGAGGATCTGAGTTCAAATGTGACCTAGATACTTACTAACTCTGTGACCCTTGGCAAGTCACTTCACCTTGATTGCCTAAAAAGTAATTCTCCATTTTATAGCTGAAGAAAGTAAGTCTGAGTGACTAGCCCACAGTTGTACACTAAGTGCCTAGTACAGGATTGAACGCCAGGTCCTTCTGACTCCAAGTTCAATATCCACCTACTTTGCTGCTCAGATGTTTCCAAGGTAGATGAAACAATTACTGATGCCAGACATCAGGATTCTCATTGCTTATCTTATTTCTATCTTATCTAACAAAGGGAATGATCTTTAAACGGGAAAAGGAAATTGATCCTCAGATGGGGAAGCAGCTTTTAAAGGAATACCTAACTCTCCTTGAAGAGTTTAGGTTACCTAGATTAATTCTATCATCCATTAACTGAAAGAACTGGAAGATACGATTTTAGCTGCTGTTGAGCTTTTGTTTTTTTTTTTTTTTCCCAGGGGGAAGGGAGGCAACCAGGGTTAAGTGACTTTCACAGTCATACAGTTAGCAAGTGCCTGAGGTCAGATTTGGACTCAGATCATCTGAACTTCAGGGCTGGCGCTCTATCCACTCGATCACCTAGCTGCCCCCCAAATATGATTTCTGAATCACTGCTAGTGATGTTTGAAAGATCATTGTGAATGGGTAATATGCCTCATCAATGGAGAAGGTCAAAGAAGTGGTGTTTCAATTTTCAAAAATAGGATATAAGTCAGTAATCTTGACTTCAGTTACTGGGGCAGGGGAGGAGGATGAATTTCCAGATTCTAGGGCAGTAGTTCATAATCTAAGGTTTGTGAACTTTTTTATTTAGATAACTGTATTTTGAAATAATTAATCTCCCATTTATGTTATTCATTTAAAAACATTATTCTGAAATGTCCACAGACTTCAGCAGACTAGCAAAAGGTTCCCGTGAAACACAAAATGTCTAAGCACCCCTTTTCTAGAATCTACAACATATTTTTCAAGGAATGGACAGTGAGTAACTAACAAAAAAGAAACAGTCATCACAAAGAGTCAGCACGGCATCAGGAAAGAGCCAATAAGACAGACTAAACCTCGTCTGTATATTTTGCAATGTAGTTAGATAGTTTGGGGAAGGTTTGTAGATACAACTTTGTTAGATTTTAGAAAAATGTTTTACAAGATCTTTCCTTGGTAATCATCTGGGAAAAAATGAGGAGACATGAACAAAATAAGAATATAATTAGTCAGACTTAAAGTTGATTTCTTAATGAAATCCAAAAAGTAGTCATCAATGGTTTGGTATCATTTTGTCCAGAAGAGGCAATTTGGTGGTGCACTGGATACAGCAATGAACCCAACGTCAGGAACATCAGAGTTCAAATCTACCCTCTGGTACTTAAGTAGCTGTGTAACACTGGACTAGTCACTTAACCTCTGTCTACCTCTATTTCCTTATCTATAAAATGGATGTAATAATATCACCTACTTCCCAGGAATGCTGTAAGAATCAAAAGACATAGCATTTGCAAAACACTTTCCAAATCTTAAGGTACTACATAAATGCTTGCTATTTACTACTCGTAACTTGAAACAAGGTCTCCAGAGAGATGCTTTAAAAATCTGTGCTTGACTCTAGGTGTATTAATATTTTTTCTCAGTGACTAAGATGACCACCTAGATGGGCTGCTAATGAAATTTGCAAATAATACAAAGTATGGAAGGATTAATAACACCTTGGCTAATGGAGCCAGTTGCCAAAAAGAACTTATTTGACCAGAAAATTGGACCTAACTTCTTTAGGTGGAATTTACTAGGGACAAGTCACAATCTCCCCAGGCTCTCAGTATCCTTATCTGCAAAATGGGAGATTGAACTAGATGACCTTTGAAATTGTTTCCAATTCTATTACCCTATTGACCCATGAAGACTAAGTCTTATACTTAGGTCCAAAAAAGAAAATTAACTTCGTAAGTGTAATATGTCTGGAAAGAACAATGATTGTGCTGTAGAATTACCAAGAACAAGCTTGGTCGCAAAGAAGATGTATAAGAAGACACCTCCCCCACTTCACCCCTTCACAGAGGTGGGACCTCTACGGCTATAGAACCTTGCTATAGAATCTATAGACTTTTTGATGTATTGATTAGCTTTTGCTGATTTTTTTTCTTTTTCTTCTCATTTTTTGTTATATGGATTGACCCTCTGGTAACAGACAAGGGGAGAGAAGGGGGAATATTGGGAGAAATTTAGGTAAGATGAAACCAAAATACAGCAATAAAAAAATCTATGAAGCATGTAAAAGTAGGAAATATGAAGCTAGATGGCAATTCACCTGAAAACAATTTGGAGTTTTAGAAAACTATACACCCAATATAGGAGCAGTCAATAATAGGCTAGAGTCAGAAAGACTTAAATTCAAATCCAGCCCCAGACACTTACTAACAGTGTGACTGTGGGCAAGTCACTTAACCTCTGCTTACCTTAATCCATAGCAGAAGGAAATAGCAAACCCCTCTATCATTGCCAAGAAAACCCCATGGACAGTTGGTCCATGGGGTCACAAAGAGTTGGACATGACTGAACTCCTAAACAATAAGCTCAATATAAGTATGATATATCAGCCAAAAAAAACCCTAATGTGATAATAAAGGCATATTGCCCAAGACTAGAGATGTGAGAATCCCACTGCATTCTACCCTGCTTAGATCACATCTAGTTGGCTGGGAAGGCCATTAACAAACTGGAGAGCATTCAGAAGTGAGAAGCCAAGATGGTGAAAGTATTCTATATCATGCCACATGAAAACTGAATGAAAAACAGAAATTATAGATATTTAACTTGGAGATGAGAAGATTTGGGGGGAAGTAGGAGTGGGGTTGATAGTTATCCTCAAGTATTTGATAACCTACAGTATAAAATCAGGAATCTGCATGACTCCAGAGAGAAAAGTTATGGATAATTTGTGAGAATTTTAAAGAAACAAATTTGTTTTATGTAAGGAAAACCTTTTATTAACATTAACTTTTAGTAACATTAAGGACTCTTCCTCAAGAGACAACAAACTCCTCTATACAGACAGTCTTCAAGAAAAGGTTTCATAAGTTAGTAAGTTACAGAAGAGAGTCTTATTCAGGTACTAGTTTAGACTAGAAGACCTATGAAATCCCTTCCAAAATTGAAATCTATGATTCTCTGAAACCTGGGCTCTATTCCCTTCTCTGCCACTAGCTCTGCAGACATAGGCTTCGCTTTTTCAAGGCCTCAGTTTCCCCTTTGTTAAAACAACTGAGGATGGTATCTGCCCTACCTCCCACCTCCCACCCAAGGCCTCTTTATCCTATGTTGAACACTGATTCCTTCAACATATATCCCCTTTCATCATCCTGGTTGGCTTCAACTGACCATTCTCCAGTTGATCAATGCCCTCCCCAAAATGACTCAACCCAATATTCCCAGTGCAGTGTGTTGAGGGCAGAGTACAGGACTCTTGAATCCCTGTGTGCCTTTGAATTCATAGTTTTTGTATTTTGACATTGTATTTCTTCAAGTGCAATTGAAGATTGCTCGAGTATTTTGGTCGCTGTATTACATCATTGTCTCAAACTGAGATTGCCATCTGCTAAGACCCCCTAAATGAAGGAAAACAAGGGAACTTTGGCCACTTCAAAGCTGGCATCAATATGTAGTATGGAACACAGGAAATGATGTCCACATTGAAAAGTACGTGAAGAAGTAATGAGAAGAGACCAGAAAAAAATGAGAAATGTTTCAGTCCCGCAAGATCCATGATGGTACAGGTGGTATGGATGTTGTAGGAAAACATCCCCTCGTGTATGATTTAACATACAAAAGGACAATAAGAAAAAATCTGGGATTCATAGAGGGTCACCAGAAATATGGCAGAATCTCAAGCTCTTTGGTGGAACAGGGATCAGAGGGCATCTAGTCCAACTAATACCTGAAGAAAAGATTCTAGAACTTCCATTACAAGTGATCATCTTGTCTCTCTCTGTCTGAAGACCTCCAGTGTAGAAGCATTCACTACCTCCAAAATCACTTCACTCCACATTGTCAATGCCCTTCAGATATCACACACTGAGCCTAATACTCCAGATGTGGTCTGAGCAGGGCAGAGTAAGCAGAGCATCCCCCTTCACTTAACAGATTAGGATTCCCAAGCCCAGAAAGAATAAAGGACTTTCCAAAGACCCCAAAGGTTGTAAAGCAGCAGATCTGAGACAGTCAATCTATCAGTCATTCAACAAGTATTTGTTGGGTGTCTATTATGTGGCAGGCAATTCTGTTCAACATCAAAGATACAGAGACAGAAATGCTGTGCCTCAAATATTGTGGTTGTCAGCCCAGATTCCTCTGAGAAAGTTCAAGCAACCTGATTAAAATTGAAGACATTTTGTTTGAAAAGTTAGCCAGTTGTTGGACAGCTCACGAAGCAGCAAGGGAAATTTCAATGGCCAGGGAGGCCAGGCATTTAATTCTGATACCTTGGCTGTGTTCACCGAAGTCAAAGTGCTGGAAATGGGCTAATACTTCAGTAGGACTATAAAAAGAGACTCCCATTCAGTGACAAGGCCATTTTCTTTTCTTCAATCCTCTGCCTCTCCACCCTGCTCCCATTATTCCTGCCCTTCAGTTCCTTTTACTAGGACTGACAAAATCTACTTTTTTGGACACAAATCAATGTGTTCAAGCTAACTGACCACGCTGAAGTAACACTAAGTCACTGAGATTTCACTCTGGCATGGTAGCTCCCACTCCACAGATGCAACATGAATGTTCCATGTCTCCTAGGCTTGTGCTTGCCTCCAGAGAAATCTCTAAGTTAGAAGGGACTTCAGAGGACACCTAGACCAACTTGTGCCAGAACAAGAATCCTCTCTATAATCTACCTGGCAATAACTCAAGAAAGGGGGAACCCACTATGTCCTCAGACAACTTCTTCTATTTCTGAATAACTCACTTTGTTGAGAAGCAGTATAACAGAATGACCAGGGAACCACCATTGGAACCAATGACAACACCATTGAGTTCAAGGCCTACTTCTAACTCATCCTGGCTATGTGACCCAAGCCAAGTTACTTCATCTCTCAGTGTTCTAGGCAACTCTCAAATACTAAATGTAAACATTTTTCTGCCCTGGAGTCAGCCATATTCTCAACCTTGGGATTTTTAAATTTAATTTTAATTTTTTCAACTGACAAAAATATATTTTCTCTGTCCCATCTCTGCCAATTGAAAATAAAAACAAAACCCTTATAACAAAAATGCATAGTCAAACAAAACAAATTCCTGAATTGATCATATCTAAAAATGTTTATCTCCTCCCTCTCCCTCCCTCCTTCCCCCCCCCGTCCCTGTCCCTCTCCCTGTCCCTCTCTCCCTCCATCCCTCTCTCTCTCTCCCTCTCTCTTTCTCTCTCTCTTTTTCTCTCCCCCCCTCCTTCTCATTCATGAAAATGAAGTATTTGCTGGATATTTTCCGATATAAACATGTCCAAAACTCATCCCTATGCTCTCCAAACAAAAAAATGTAAGAATATAATTCATTCAAGGATAAGAAAATATTTTATTTCAATTTAAAATAGAAGTAATAGCTGGTATTTATATGGGTCTTTAGAATTTGCAAAGCATTTTAAGTACATTATTTCATTTAATCCTGACAACAACCTTTAGAGGTTATCCTCATTTTAAAGTTAAGGAAACTGAGGCACTGAAAGATGAATTAGTTTGCCTGGAGTCACATAGGTAGCAAGCAAGTAGTATGAAAATCAAACCTAGGTGTTCGGTATTCTAACTCCTATACACTATACTGACTCCTCCCGAAACAGTGGGGACCAATGAGACTTTCCCTAAGTTTACACAAAATATACCTTGATACTTTCCTATAATAAATACTCACATCGAGAAGGTGATATAAGGTTTACAAAGTCTTTTCTTCATGATATTTCTTAGAGGAAAGTAGTACAAATGTCATTATTCCCACTTAAAAGATTAGGGAGGGGAAGCTAAGTGGCACAGTGAATAGAGCACCAACCCTGGAGTCAGGAGGACCTGAGTTCAAATCCACCTCAGACACTTAACACTTACTACCCATGTGACCTTGGGCAAGTCACTTAACCCCAAATGCCCTGCTTTCCCTCCTCCAAAAATAAAATATAAGATTAGGGAACTGACCCTCAGAGAAATGAAGTAACTTGCCCATGCTCATCTAATTAAGAGATGTTTCTACAAAACCAGATCCATTTCCTCCCCAACTCCTCTCTATGGTGGTCTCTGCCATGTTTTATCTGTTCCCTCACATCCATGACCCATTTGCTGATGTTGTGGAACATTGCAGACATTGTAAGTTACATGGCTTCAGCAGGACCCTGCGCATAGTGAATAGAGGCAATTAATAATAATAATAATAATAATATCTAACAATAATACAGTGTTTACTATGTGCTAAGGCACTGTGCTAAGTGCTTTATAATTATTATCTCATTTGATCCTCACAGCAACCTTGTGAGGGAAATGCTATTATTATCCCCATTTTACAGGTGAAAAAACTGTGGCAATAAGGGGTTAAGGAACTTTCTCAGGGTCACATAGCTAGAAAGTATCTATGGCTGAATTTGAACTCAGTTTTTCCTTACTCTGAATCTGGCATTCTACCCATTGTACCACATCTCATCTTCCAATGGGATATTGTGGCATGTTGTGGGAAATAGAAAATCCTGTGGGTTTCATCTATTTTTCACTTCTGGAAATCTAAGCTTTGAAACCCATGAAACAATAGTGCATGTGTGGGAAGGACCAACACCTCCATTATTTTGTTTTGCTTTGCTGTTGTATTATTGTAGGAGTTTTGCTTCTTTCTTTATAAGCTCCTGAATCAAGTAACGTTTCACAGAGGAGAGATCTGGAAGATGATGGAGGGTTAAGTGAACTTTAGAGTTTAATGAACTTTAATCTTCTGGCAAACACTACAATTAACACACCCCAAAGTGCATTTGCTTTGTAATTAAATGGAGGAACAAAACCCCAAACAGTAGTCAGGAAAAAAATTATTGTCTAAGTTCTCCATAGGTTTCCTAGCAATTAAACTCACTCATTTCATCTGGAAAAAAAAGTATTTATTGGTTGAATTTACACTAATGCCATAATAATACAATGTACCTTATTAATTAGATCACTCTCCCCTGAAGCTCAACCAACCTGACGGATGTTCCAGGGGCTGTAAATGGGAAATATTCTCGGAGTGGAGCATTGATTAAAACAGCATCAGTCCTAATAATACTCTCTCATAAAGCAAGTCTTACTTCAGGATGGCTCTAGAGGCAGCAAGATCAGCTTCTGTGGAACATTCTAAGCCATAACCAGTCTATCTTCCATTGGAGTCTGGAGCGACAGCTTTTATCAGCTTCCTGTGAATTTTCCAATGAGAAATCCAGGGATCTCTCAGATCATAAAAACCTCTAGTTATCTCAGGATGAGCTTGGGGGAGACATAATGCCCTAATACCTGAGAAATCTCCCAACTAGCCTTTGACCTTTGCTCCAGCTACAGGGGGGGAAAGAAGCTGATGTAACACTTCATGGGGTACATTCCCAGCCCCAGAGAACAAGGATCTGGGTGGGAAAGATGAGGCAAGGACTGCAGGATAGGGAAAGCTTTCTTCTGCCCATGGGCATTGCTCAGCCAGTTCATAACTCCCTGTCACGGCCCCCATTAATGTTAAACTATAGGGAAAGGGACACCTGGCTCCCACCAGAATTTGGAGGTCTCAGACATCTTTCCATAGGTTTATTCAGATCCTGACCAGACCAAAGACTTTGTACCTACAGTGAACATCATGGCAATGAATTCTAACCTTACCTCTGATTCTGCTGTATGACTTTGGACAAGTCACTATATTTTTCTGTGCTTTTATTTCTTTTCCTCTAATAAATTTAGTGGATTTGGTAGCCCAAAAAACTGAATAATAGACCTGTGAGGATACATGTAACTTCAAAAAAGTAAGCATTTGGGGCCCATCTCTGCCCCTATTCCATAACTGTGATGCTGATGCCCTAAAGCAGAAGTTCTTAACGTGTGTGTGTGTGTGTGTGTGTGTGTGTGTGTGTGTGTGTGTGTGTGTGTAATGGATCCCTTTGGATATATAGCAAAGCCTGTGGAGTTTTTTTCAGAATAATGTTTTTAAATGCATAAAATAAAATATCTAATATTACAAAGGAAATCAATTCTATTGGAATACAGTTATAAATTTTTTAAAAATTCATGGACTCCCTCTAGACCCCAGATTTATAACCCATTGCTCTAAGCTAAGGAATAAAGAGGTTACAGGAATAGACATTGAGGCCTGATGACTTCATAATGAAAGAATATTATTTCTCAGAGAAATTATATGATGTTCACATGCTTAGATAGTGAGACACTGATTTAAGGCACTATAAGACCAGATGTCAAAGCCTGGAGTATCACAGGGCTTTATTCAGGCTCTCAGGGGCCCAAAGGTTGGAACCAAAGTCTGTGTGATCCCAGGGATAGATACTGAAGCCCACAAGGTCCCAGAAACAGCTGGGAATCTATTTAGGGGAGTCGCTGAGCCAGAAACGAAAGCCTAGGGGATCATAGAGCCAGGAACTGAAGTGAGGAGGATCAGAGAGTAAAGCAGAGTTCCAGAAGAATCCAAGAGATAGGCAGTTATGCCAGAAGCTGAGAGTCAAAAGACTAGATGTAAAGATCTGGAGTGTCAGAGGGTGGGTGATGAAGGTCAGGGGTCAGAAGGTCAGACACCAAAGCCTGTGTCAGATTGTTACATAACCTGAGTTACAAGTGTCTGATTTTTCTGAAGTGCCAGGATGGCAAATAGAAATAAGCTCAGATCAACACCAGTCAGAGAAGAGACGCCTGACCAGCTTGGTTTTCAGAGTGTGTATCATCACTTGATGTGTATAAGGGCACGCAATGACGTGTATTGGGCCAACCATAAGTCCTGTGTGGGACGAATATCTCTGTTAAATACAGACTTACACACACACACACACACACACACACACACACACACAGACCAATAAATCAATCAATTCATCAATCAGCATTTATTAAGCACCTATGTGCCAACACTGAGCTAAGTACTGGGAACATAAATATAACAAATGGACCAGTCACTACTCACTTGCTAACAAGGGAGGGAACAAGGATATTTACAAACATATACAGAATAAATATAAAGAGAATAAACACAAATAGTTCTGGATGAAGTTGAGGGCGGGCATCATTAGCAGTTGAAGGCGGCTGAGCTCTTCCTAAAAAGGAAAAACTAAACAAGCCCAAAGGGCCCACCCAACGAAGTCTCTGCTCATGATCTGTTGTTTACTAGGGTCTTAAAGGATAAGCAAGGACCCAGACAAGCTGCAGCACATTCAGAAGGCAGATAACTACAACCAGGAAAGGACTGGAGACTCCATCATGGGTAGAATAGTGGAAGGAATTAGAGATATGTAGACTGGGGAAGAGAAGACTCAGGGGAACACTGATAGCTACCTTCAAGCTCTTTAAGGAACGATAAGAGGAAAAAGCATCAAATTTGTTCTGACTGATCCTAGAGGGCAGAATTAGGGGGAAGGGCGGGAAGCTGCCATGAGACAAGACTAGGCTTGATGTCATTGAAAACTTCCTAATATAAAAAGATGACCCAAAGTAAAAGGGACTAGGGTAAAAGGTAGTGAGCACCCCATCACTAGAGAGCTCCAACCAACCAATCCATTGGTCAATAAATATTTATCAATTATTTATTCTCAGGTAGGCACTGTGCTAGGTGCTAGGGATATAAATATAAGCAAATAAGCAATTCCTACACCAAGGAGATTACGTTTTAACAAGGGAGACAACAAGGATATATACAAGGTGTCCCAAAAGTCTTAGTGCAGTTCTAAGCTGTAGTTGTTAAATATTTTTTTTTTAGTAGCTATATTTTTCCTGTTCTGATTTAGGAGCTTAAAACTGCACTAAGAATTTTGGGACACCTTGTGTAATTTTATACAGAATAAATATAAAAAGAATAAATTTCACAAGTAGTTAAATACAAAGGGAGTTGCAGGGGACAAGAACAGATGATCTCTTCAACTGAGGCTGAATTTCTACTTGTTGAGTTTATTGAAGGGATTCTTGTAAATGTGTGGTTTGAACATGGTAGCCCAGTTTGAGGGTGAGGGATCTTTGATCTCAGATATTCTTAAGTTGTACTCCCAGCAGTTTCTCCTCTTTGCTTCTAATTCAGCCTTCTAGACCCCAGCAGTACAAGATAAACCATTCTCTTCCATATGTCAGCTCTCCATTTACTTAAAGACCCCTACCACGCATTTCCTTTCCTACCCCTTCTGCCCCAGGTCTCATCTTCTTCATGTTCAATATCCCCTTTTTTCCAACTGATTCACATATGGCATAATGTTGAAGTCCTTTGCCTTTCTGATATGGGGTACTGGGAATCTATGCCCTGAAGAAGGCCCCAAGTAAGGCTAACTAGAATTCAGCATCACATGTCATGCTCTTAGAATTTGAGGGGAATTTCTTTACAGAGTGACAGACTACAAAGCCCCAAGGTAGAGTGGAGATGGGGGTGAAGACAGAGGAGTAGACAACTTGTCCTTGAAAGACTAAAAACTGGATGCTAATGTCCAAGGAGTCTTTTTTTTTTTAATTTTATTTTCCAAGGAGTCTTAAGGCTGGATATTGAAATCTATTATGGAAAGGAAGGGAAATTAGAGTTCCTGGTCATCATATACACAGAGCCCCTGTCCCTGAATTTTTATAGGCCAGATCTAGTTCAACCAACCCCATTGTCAGAGACCCCAGACTGCATAGTAATCCAGATTATCCCCAGACCCAAGAACTCTGAAAGTAAAGGTTACGTTTCAGCCTCTCTGGGCTTCTTAAGTCCCCTTTGGTCCAGACAAGTTTTAGGCCAGGGAAAGTCATGAGGATAGGCATGAATGGACACACTGGATCAAAGCCTTCCAGATTCCCCAGTGGCAAAACATACAGCCAGGATCCAGAACTGTTCTTGGGTCTCTAGGATTGGAAATGCATAGCAGAGACAGTAGAAGCCCCAAAAGGGTCCTTCATACACACACATACACACACACACACACACACACACACACACACACACACACACAAAATTGTTGCCTCCAAGGACATTAGGTATTAGATCTGCTAGGCACAGCAGCTCCTTGTCATATCAAAACTTTTGATTGTGACTGGCCAAGGGGCTGGGGCCCTAATTTCCCTGCAGGCAGTTGGTCTTCATCCAAAGCCATGTTCCCCAAATTCCCCTTCCCACGTATAAACCCAGTTCAGGAATTTTTGCCTTTAAGCTCACCATCAACATAACTGGAAAGAAAAGCGTTTGCAGAGAGGTGAGGCAGGATAAGGTGGTTAATTTAAAGTAATTAATGTAATGATTTTCTAGTCTCCAGAATGTGGATGACATTACAAAGGTTCTGCTACATTCCTGTCTACCTTGGGTTCACTCCAATGCCTGGGAAGGGGAGACAAGCTTGAACTGTGTATAGTATCCCACAATATTATAGGGTCAAGCTGGAGATGGCCCCACAGCAGTGACAGCACTTTGAGCAGATCCACTGAGGCTTGACTTCCCATGAAGACAGCTTCATAAGTCCCAACCGCAGTTCTCCGGTCCAAACACTTCTCTCCCTAAGATATAAGTTGAGGTTACAATGAGTGTCTAGGTTACATGCATATATGTACATATATTTACATATGTGTGTGCACATATGTTTGTATATATTTGGCCCTGGCAGATATGAGAAGCTATTCTGCTTGACTATGTGCATTTGTTACAGGGTGGTCTTTTCTTTTTCTTTTCCTCTCATGGATGGGTTGGGAGAAAGAGAAAATAAATATTTGTTATTTGAAAAAAAATTAATTAAAAAAGACTAGTCCTTGACCCAGGATTTCCAGAGACTGGGTGTATTTGGGTGGGTAAAGAGGAGGAGAATGTCCAAGCCTACAGGATTTCTTCTATGACTGTTGCTCCCCAAAACCATGGGTCTGCTCTTGTCATTATAGATTTGATCACCATCACAGACAAGGATGATGGTTGTAGGGCAGCAGGGTGGGAGAAACACCATACTTATGATCAAAAAGCCTGAGTTCAAGCCCAGTGAGTTTTCCACTGACAAACTGTGGAGTCTTAGTTAAGTGATTTATCCAAACCTCTCTGAATTTGAAGCTTCTTCATTATTCTGAATTCTCTGCATCTCATAACCATCTTCTTGACCAGTGACAGCTATCTGTCATAGATAATGAATGTGGGAAAAGAGAAAATTAACTTAGACTCAAAGGTCCGGTTTCCACCCCAATTCTGCCATTTACTAGGTGTATGACCTTGGAAAAGTCACTGAACAGCCTTTCTGGCTCTGAACTTTCATCAGTCAACCATTTATTACACATCTACTCCTTTCTAAGCCAAGGGATCTCACAGATACTTAAGTGGAAATCCCTTCACCAGATATCTTCAAGCTGAATGACTATTTGTTGGTTTTCCTGTGGATGGAATTCCTGTTCACTTTATATCAGACCAGAAAGCCTTGAAAACTTGATCTGCTCAGAGATTCTTTCATTTTCTGGTCCTATGATGCATATGGAATGTTTTCTTTCCATCTCTGCAAGAATTCCAAGAGGATTATGGGAAGAAGAGAGGAGGGGGATCCTCTGCTCAATCTTGGTGTTAAAAGAGACTTGAAAGACCAACTACCTCAACCTGATACTCTAAATAAAAATTCCTTCCATGATTAACATTTACATAATGCTTTAAGGTTTGCAAGGCACCATATATATGTCATGCCATTTCATTCTCACAATAACCATAAGAGTTAGGCGCTATTTTCTGCATTTTATATTTGAGGAAACATAATCTGAAAAAGGTTAAGTGATTTGTCCAGAATAACACAGCTGCTAAGAGTCTGAGACAAGATCCATTTCAGACAGGTAGTCAATGAGCCCCTGGATAAATGTTTCCAATGATGGGAGACTCACTACCTCATGAAGCAGCCTGCTCCTTTTTGTATAGCTCTTTTTGTATAGCTCTGTTACAAAAATTTTCCTTGCATTAAGCTGAAGTGAGCCTCTTTACACAACTTCTACCCAAGGTCCCTAATTCTTCCCTCTGAAGTCATACAGAATATATGTAGTTTCTATATCAAAAGTTCTTCCAAAATTTGAAAGCAGATATCCTGGTCCCTTATGCCCTTATATCAACTATTATCAATGTGAACATTCCCAGTTTCTTCAGCAAAACTCCAAGGGTCACAGTTTTACATTCTGGATTCCCCTTCTAGACTGTCTCCTTCCTCTTCTACATGGTCTCTGAATGTCTTCCCACAAATGCAGTGACAAAGAAAGAGACAGAGAGAGAGAGGAAGGAAGGGAGAGAGAGAAAGAGAGAAAGGAAGAAAGAAAGAAAGAAAGAAAGAAAGAAAGAAAGAAAGAAAGAAAGAAAGAATGAAAGAAAGGAAGGAAGGAAGGAAGGAAGAAAGGAAGAAAGAAAGAAAGAAAGAGAAAGAGAGAGAGAAAGGAGAGAAAGGCAGAAAGAAAGAAAGAAAAAGAAAGAAGAGGAAGGAAGGGAAGAAGGAAAGAAGGGAGGGAGGGAGGGCCTACTATGTGCTAGGGACTGTACTAGTTGCTAGGGATACAAAGAAAGGCAAATACAATGTCTGCCCTCAAGGAGTTCCCAATCTAATAGGAAGAACAAAATGAAAACTATTATGCAACCAAAAAAAGACATATTCAGGATAAATTGGAGAAAATCTCAGAGGGAAGGCACTAACATTAAGGAAGGAAGGAAGGAAGGAAGGAAGGAAGGAAGGAAGGAAGGAAGGGAGGAGGGAAGGAAGGATGGAAGGAAGGAAGGAAGGAAGGAAAGAAGGAAGGAAGGAAGGAAGGAAGGAAAGGGTCCCATTTCTTGCAAGATCTCTCCAGTATCCAGATCAAAGTTCATTTGTCTTCAGCCCTAGATCAATAGTCTATTAACAGACCCACACCTGCAAATCATGCTTCTGGTGATGCATTGACAGTTACCAGGAAAAGAAACTCTTGCTATTAGTCACCACTGATTTCACTTTCTAGGATGCTCCACAGTGTCCAATACATTGAGAACTCTAGGACTCTTGCACATACATCCCAGGTCTTACATGCCTCACAGCTATCTGTCATAGATAATGAATGTGGGAAAAGAGAAAATTAACTTAGACTCAAAGGTCTGGTTTCCACCCCAATTCTGCCATTTACTAGGTGTATGACCTTGGAAAAGTCACTGAACAGCCTTTCTGGCTCTGAACTTTCATCAGTCAACCATTTATTACACATCTACTAGATGCCAGACACCACTAGGCACTAGGGATAAAAAGATAAAAATGAAATTGTTGTTTCTGCCCTGAAGGGGCTTACATTAAATCTGTAAAGTAATGGGGTTAGACTTGCTGAATTCTTTCTCACTCTATGACTATGCCTATGAATTCTAACTGATTTAGAGCTAGATGGTCCTCCAGTAGGTGAAAGGGGTCCCCCATTTCTGTATAGCCACAAGGCCAAAGCCATTATCCTCTCCAACCCCCACAAGGTCTCATTCATACGATTACGAATTTCAGCATGGGAAGGGACTTCTGAGGTCATGTTTTCCAACCTGTAGGTGGATCTGAATCCCTTGAGAAAACATTGGCAGAGCAGCCATTCTAGTCTTTCTTGGAGGCCTTTAGTAAGTGGGCACTCAGGCTTCTGAATAAAGTGGATAGCTCTAATTCTTGGAAGCGGGCATTACTATTTTGGGAGTTGTTTTTGTTCCTCATACTGAGTTGAAATCTGCCTCTCTTATTTTTACCTGTTGCTCCTTGTTTTGCTTTTCCCTCCTCTTCAAAGCCCCGCTGAGAGCTGGCTGAGATACTCACCAGCTAGAATTAGGTCCCTGCCCTGGATGTCCTGGGCCATCTTTAATCTCTGAGAACTCTGCTGTGGCATCCATGGTACTACTGGGGAGGCTTCCACACTCCCGTTCTTTTCAAGCACAGTAGCCCCATATGCCCCCCAAATTTCCCTGCCTGCATTTCCATCTCTTGGAATCACAGATTTGAAAGGGACCTCAAAGACTGGCTGCTCCTACCTAACCCTAAACCGGAATCCTTTCTACACCATCACTGTCAAGTGGGGTTTCAACCTGTGTTTAAAGATTCCAAATGGTGGTGAAGTCACTAGCTCCCAAGGCAGCCCAGTTGACTTTGGACCCAGTAGAAGTAAGGAAATTTTTGTGAACATAAAATCAAAATATTCCTCTCTTTAGCTTTTACTCTTTGCTCCCAGTTCTATCCTCTGGGACCAAGCAGAAGCAGAAAGACAGTAATCCCTCTTTTGTATCACAGCCCATCAAATATTTGATGACCACTAATGCGTCCTCCCCAAGCCTTCTCTTATCTTATTCAGTCTTTTCCACAGCTTAGAGCTCCTATTTTATCCTTTAAATATTAGTGGCGGAGGGGGAGGGAATAAGTCAAATCAGTAAGTATTGTGGGCCTACTATGTGCTAGGGACTGTGCTAGTTGCTAGAGATACAAAGAAAGGCAAATACAATGTCTGCCCTCAAGGAGTTCCCAATCTAATAGGAAGAACAAAATGAAAACTATTATGCAACCAAAAAAAGACATATTCGGGATAAATTGGAGAAAATCTCAGAGGGAAGGCACTAATATTAAGGGTTATCAATAAAGGCTCCATGTACCTCATACACAAATAAAGATCATAAAAGGTAGGGAGTGAGAAGGGAAAAGACAAATCCAAGTAGTTTGCTGCAGGAAAATTGGAGAAGCAAGAAATCATTTTCAGCTAGGAGGATAGAGGAAGGCTACATGACAGAGATGGCACTAGAAGGAAGGGAAGGTTTTTAAAAGATAGCAACGAGCTAAGGGGAAACTGAGAACTCCACTATTTGTTAGAACCAAAGCCCCAGTGCTGAAGTACATTTATCAGGCAGCATTAACACTACCGTCAAGGTTCAGTGATGCCAGATGCCGGCCTCATTGTCTCTGCTTTCTCACAGCTTCCCTCTGACTGACTCAGTTGTGGTTGGAGCTATTTTCAGGTCCCATTCGCTTACCCCAACACCTGCCTACAGTGGGGGAGGATGTTTTCTTGACACCCAAAATGCTCTTGCATTGTAATTATCTCACTAGGTAACCATCAGCATAACAATTACTAAAAGTGTGACCAACATGTGGGAGCCAGTGGGTTTATCTGGGTAATTCCATACAGAATGATCTGACCATGGATCATGGAACAGAAACCACACTCCTGCAAGGAGTTCTGTTATTAAAGGGCAGGATGAGTGTAGTCACACAGCCAACAAGCATTTACTAAACACCTGTGTGCCAAGCACTGTGTTAAATTCTGGGATTACAAAGCATTGCTTTTGCTTTGAAGGAGTTCTCATTCTAATGGGGAAGACAAAATGATAACTATGTACATATGAGATCTAGACAGTATAAATGAAAGGTAATCTTGGAGGGGAGGCATTAAAAGATGGAAGAAACCAGGAAGGCTCCCTTGCAGAAGATTACCTGCCTCATGACCCCTCCCCAACATCTGCTCAACCACTAGCATGGCATCTTCTGCTCAAATCAGAAGCAAGATTATTCTATTATCCAAGTCACCTACAAATCCCAAAGCCTCCTCCTTCTATACATGCACACACATACACATACATATATGCACACGGATATAGATATATTAGCTCATACCTAGACACCACCTTATAATGCAGAGAGTCGAGTAGTATCGCCCCATTTTACATATGAGGGGGCTGAAAGATAAGGAAGTAAAGTAACAAACCTAGGGTCACACAGCTGGCAAGTGAAAAAGTAGGAATTGAACCCATGTCTCCTAAATGAATCTAGCCTTAATTCCACTACTCCACAAATGTCACTGTATCTGCTCTCTGCCCTGCTGCCCAAGCTGACTTTGATGGTCTTTAGCTCCCAAGGCAGAATTGTTCTCTTCTACTTTCTGCTCCCAATAATCAGACATGACCCATGAAGAGGCTGTGAGAAGCCCCCATGGAAGTACAGCCTAAATGATGGCTTCCATTAGCATCCACTTTCCTCAGTCCACATTAGACCATGCAAGGATGAGCAGAATCCTGTAGCATTCTCATGCCAGAAAGGCAATTTCTCTGAGATAAAACAGGGCTGATGAAATTAAAATTGTGGTTGATATAATAAAACAAATGATGATACTATCAAAATTAATTTATGAATTTAGTGCTATACCAATCAAACTACCAAGGGGATACTTTATAGAACTAGATAAAATAATAACAAAATTCATTTAGAGAAAAAAAAAGGTCCAGGATCTCAAGGGGAATAATAAGAAAAACATATCAATGAAGGGGTCATGGTGTTACTAAACATCAAACAATCTTATAAAGCAGTAATGAGGAAAATATATTTGGCACTAGTTTAAAAATAGATAAATGAACCTTTTGTTTATAAACCTGGTAATAGACTAGTTAAGAAGAGCACATAGCAATAAAAAAAGAAAAGTAGCCCAGGGTTTGAACAAAGACCATAAATTATTAAATGCAGGACTCTTTATTGGACATATACTGCTGAGAAAACTAAAAAACAATTTGGCTAAAATTAGGTCAATATCAGCATTTTACACCATGTACCATATCTAAAATGTACACACAAACACATACCCAGAAGATTAAAACACACACACACACACACACACACACACACACACACACACACACACACACGTTTAAAAAAAATAGGGAACAGAAGGAGGTACCTTTCACAACTATAGCTGGAGGAGAAATCTTAACCAAACAATAACGGTGATCATAAAAGACAAAAGGAACAATTTCATGTTCTTCCATGAAGAAAATCAATGTCAATAGAGTAAGAGAAAGTTTTGAGTTAAAAAAGATCGTCCCATCAAATATCACAGATAAAAGTCTGACAGCCATAGTCTATAAGGAATTGACATAGATATTTAAGACCGAGCCATTCTATAGTATATAAATAAAGGAACATGAGCATTTTTGACAAAAAAATGCCAACTATCTATAAACATATAAAAATGTGCCCCAAATCACAAATGCTGTGACAAATTCAAATCAAAATAACAGGTTCTATCTCATACCCCACAAATTGACAAAAACTTAAAAAGTAAATAGGCAACAATAAAGGAACTATGGAAACACAAAGGCACCAAGCCCCTTCTGGTTCTAGATCTATAATCCCGTAAGGCACAAATTGGTATAAATGCTCTGGAAAACTGTTTGTAAGTATGTAAAAAAAATGACTCAACAGAACATACTCTTTGTCCCAGCAATCTCGCTACCAGGTATATACCCAAGGAAGTCAAAACCAAAAGGAAATGTCCAATAACGACATAATTATATAGATGACAACATATTTATTGCAATTTTTTTAGTAGCAAAGAATAAGCAACAATATGGTACGTGTCCCCCTTTGAGGAACTGATAAACAAATTGTGGCATGTGAATATTCTGGAACTAAAATAAGAAATGATAAATATGAGGAATCTGGAGAAGCATTGGAAAATGGATTTGAACTGATGCAGAGTAAAATAAGGAGAATCAGAAGAATGATACAGACAATAACCACAATACTGTAAATGAAGAGAACACTAGAAGGAAGACAGCCTCTGAGTAATTGTAATAGTCAAATGCATTCAAATAAGAAAACAAATTTTCTTCCTTTCAGCCCAGAGATGTGGACAATGGGAATGTGGTGCCGTATTCAATGTTGGGTCATAGCCTTAGAGTTGCAAGGCACCTCAGGTTATGAAGGGTTATAAAGTGTCATGAAGTCCAACCACCTCATTTTATATGTTAGGAAACTGGTCAAAGAGTTTAGGGTATTGGCCCAGGCATTTTTCCCAACTGGTATCTGTTTTCAGAAGGTTATCTAGTAAGATTCTGAGATCTCATAGATTCCCCATCCACTAAACATATTACCTACATGGATGAATCAAGGATGCTTTAGACAAGGACTCTAATTACCCAAGATTGAACTATTTCATGAGGTCACTTCTTTCAAGAAAACAACTGTCACTACCCTTTCATCCATCCTCTGTACTACTGGGTATATACTCTATGGCCTCTAAATATATTGTTGTTCAGTCATTCAGTCATGTATGACACTTCATGACCTCTTGTCCATGGAGTTTTCATGGCAAAGATACTGGAGTGTTTTGCCATTTCCTTCTCCAAAAGATTAAGACAAATAGAAGTTAAAAGACAAGGCTAAGGTCACACAGCTAGTGTCTGAGAACAGATTTGAACCTAGGTCTTAGTAACTCCAGGCCCAGCACACTACCCACTGAGCTACTTAGCTGCCTCCTGATATAAATATTATGGAATATTATTATGCAGTAAGAAATTATTATTATGGGGAATTCAGAGAAACATGGCAAGATTCAAATGAGCTGATAGAGAGTGAAATAAGAAGAACCAAGAAAACAATATGTACAATGATTAAAATGCTAATTATTTTTAAAACTGAATTTTGAGTAACTGAAAAACAAATGAAGGTTCTGGCCTCAAACATTTAATATTTAGTAGCCGTGTGACCTTGGGCAAGTCACTTAGCCCCAGTTGCTCTGCTTTCCCCCCTCAAAAAAAAAAAAAAAGAAAGAAAAATGAATGAAGGTTCCAGAGGACAGAGAATGAAATATAAAACCATTCTCAGAGCAAAGAGTTGGGGGACTACTATAATAGAATGCTGTCTATATTGTCAGATGAAGTTGCTTAATTTGCCATTTTCAAACGTGTTTTTCTTTGTCACAAGGGAAGAATTTAGTCTGAAATGGGGTAATGGTTTTCACTGACTTTGCTTTCAAGAAGTGATGTTGATACAAAGACAAAAAGCATCAGTAACAATTTTTTAAAATTGAGGTCATCTTTTAACACTAGATTGGTCATTCATCCACCTCTTCCATGCAATCTTTCATAACTGGCTCCATGCAGGATCCAGAAATGGCAATTACATTCATACCTTCTATTTTCATTTATGTATGTTACAGTGAGAAACAAGGCATTGCAATGGAAAAGACCACTGAATTTGTGATCAGAAGAATTGGGTTCAAATCTCATCTCAATCATTTACTGGGATATCAGTGTTTTTTGTCCCTTTTTGTAATCCCAGAACTTAGCACAGTGCTTGACTTATAATAGGCACCTAATAAATGTCTAGTGACATTGACAAATAGCATAATTTTCCTGAGTTCAGTTTCCTCTTCTGTTAATTAAGAAGGTAGGATTAGATGGTCTCTAAGACATCTTCAATTTCTGTACTTGTGCATATTCCCATTGAAATATTATCATATCTCTTGAAGTCAGGAAGTTTTCTTTCATCTTTCCTAAACACACACACATACATACATCATCATCATCATCATCTTTGTCATCATCATCATCATCATCATCGTCCTCCTCATCATCATCATCATCATCTAGGGCTTTCCAAGCCTAGGAATCTATGTTGTGGTGCTAAGCAACTTGGAGTAAGACAATATGGTGTGTAAAAGACAGTACAGGATGAGAAGAGAGTAGACATAGGTTCTAATGCTGGTCCTGGTTATGCCATTAATTCACTATGTGATCTTGTTCCCTGTTCTGGGGCTCAGTTTCTCCCTAAGTCAAATTATGAGGTTGGGAAAAATGATCTCTAAGCCCCCTTCCAGTTCTATCATTCTGTGATTCGATTGGAGAGGGCTAGCAGCTTCATTCTTCATTCTTTCCCCTTCCTCCTCAAACTTTTAAGTTAGTTAAGGCCTTCTCAAGGTCTGGAGGGAAAGGAAAACCAAGGGGAAAAACTCAAGAACTGGACCTCATTTCCTTTTACTTTGCTCATTTCACATTTAATAATTCTATTTGCTTTACATCAATATGTTGAACACTCCAAAAACCAACACAGAAAATCATGCTGGATGGAATGGCATCTCAGCAGGATTTCTTTCAGATGGATATTGAAAAGACAGTATCTTTATGATTCATCCCATTTTTTCCTAAAGGGATCTATAATGTCATCACTGTGAAGAACTCACAGTATAGAAATCACCTATAATAGTGTGAATCAATCAATCAATAACCAAGTATTTACTTATCACCTGCTATGTGCCAAGTACTGTGCTAGGCACTAGGGATTCAAGTGTGAAGAATGAAATAATTCCTATTCCCAAGGACTTCACATTCTCACAAAGACATCTGTAATTTAGCCTTAGCCTCGGGAATACTGAGAGGCTAAGTGACCAGTGAATAATCACATTTCTCAGATGTTTTAGGTTCCAGACTTAAACTGAGGTCTCCTTGAGTCTAAGCTGGGCACTCCACCCCCTCTCCCATGCTGCCTCCCATTTTATAAAGGGGAAAACCAAATCTAAAGCAAAAAAAAAGCCATAGCCAAATTCTTACAGATAAGTGTGAGGAATTAAATCCAGGAGTCCCCAAATTGCTTATTCTTAGCTCAACCTACCTGATAAACTACAGAATTTCAAAACCATAGGAGAGATAGTATTGAAGGTTATAGAATTTGGAACACTTCAGAGAATATTAGCACCCTCAACACAAGGATTATTTGATTTTTTGCCTCCATGTACTCAAAAAAGCACCTGGATCATAACTGTTGCTTAAAAATGCTCATTGGATTGAACTGAACTGGAAAGGACTTCACAGATATTCTAGTATAACCTACCCACTTTATAGATGATGCTTTAAATAAACCCAATTAAATGAAGTTACTTATCTGAGGCTCAGAGGTATGTGTGTGACACATACATACATACACACATATACATATACATAGTATACATTTGTGTGTACATATATGCACATGTGGAAATCTGTACACATACATATATATATGTATATATATAATTATGTATATCTGTATGTATGTGTGCATATACTGAGAGGTTAAGTGTATATATACACATATAGACATATGCATGTATGTCTATATGTGTATATACTGAGAGGTATGTATATATGTGTGTGTGCGTTATATATACATACACACTGAGAGGTGAAGTGTGTATATATGTATATTCATATACACATGTGTGTATAGGTATATATATAGGTATATGCATATTGAAATTGAATATGTATATATACATATACATACATACATACATACATACATATATATATATGTTGTAATGGCAGGGTTGGACATAGAATGCAGTCAAGAAGCCAGGCACAAATTTCCGCGTTCTTTTTTCTATGCCAGGAATCCTTAACTTGATTCCATAGAGCCCCAAAGTTTCCATAGCTAGATTTCAGAGGGTCTGTAAATTTGGATAGAAAGAAAATTGCATCTTTATTTCAATATAATTAATTTTCTTTGTAACCCTGTGGATTTTACTTAAGCATTTATAAATAGTATTTTAAGAAAGAGTTCATAGACTTCACAAAATTGTCTAAGGGGTCCATAAAACAAGAAAGGTTAAGTACCGCTGCCCTATGCCATGCTACCATCTGCATCTTCATTTTACAGATGAAGAATTTGAAGCCCAGAGAGGTTCCATGACATTTGCACAATCACACAGCTAATTAGTATTGAAGATAGAACCAGAGCCTTGGTCTCCTGACTTCAAGCCTAGTGGTCTTTCCATCTGTTGCTCGATATAAGGGGAAAAAAGAAGTGGAGCCTTGGTTAATATAAGACTTAGAAGTTCTGATCTTATTAAAGCCAAGGATTGATCTGCTTTCAAAGCCACAGAGAAACATCCCAAGAGAGGAGGGTAAAGCATACATCCTGGGCCCCAAGCCAGCCTTATGAGCACACATGAGTGTGTGTGTGTGTGTGTGTGTGTGCATGTGTATGTCTGTGTGTGTGATCCTCCTGTACAGCCTTGAACTAAGAATCTGCTACCATCTCTCAGATAGCATTAAAAATGTTCTGCTACCTCAGTTTCCTCATCTGTAAAATGATCTAGATAAGGAAATGCCAAACCATTCCAGTATCTTTCCCAAGAAAATCTCAAGTGAGGTCACAAAGAGTCAGACACAACTGAAAATCTTATCCAGCTTCTTTAAATGATCTCAAAGACTCAGGCATGAAAGGTACAGCCTATGACTTTGCTTGTGCCCATAGAGATGAAAGAACTCAGGTCCCAGAGGATATCTAGAGTTTAAAGGTTCTGTTTTGGTGCTTGTTGCTGTTGTTTCTTTTATTTTATTCTTTTGTTTTTGAGTCCTATCACACAAAAGGATGAACTTGCTCTGCTTTGACCACAAGGAACCTCAGGGAGAAGCTGGAAAGTGGCAGAATTAAGCTGTTCTTTGTAACAAAAAAATTTCCCAACAAGTAGAGCTCTCTAAAAGTGGAATGGGCAGCCTGTATATGTACTAGATGCATATGAAGAAAAAGGGAGCTGGCCATGGTTGGGAATTAATAGGGTCATAGACTTTGATAGGGAAGAGACCTGAGAGGTCATCAGATCTGGCCCACTGCCTTAGGAGATGGAGAAACTGAGGTCAAGAGGGGAAAAGTGACTTGCCTGAGCTAGAGAATGTTGAGGGTAGATTTCAGACACAGATCCTCTGACCTTGAGCTTCAATTCTCTAGTCCATTACAATGTCCTGCCTTTCTCTGTATTGTAATTGTATTGATCCTTTACTCAGTTCTGGGATGGACAAGTTGTTTGAGGTCCTTTCAAACTTGGAAATTGTATTTCAAAGTGGGCACCACCCCCAGCCTCAGCAAATCTGGACTTTGGACTGAACATAGCTCTGAGATCTAGAATCCCAGCCCAAGGATCTTTCTACTCTGCCACACAGTGACCTTCAGCCTGAGTGTGTTTCTTAGAACTCTTCAGTGACATTGCCATCTCCTTGGATGGTAGCCAAGGCTGTCGAAGATTTTCTTCTTTTTTTAAAAATTACAGTGAAGCTGTAGTTACCACCTTTACACACACACACACACACACACACACACACACACGCACGCACACACACATGGCAAGTTGAATAGTTTCTCAGTTTTACCCAAACTTTTACCATTTTTACTTTGCAGGTTTTCTCCCCAAGATGTCAGCTTCTCTTCTATTTCTCCCTTCACTGTCACAACAAGTGGAAAAATGTGTTGGATGGCATGTTCCCAAAAGGGACATCTTGCAAACTATGCACATATGCAAACCTCGTTCTTTTTCCTTTCCTTCCTTCCTTTTTTCCTTCCTTCTTTCCTCTCTTTCATTTTCTCTCTCTTTTTCTCTCTCTGTCTCTCTCTTCATAGAGCCATGTGCTGCTCATATTTCCTCAGTAAAATATCTGACTCCCATTCTCCCAGTCCTAGGCCATGCCCTTCATACCTGAGTCTTCAAGATCATTTAAAGAAGCTGAATAAGACTTCAGACTGTTCTCAGTTGCATCTGACTCTTTGGGACCTCATTTGAGGGTTTTTTGGTAAAAATACTGGAATAATTTGGCGTTTCCTTATCTAGATCATTTTACAGATGAGGAAACTGAGGCAAACAGAGTGAAGTGACTTGCCAGAGTCACACAGCTAGTATGTGTGTGAGGCCACATTTGAACTCAGGAACATAAATTTTCCTGATTCCAAGCCCATTTCTCTAGTCACTATGCCACCTAACTGCCTGTGCCTCTTACCAATTAACTGAGCCTGAACACTCTAATTTTCTTCTTCTATAAAAATAAGGGGGTGGGACAAAATCATTGCTGAGTTTTATTCAAGTTCAAAATCAATGATCCTATGGTGTCATGATTTAATTGAATCCCCTCGTGTTGCAAATGAGGAGCTACATCCCTGGGATATGAAGTAAATTGCCTAAGGTCATCCAGCTTGTAAGAGGCAGATTAAATTCAAACCCTGTATCAGGTGTTTGTACTAAACTATGTGAGGCCATAATAATATGGAATGTAAAGAAGAGGTTAGGGGCCAGGAGAGGATAGAGAAAGGGCCTCATGGTACAAAAGAAGAAACATTGAATTTGAGTGAGGGGATCTGAGAGGAGATTCTGGATCTGCCACTTCATCTTCTGTAACCCTGAGCAAGCACTTCAGTCAGTTCTCTGGGACTCAGTTTCTCCAGTTTTAAAATGAGAGTGATGCACTATATTTAATGTCCCTTCCAGT
>CM053582.1:548085566-548100566 GCA_028627135.1 Pseudochirops cupreus
TTGTTCTAAATATTGTGGCCACTGTAGTGAAAACTGTGTGGCCATTTTCTGTGATAAGATGTAATGTTGTGAATATTAATAATGTTTTGAATGTTTGTCTTGATTTGTAATGGAATAAACAGAGTGTTCACTCTATTTTGTAATCTGAACTCTAAAAGCTGTTCACAGTAGCATTCCTTTGGGAATCTGCTGGTGCATGACATTACAACTGCCCAAGATTGAGGGGCTATGCAGGGCATCTTTACTGTTTGATAGGATACTGACAGATCACTGAGGAAAAGTCAAGTCCAGACCTATATTCCTGTTTGTAATTAGTGAGAGAACATTTCTATTAAAGAGAGAAAACAGGAGCACATACAGAAAACTAAAAACTACAGGATAATCTGAAGCTCCTTTCTCTTTTAACTTGGGTACAAATACATCTGATGATGATGATGATGATAATGATGATGATGATGATGATGATGATGATGATGATGTTGATGATGTGTGCATGACCACATACCAGCTTTATATTCCTCATGGTGTTCCACTGAGGTTATAATGTTCCTCATTCTCTAGTCTTACTAACCAATGGAAAGGGACCTATAAATTCCATAGGCCAAGAGGAAGCCAGTTTAGGATTATGCATTTGCCTTGAGACCCTGAATGGATTTTGTGACCTAGTAGAAAGAACTTTTGATTTGGGGTCAGGAGAAAGGGCTTTAAATTCCAGCCCTAACACATTGTCCTTGGACAATTAGCTTAACCTCTTTCTGCCTTGGTTTCCTCTTCTGCAAAGTGAAATTAACGATACTAGCATTCTTTACATCACAGAATTGTAACAAGGATTAAAATCAATAATGTAGACAGAGTAAAAAGTGTATCTAAATAAATATCAGCTTTATCACTATTGCCAATCAACAATCTAACAAAAAGACGTTTGTAGCGATGCACTAAAAGATGCACATAGTGAATGATCCAAGATGAAGTTAGGGAGGCGCTATTGTGCTTATCTATACAAATGTCTCTGCTAGTAACAGGACTACTCTGCCCATAACTCCATAAGTCATGTATGATGGACTGGGCTGCAAGTCTGTGTCATGGCTGTGCACAGGAAGTTAGATGTGTTGGGTTGTCATAGAGGTAGTGTGATACAGAGAGAAAAGTGTTGGATCTAAAGTCAGAGAGGTAGGTTCAAATCCTGAAGCCATAATTCACTACTTTGTGATGTGAGGTAGATTACTTCTCCTCTCTAGGTACCAAATTCTTCATATACAAAAATGAGAAGGGGGTGGGAGAGATGATGTCTAGGGCCCCATCTAGTTCTGAAGGCATGATCCTATGCGCTTCACAACAACCTTGCAATATTAGGACCATGGACAGGGAAGTAGCAAAGTGAGGAAAACCAAAGGATAAGACAAGGAGCTGGCTTACTAACAGACTCATAGAAGGTGGGTCAGGGCAGGCCACTAACATTGGGGTATTATTTGCTACCTATGTGACAATAGGCAAATTACCTCACTCCTTGGAGTTTCAGCTTCCTTACTGGTAAAATTCCTTTCAATTCCCAATAGTACAGGTATACTAGTGAAGGCCCACAAAGGAATCATACTGTCTAGGACATGCTGAGAAGGTATAATGGGAATCTGAAGATCTTCCCTGCCCCTTGACCCCTTGATAGGCTTAAGTGAATCTGAGAACCTTCCCAGATTTGAAAATATACTCTGCCCCCAATAGGCTGAATGTGGTCACATGGAACCTGTGGCAGGAGGCTTGTTTTTTCAGGAAAGCCCACACCTTGTTACTTTGTGACTGGGCAGTGGGTCAAGAGGATTGTCACATTCTCTGAACCAGGAGAAGGCTATATCTACCATGATGTGAGATTTTGCTTTGGGGCTCACTTTGGAAAGAGTTGTGTGATTTGGCCAGATGAGACTCTGGGCAGCTGTTGAGCCCCCTGGCTTTGAAAACCCCAATGTTGGTGCTCCCCTCTCTGGTAACTAACTAGGTATAGATGTAATGGTCAGACCCCTAGAAGCCCTGTCGCTGATCTGTTTCTCTGCCTGTATTTTTTGTCTGCTTGTAACTTCTGTTTGTATTCTCTGAAGTTCAGGGTGCTGACTTTTTCCCTGAACTAGGTAAATGATATGTTTGAATAAAGTAGGGTTGTTAACACATTCTGAGTTGCTTTCCTTTAGAAAATCAGATCTAAGAACCTGTGCTAGCAGCCATCCTGGGTATGCTAGGGTGCTTGCTGCTACAGAAGGCTGGACTAAATGACTGCTAAAGTCCCTTTCAAATCTAAATCTGTGCAATGGTTGGAGAGATATTAAAATAAATGCTTTTTAATTAAAAAATGAATTAAAATTAACATATAATGGGAAAGAGGGGAAAAGGAAGGAAGGAAGGAAGGAAGGAAGGAAGGAAGGAAGGAAGGAAGACAGGCAGGCAGGCAAAGGTAATAGATCAGATAGATGTGATAGAGCCCAGTACCCTTGAGAGCTCCCTTAGAGCTATGAAGAACTGAAAAAGGCTGAATTCAAATGGACTTCTATCCTGACAGAGCTACTCAGTTAGCCCTGTTATATAGACAGACCTCTTTGGTGGTAAAAGTGACTTAATTAGGAAGAACCTAGTTCCTTCTAAAACAGAGAGGCTTCCTCGTGAGCACTTATATGCAAGCCTTTTGAAGGAGTCATATTTTTACAATCATAGGATTTAGAACTGGCAGAGATATTAAAGATCATCTATCTTTTCCAGAAAAATAAGGCCCACAGAGGTCACATGGCTTTCCTAAGGTCATGCAGATGGTAGCAGAGTTGGGATTCTGTCTCAATCCAAGGCCACAAAAAATTTCTAATTACTAGAATTTGTCAGCCTCTATTGTTATCTGATCCTGCTCTTTGCTCTCCTGGCCACAATCACTCATAGATCTGCTTTGGCACCAAAAGACTGTTTAATGATCCCCTGCTTGTGTTAAGAACATTTAGAGAAAGGTAGGAAAGATATGGGGGGAGGGGAGAGGAAAGAGCCTGGAAGTCAGGTCAACATCTTCATGCCCTTGAATTGATAAAGGCCATTTACCAATGACACCCAACCAAACACACACCTTGGAGACTAGGGAGAAACCCAAGAAGGAGGAATAGTGTTTGCTACATCTGTATAACCCTGGCCAGTTACTTGACCTCCCTAGGCCTCAGTTTTCTAATATGTAAAATGAGAGAATCTGATTTTTAGATTGCCAATGTGCATAATTAGGCAACATGGTAGCCTAATTGACAGTCTTATACTTGGAATCAAGAACAGCTGAGTTCAAATCCTGCCTCAGATATTTGCTAGCTGCGATCATGGACAAGTAAGTCATTTAACCTCAGCTTCAGTAAAAATGGAGATAATAACTGTGGCTGCCATGCAGTGCAGTTATGAGGATCAAATGAGATAATACATGTCAAGTGCATCTTAAGTTTGAAAGAGGCATATAAATAAAACCCATCAGATGACACTTTCCATGAAGGCTAACAGGTCTGCACTAGCATAGGAAGTTCCTTACTGGAGGTTTGGACCAGTTGAGAGGGCAGGATGACGCTGAATACAATCCAACATAAATGACTTGCATGCACCCATACAGCCTTCATACGATAAATTATAACTACATTCGTTGTCTAGTTTGACTCCTCCTCTGTTTCTTAACATTAAGGAGCCACTGTGATCTGTAGCACAGGTTGGTGAAAAGTGTGTTAGAACTGGAATTTGAATTCTGGTTCCGTTACTTACTACCTATGTGACTTTAGGTGAGTTACAAGTTCTCTGTCCCTCAGTTTCTTCATCTGTGAAATGGGAAGGGTGGACTTGATGATCTTCCGGCTCTCCTAACTATAAGTCAATGTTTCTATAATCCCAAGACCTGGTGACTAGGAAAGTTACCTAATGGGAGAGAGAGAGGAAAAGGGAGGGAAGGGGAAAGAAAATGAGGAAGCATGCTGTGGTCCAACTCTTGGCTCTTGTCAGGTCCTTGAACCTTACAGAGATAGCTTAACACATGCTAATGATTAACAGGCCAAAAGAGAGAGAAAGAATGGGTGGAGACAGGGAAGGAAGGAGAAGAGGAAGTTATGACCAATGCAAGTTAAGTTAAAGACTTCCTCATACTCAGAGGGCTGGGCCAAAATAATGAATTAGAAATGCGAACAGTGGTCCAAAATAGTGGAATGAAAGGGGCAAACCTATTATCCAGAAGGGAAAGAGTCAAAGAAAATAAACCATTTTTTAAATAGAGGCAGCATTACAAGATCACCCTGGTGAGCAAGTGGCTAGAGGGCTTGTGCTATCCTCTATTCCTATCGACACAAATCCCTGCCACTCCGCAGCAGCAGCAGCAGCATCAATGAATGACAGTTCATTTTCTCCCAAGACTCCAACTGGGACAGGAGACTTTTATACTGATGGTATACTAGCCATGGTCCCTACCTTCACCCCACCCAACTCACTCAACTGTATCAGGTTTGGCTATGAGCCCAGACAGTCCTAAACTCAGCACACCTTTGTGAAAGCCTATGCTCGCAGCCCCAAGTTTACTCTGGGCAAGTATCATGCCCTTATCAGCCTGAAGGGTTCTCGGAAGAAGGGCAATGTACAAAGAGAAATGCATCAAGGGTCTTCTGGCTGTTACATAGCCTCCCACACCTGTGAGCCAACGATCCCGAGGAGAAGAAAAGGAAATGGAGCTGGGAGAAGGCTTATTCCAGATTGGTCACGGTTCCCTTCCTTTCCTTTGTCACCAGTTCGTCTTTATTTCAGCACAGTGACTGTTTGCTCTTTCAATCCTTCCTGGAAGGCTTGAAATGGAATATTTGCTCAAGAGATCAGGACAACATTATGGGTCTTAGGAAAGCAGAGTATTTAGGCATATGCAAACACATGCTTATTTCTTTTCTTAGTTAAATACATCAGAGAATAAATTATACTTCGAGGAAGCAAACTATAATAGCTAAAATGACTGAAGGAATTTAAAGAGCACAGCTCAGGCTCTGGCTAGCTATCCTTCAAGGCAACAATGATGGTGAGGGTTCCTCCCATAGTACTGGTCTGCTAACTCTACTAGTGTGCAAGGGTACAGGTTACTAGTTCTTAGAGAAGAGCCTAGCAATAGACTTGCTTGTGATACAGGTTTCATCATAGGCAAGATAACTTCTGGTATCTCAGCTACCCCAGCCGATGTCTAAATTCCTTTCAGTTCCCAATAGTATATTGGTTCCAAAAAGGAACCATATTGTCCAGCACACACATAAAAAAAAACAACAAACCAGTTACTCCTATGCATGGAGTAGAAACATACAGTCTAATATGAGAGACAAGGCGCTAAACCATCAGATATGACAGGGATGGAATTCTAAAGCAGATCAGATCCTGTAAATACTTTTAACCAACACATACAGAGGTATGGTGCTCTGAAGAAGTCCTCTGAACAATACACAACCAGTCAGTCAAGAAGCATTTGTTAAGATATACCACGTAATATGCTAAGGGTTGAAGATAAAAAGAAAGTTAAAAAAAAAAACAAAACACCAGTCTCTACTCTCAAGGATCTCATAGTCTAATGGGGGAGAAGACATGTAAAAATTATGTACAAACACATATATGTTAAATTGGAGATCATTCACATAGGCAAGACACAGGCATTAGGCATCATGGAGGGGGAAGGTATACAGGAAAACTAGCATCTAGTTTGCAAGTGGTAACTAGCTATGTTCAGGATTCATCTTGCAGGCTCTCAGGGTCACACTCCTGCTGCTGGGATAGATGAAGCCAATTTCTTGTCTAAGCTCCCTTCAGTGTCAACCAAATAAAAGTATTCCTACAGATTTCCTTTGCCCTCTGGCTGTCTCCAAATACTTGGAGTCTGGTGTACACCAGCCATCAGCCACAGCCCAAGATTTAAAACTGGAATAAATATACAAAATAGAAGCAATTTCTGATTTAGTCTAATTAAGGTATGGTTACTGTGCCAACCCATGTCCCATGAAAACACCAAAGAGCAGCAATCTCCTTTCCATGTTCACACTAAGACAAACACTTGTTCCACAAATATACTAACTAGCATTAATCTTGTCTTGCATCCACACCAATTTTTGGCCTCTTCCCCTATGCCCTCACTGCCAAGGGTCAGTCGCTGGTGATATATCCACACTTACCAATGGCAATTCCCACCCCATGTCTGAGATGAATAGCATTTGGCAAGGCTCATAGCCTAGAATGAATTTTGATGTAGAAACATGTCGTTTACAAAGAGGTCCTTTATCTTTGCAAAGGACACTCCTGTGGCATGTGACACTGGTACCTCTTCAGCTCTGTTAGCAAACGCTTGTCTGCTTTCACCTCAAGGGCTAAAGCTCTGTTGTTAAAAATGATATTCTTGTCACTGAACAAAAAGCCAATGGTGACTTTAGTCTAAGGCAGCTTCCTGACAATCAATGGTTAGAACCTTGCTAACAGCAAGACTGACTCACACTCAGGGATTCAGGGTAGGCCTGACATCTCAGTCACTGGAATGGAGCCCTCAATTATACTCATGTACAATGAGTATACAAAGTCCCAACCCACATAATCCCCTTCCCAGAAAAATCACTCCAGGTTTATGAACCTGGATAGAAACACAGGGAGCAAGGGGAGGGCCATGGATGGGTCTATACCTCTGGTTCATTGGAATGGGGAGCTATCATGGAAAGAAATGCCCTCTACCAGTATATCCTCTACAACATATGAGTGTATACACACACATACATACATGAATATATATGTGAATGCAAGTATGTGTATATGTGTGTATACATACTGTACATATTTGTAAAAAAGTATTTTTAATCCAATAGGGTGGGAGTGAGAGGAAAAGAAAATAGATTTCTATTCATTAAGAAAAAAAATCCTTTAAAAAAGAAGAGAGATTTGTCTGAAGACCTGAGAGTTTACCCCTGAGCACTTAGACTTGCCAAGAGTCCCACATCTAGTAAGTATCAGAGGCCAAATTGCAACTGAGGCCCTCCTTGCTCCAAGATCAGGTTTCTTCTACATAACACTGCTTCCCCTATGTACCTGGAATTGTTTTAAAAAATGGTTGAGCAAAAGCAAGAAACAAGACCACAGGAAAGAAACAAAAGCGATAAAATATTTGAAAAATAGATGCCTCTTCATGGGTTTGTCCAGATAAGCTGATGACTAGAAGGTCTGTGCTTTCCTCCATTGCCTACTGACACAAATCCATGCCATTCCACAAAAGCAGTTAATTAACATTTTGTTTTAAAATATGCAAAGAGAAGCCAAACTTGAACTCTCACTAGGTGATTTTTCACTAGCAATTTTGCTGCCTATCTGGAGAGGTTACTTTAAAGCTTTAATTTCTCAACTATATCCCCTTAACAAACAGGGAGAACTGAATTCCCCATTACCTAATGAATGAAGTAATGGTTTACTGATTATGTAGTTTCCTGGCTTCCTTTCTTCCTACTTGATCCCAAGGTGTAAATGAACTCTGCAAAAGGAGGTTCAAAGTCAATGTGTTTGCTCTGATGTAGAGCAGAGTTGGCAATGAAGGTAAAAACCTTGAGGCCAAGAAGAGGAGGGTCATTGGTGGATCTCTTCAATGCCCATCCAACCAGACCATGAAAGGGGGGGAAAGATAGCCCACACAACTCACCATAATCGCTGTCATAGAACACAATGAATTTCTGCCACCGTAGCTCTGTGACCAGCTTAAGCATGACATCATTGAGGCGAACAGGTGGACGTGAGGCCAGTGTGTACTCCTCTCCTTCTGGGCTGGGGTTCAGGTGGCATGCTGTTCGGGGGGAGCCCCCAGGGTTACGTTGGACGAAGAGGTGCGGGATGTGCATGGCGTCCGTGAGCGACTGCAGAGCGTTGGCAGATGCACAGCCTGTGGATGTAACTAAGGCCAGGATGCCTTGTGTCATCAGGTCGCAGGCTGGGAAGATAGCAGAAAATGAGAGAGAGAGAGAGAGAGAGAGAGAGGGAGAGAGAGGAAACATGATCAGGGGACGGCTTTAGTTGGCCTCTGGGAGGCCCCATATGCCCCCTTCGAAGTAAAACTCATCTAGAGTAACATAACTGGGGGTGGCTAGGTGGAGCAGTGAATAGAGCACAGGCCCTGGAGTCAGGAGGACCTGAGTTCAAATCCGACCTCAGACACTTAACACTTACTATCTATCTTACTAGCTATCATGTGTGACCTTGGGCAAGTCGCTTAATGCCAATTGCCCTGCCCTCCCCCCTCCAAAAAAAAAGTTTAAAATTTAAAAAAGAGTAACAATAATTTCCAATAACCTCTAAAATTCATAGTGATGCTGAACATGGTGGAGTCCAGACCCAATGTACAAGAAAAGCACAGCATTTTAGAAACAGAAAGGATATTAGGGAACCCAGGATTATAGACTTTACAGCTAGGAAACACCTTAGAGGGCATCTAGTCCAATCTCACTTAGTCAGACAGCTTCATTTCACAGATGAGGAACCTAAAGGCCAATTACTTAGCTAAAAAGTAACAGAGTTGAGATTAGAACATGAGTTTTCTGATACAAAGACCGGTTTTTTTTCCCCAGTACACCAAACTTCCTCCATATCACAATTTACATCACAAAAGTTTTCCAAAGGTTCACAGATTTGGAGCTGGAAGGGTATTAAGCTAGTCTAGTTCCTTTACCTTCCTCATAGTAAACTGAAACCCAGAGGGAGGAAGGGATTCGACCAAGGTCACATAGGAAGTGTCGGAATTTGAACTCAGGTCCCTTAATTTCCTATCCAGAGCACCCTCTGTCTTCTGTATTTTGTATTTCACTCAACAGAAGCCAAAGAGCACAGTTCCTAGAGCCCAGGACTCAGAATAACACCCCAAAATGGCAGGCTTCTCATTTCAGACAGTTAACAGGAAGCAACAAACAGGGGAAGACAAATGGAAAGGAGGGAACCAGCACCAACTGTATTTTCAATATCTGAAGTACAAAATAGCACATGGAAAAAAATGTTTATGAAAAAAACTGACCATTAAGAACCTTTTGGAAACATAAATACTCAATGTTAGAAGAGAATAGCAAATTCAGGGTGGCCGTGCCAGTCAAAATGAAAGTTTGAAGTTTCACCGAATAACCCGGAGCTTCCAATGAGAAGCAAACATTCATTAGCAATGTCTTAACTGGCTTCCAAAGTCATAGAAAGTACACACAACTTCCAAACACTGATGGCAGGCCATCTGCTGCAAGAGAAAACTTTGCTACTACTCTGACAATGCTGAGTCTTCAGCAGAGACTCCTTTGGTTCATCAAGAAAACACCCTGAGGATGAAGAGAGGGGGAAAAGAGCTGGGGGGGAGGGTCCTACAGAGGGAAGCAGGGAGAAGTGCTGGTGGAAAGATCTAGCTAGTCTATCAATGCTACCTAAAAGGCAACCAGATTTTCTCCTCCTTGGCTTATATATTTTGCATCTCAATTTCAACAAGACAGGATTCCAATGCAGTAACTTAATGGTTGACTGCAAAACCGTGGCAGAATTAAAAACATCTCCAGGAAACCAAAACCCTAATTTGGGGCAAGAAATAACACCAAAAAATATTCAATGTTCAGTGCCACTCAATGTTCCTTAGAAGGGGTGATGTGGTAGAATGGATGGAGCACTGAATTTGGTATTGTAAGTAATGGATTCAAATCCTGCCACTATTTGCTGGTATGAGCATGGGGAAGTAACTGAAGCTCCCTGATCCTTGGTCTCCTCCTCTTTAAAATGGGGATTATAATAGATATAGGACATCTATCTTAGAGGATTTCTATGATGTGCCAATGAAATAATGTATGTGGAGTGTTTTGCAAACATTGGAGTATTTCCATAAATGCCAGTAATTATTTTCAACAGAAAACACATTTGAAAAGTTCCAGCGATTATTGATGCTACATAGGTAGGTAGATAGATATAAATTTATATTTAATATATTTATGGCCTACTCTAAACTTTTATTAATTAGTTAATACTGATACCATACATTATACATATATACATATATATATATAAAATTTATATTCAATATATTTATTATGTTTCTATTTTAAGCAGAGTACTGTTAGGTTCTAGTTATTTAGTTAATTAATTTAAGTTAATTAATAATAGTTAATATTTATATATGACTTTAAAAGAGATTTCCATATATCATCTCATATCCTCCCAAGAATACTGTGAGGAAGACGCTGATATTAGTACCTCTTCTATAAATGACCAAAGGAAATCTATGGGAACGTAGGTAAGTGTTTTGGATAGAGTGCTGGCTCTGAAATCAGAGAGATTCCTCTTCCGGAGTTCAAGTTTAGCCTCAGGTACTTCCTAGCTGTGTGACTCTGAGCAAGTCACTTAACCCTGTTTATCTCAGTTTCTGCATCTGTAAAATTAGCTAGAGAAGGAAAGGACAACCCACTCCAGCATCTTTTCCAAGAAAAACTTAAATGGAGTCACAATGAGTCGGACATAATTGAAATGACTGAACAACAAAACTGAGTCTGAGAGAGGAATGAAGTGACTTGTCCAGTGTCACACAGCTAGCTAATAGCTGTCTATGATAGGATTCAAACTCAGGTCTTCCCAACACCATGTCCTGTACTCTATCCATTATACCATCTAACCACCTCTCTATTTATATAAGAATTTAGACAAGACATGTCTTCACCTCATGGACCTTGTAGTCTCCCAATTGTATATACTATAGTATGAAATAAAAATTATAAATACAGGAAAAGTGCTTTGGAAAATTCAAAATTGTGGAGAGTAGAGCATCATTAGCAACCTCAGAATAAGGAGGGTCTTCCCCAGGAAAACATTGTTTTGTTTTGTTTTTTTAAGGGAGGAGGGCAGGGCAATTAGGATTAAGTAACTTGCCCAAGGTCACATGGTTAGTAAGTGTTAAGTGTCTGAGGCCATACCTGAACTCAGGTCCTCCTGACTCCAGGGCCAGTGCTCTAATTCACTGTTCCACCTAGCTGCCCTAGGAAAATATTGTTTGGGTAGGATTTTAAAGGATTAGGAGGAATTCAATGGATATGGAAGTAGCAATGAGAAGCAATACTAGGCCACAACATAAACAAGCATAGAGACAAGAAAGAATGGGTCAGGGCCAGGGGGTGCAAGTCATGTGATATAGACCCTATCGCTGTCTCCTTTCTATAGATAAGGAAACTGAGGTTGAGGCAGAAGTAACTTGTCTAGATCACAGTGCTAGTCAGCAACTGGGGAAGGATTTGAACATGGGTATCCCTTTTAAACTGATATCTAAAATGCCAAATTAATGGGTGGCTGGGTGGCACAGTGAATGGAGCACCAGCCCTGAAGTCAGGAGGACCTGAGTTCAGGTCTGGCCTCAGACACGTAACACTTACTGGTTGTATGACCTTGGGCAAGTCACTTAGCCCCAATTGCCCTGCCCTCCCTCCTGTAAAAAATTAAATTTAAATTTTAAAAATGTCAAATTACTTACTCAAGGTCACACAGAAAGTAGAAGAACCTGGATTTGAATAGGCCCTCTACCTCCAAGTCCAGGGTCATTTCCTCTGCATCATGTTTTCTTTTCTACTCCAAAGCATTCATGGTTTCATTCCTGTGAGTAAGTGTTCTACCAATGTCTGATCCAATAAACCTTCTACCAAGGACTCCTTGCCCCTATAAATGATATTTCATTTGTCACAACCCTTTCATCATCCAAGATAAGCATAAGACATAGACCCTCAGAATTCTGGGATTCTCCCTAGGTCAGACAATAGAGGCTGCCTATCTTTATGATCTTCTCCCAAACCTATCGACACATGTGAACTTATTGCGTTAGCACATCCTTCTAAGTTTCGTCATTATCCAAAAAAACGGACGGGTCAAGTCTCAGACTTGAGTTCAAAACTTTATCTTCATGTATTCATGAAGGACATATGGCTAGCTGGTTCATCTAAAAGAGGACTTGGGGTCTTAGTGGCCTCCAAGCCCCATATGAGTGAACTTAATAGTGTGATACAGCAGTGGGAGAAGCTGAAGATGGCATTAAGAAGGATATTGTCTCCAGGGCGCAGGAGGTAATACTCCGACTGTGTTCAAACCACATCTAGGGGACAATCTTCAGTTTGAGAATTGACAATCTGGAAAGTGTCCAGAAAAGAGGAAGCAGAATAAAGAAGGACTTCTATGCCAACCCGCATGAGAAGGAATTGAAAGATGTAGGAGATATCTCCTTTGGAAAAGAGACGATGGCAAGGAGGAGGGGGAGGAAGTGAAGTCTTGGTTCAAGTTTGAAGGAGTGCTATGGAAAAGAGGAATTAGGCTCTTTCTATCTGTCCTCAGAGAGTAGCACCAGGAGGAGCAGATAGATGCTGTAGAAGCTGATTTATGTTTGGTCAGGAAACACTTGCTATCGATGAGAGCTGTCCAAAAGGGATCCCCATCTTGAGAGGTTTCTGGCGCCAAGCTGAAAGGCTACTTGTCAGTTATGTGGAGGGCATTCTCAGTCTGATTTGGGCTAGACTAGATGGTCTCCAAGGCCATTTGCAATTTGGACATTCTGTGATCCTTTGATCCAAAAATGTTTCCTGACCTCCTTGCATGTGTTGAACCCTCTGTAGCAGTTCTGGACTTCTCATTCTTCCTCCTGGGAAGGAGAGGACCTGTGGGAATGCTTCCTCCCAGAGGCAGGATCTTTACCATGAACAACCAGCCATGGTCCTTTCCATCCTTGAGGGATCCTGGAGTTTCCCCAATTCTCTCAATTGCTGTCAGGGCTCAGAGAGTGTGGTCTTTGAGTCTCCTAGGAGACGCCAATGCTGGCCAGTCTCTTCTTAGCCAGGTATTGGATTTTTCACAGTAGCTTCATTTACAACGGCCTCTATTATTTCCCAATTGTCCATTCATTGGCTGTTTAAAAACCTCTGACAGTATGGGCTCTCTGCCTAACCCAGTAGAGAATCATTAATTATGTTTCCCTTGATATTCAACTGGTCCTTTCCTTAGCCTTGAGTTGGTATTTTCTGCTCTTTAAGGCCCTGTTCTAATATGCTTTTGACCCTCAATTCAACATAATTCCACAGTTACTAAGCAAGTATTACATGCCAGGCACTTTGTTAGGTACTTAGGATACAGGTAAGGAAGGGAGAAGGAGATGAAGGGGAGATGAGAGAAAGGAAAGGGAGGGAAAGGGAGGAAAGGAGAGGGGACCTTTATCACTCTAACGTTGGGTTTCCCAGTTCTGGTAGGTGTTCCTGCCCTCTCTTGCCTAAAGCTGGGGCACCCCACTAGCTGCCAACCATTTCTAAATCATGCCACCTGTAATCTTAGCCATCCTCCTCATCTCCTCTTAGCAGAACTGGTGCCCTGGGTTCTGAGAGGGGATTTCTCCCTTTCTTGTCCCAGATTCATGCCTCTGCACCACTTTCTGGCTATCTCCCCAACCATTACCCCAAGGGTGATATTCCACCCATGCTGCCTTTATCTTTCCAACCCCCTTTTATGTGTTTTCTTCTCCATCAGAATGGCAGCTTCTTGAAGGCAAAGACTGCTTGTATTTCTATCTGCAGAGCTTAGTAAAGTTTCTGACACATAGGCAAAAATTAGTAAATTCCCTATCCATCCATCCATCCATCCATCTATCTATCTATCTATCTCTGTACCAATCTTGATGAGTCCCCAAGGAGGCAGTTACTCAATCACTGAGCCTTCGTTACTAATCTCCACTATTGTACTCCTGCCTCATAGGTATCCCCTGCAATGGGGTGGGGGTAGAAGAACCCGTGAGTCCAAAATCCTCTACTCAACCTGCTTCCACCACAAACTGACACTACAGCTCCCAGACCCAGGCTCTGGGCTCCCTCTGGCTGACATTACCTAAATCTGTGACTGTTTTTACTAGCCTCCATTGCTCCTTTGTTCTCTACCAATAACTCAGCTCAGCATAACTGGGAAACAGATAACATCAAGTCTTCAGCCTCTCCCTCTTTATTGCCCAGTGTCCTCCTTGCTGGCCTAGGCCTCTGCTCTCTTGGAAAGAAGCAAATCTAAAAAGTCACTAGTTTCTCAGTGTGAATTAAGATTCCAATTAGGAAGGAAAGCTATAGGGATGCTGTGTGAAAGTCACCAGCACAATCATGTCCCCACCAGAGGAGGCTAAGCTTCAAGGTAATCCATGTGGTTTTGGCACCAGTACCCAGAAAGGAAATTACTCGCCCCAACCCCAAAATCCAACAGGTCTGAAGGCAATACCTCTGAGGAGTGAGTACCCAAAAAGACAGGCTTAACCTAGGTGACTTTTTGATCATAGCCAAGACAGGGAAGGATCCCTTCATTATCTACTGGATCTCACCTAAGGTTTCTTGGGCTTGGATTCTAGTTCTAATTAGTTTCATGCAGGGGCAGCTAGGTGGTACAGTGAATAGAGCACTAGCCCTGGAGTCAGGAGGACCAGAGTTCAAGTCCAGTCTCAGACATTCCTTAGCTGTGTGATCCTGCGCAAGTCACTTGATTCTGTTTGCCTCAGTTTCCTCATCTGTAAAATGTACTGAAGAAGGAAATGGAAAACCACTCCAGTGTCTTTGCCAAGAAAACCTCAAATGGCCTCACAAGGAGTCAGACATGACTGAAAAATAACTCAACAACAAATCTTAGGCAAGTCACTGTACCTTTCTAGGCCTCTGTTTCCTCATATAAAAACGATAGCAACAGACTAGATGTTCCTTAAATCATTCCATACTCAGACAAAGAATCCACAGGCACTTTCTGAGCCCAGCATCAGTTAATAGGCTCTGGTGACCTTAGGGCAAACCTGCTATCTCTGTGTTTTCCCTAACTCTGATACAATCAGAAGATTATAGGAGAGGTGGCTGAGTTAACAGACTGAAAACTAGTCTATCTTTACTATTATTTTTTCTTTTAGAAAGACATAGAAAAAAATTTTAAAGGTCTACTTGAGCAGCCACTTTTGGTGCAATAAAATCCAGATTGTTTAGC
>CM053582.1:548105566-548111770 GCA_028627135.1 Pseudochirops cupreus
GCCCTTAGAAGATAAATACCAGCTTCATTTGGCTGGAAAAAAAGGAGATCACTTATGTGGTTTTTTTTAACCTATCCATTTTAGCACCCAGAATTTCCACATGGCAGGGAAGGTTTAGGAAGGTAGAAGCTCAAGCAGAGGAGGATGAAACGGGGAGCTTGTGCCTTAGTAACAAAAATGCATTTCACCTTGATTCATCCCATTTGCAGTTTACACATTAGCTCCCCTTGGAAATAAGCATGCTCATCTATACACAGTCACTCACATTTTCACATAAAAAGTCACACATTCACACATAAAAAGCAGAAAGATACAGAAGTGCAGGCACTTTTGAACATTTTCAGAGACATTTCTATCCATACACATGTGGAAACACAGATTCCAGAGATCAAGACAAAGTCTAAGCCATGTCATCCATTTTTGCAGATAAAGAACTTGAAAGTTAGGAAGGTTAAGTACCCTGCCAAGAGGTCAGGATCAGAGGTGGGATTGGAACCCAGGTCCTCAGACTCTAGAGCTAATGCTCTTTCCATAACACCACAGTGGCTCCCTTAGGTACAAACATATGTAAGTACACTCATACACATGCATACACATTCATTTTCTTTTTGAGTCAGATAACAATAACACTGACTCACAGATTCTAGGAGGAGTAAAAGAAACCTTGGTGTATGTGTGTATAAATACATATGTGAGTGTGTGTATATGTGTGTACATGTATACATAGACAGAGGGCACAGGATGAATTGAATATGAAAGAATGATATCTAAAAAATAAAATTAAGAGGTAAAAGAGGAATATATGGGAGAAGGAGAAAGGGAGAGATAGAATATGGTAAATTATCTCATATAAAAGAGGCAAGAGAAAACTGTTACAATGGAGGGGAAGAACATGAAGGTGAAAGGAAATGGGTCTACCTTACTCTCTGAATTTGGCTTAAGGAAAGAGTAACATACATAGTCAATTGGGAATCTTACCCTACAGGAAAGTAGAGGGAAAGGGGATAAGAGGGGGGATGATATAAGGGAGGTCAGATTAGAGGAGAGGGTAGCTAGAAGCAAACGCTTTTGAAAAGGGACAGGGTCAAAGGAGAAAATAGAATAAGTGGGGGGCATGCTAGGATGGAGGGAAACAGTCTTTCACAATATAACTACTATGGAAATGTTTTGCATAACTACACATGTATAACTTATATTGAATTACTTGTCTTCCCAGTGAGGGTGGGCGAGGAGGGAAGAAGGGAGGGAATCTGGAAATCAAAGTTTTAAAAACAAATGTTAAAAATTTTTTTAAAATATTTTTACATGCAACTGGGAAATAAGATATACAGGCACTGGGGTATAGAAATCCATCTTGCCCTGCTAGAAAGTTAGCAGGTATGGGGGAGGTTATAAGAGAGAGCAGACTGGGGGAAGGGGTATTCAGTAGGCTCACTATTTTGGGGTAAGGGATAGGGGAAAGACAGGGAGAAAATTTGTAACTCAAAATCTTGTGGAAATGAATGTTAAAAACTAAAAATAAATATTTTTTTTAAAAAGAAAGTGGAAGGTGTGGGAAATAAAATAAGTCAGATAAGTCCATTTAAAAAAAAGAAACCTTGGAGGCATCTAACCCACCCTGAACCTCACTGAAAATCTCGTGGTTGACAGACCTAAGAAGGGACTTTGCTAGAAGGTCTCCAGTGAGGGGCAATCCTACTCTGTCCCAAGGCATTTCATTCTACTTCAGGGTAGCTCAAATTCTTAGAAAGTTTCCTTTCACATTGGAGTAACATCTGTGTCTTTCCAACTTCCTCTCCTTGCTTCTCCATTCTCTATTCTAGTCATCCAGGGGACCATATATAGCCCCCTCTCTCATGTGACAGCCCTTCAGATGTAAACGGCCATAAGTCTGAACCTAGAAGCGATCTCCTGATCTTGTCCAACCTGTCCCTTTTAGACCTGAGGAAAGTGAGACCCAGCCAGGTTCAGTGACTTAACCCAAGTTCACACAGGTTGTGCATAGAGTTGCTCATTTAGTTCTAGATCCTTCCACTGATCCATGCTTCCTCCCTTGAAGGCAGCTATCTTGTCTACCCTAAATCTTTTCTTCTTCATGAAAGAACTCCCAGTCCCTTCTGAAATAAACTCAAGACTCTCCAACATGTTGGTCATTTCTGAAATAAACTCAAGACTCTCCAACATGTTGATACACACCCCAGATTATGAATGCCCATCCTAAGGTATTTGTTTGTTCAACCCACATGACGCTGCCCTTGATTTGATTATTTTGAAAGAGAAGGGGAATAGCTAGGTGTCACAGTGAATAGAGCACCGGCCCTGAAGTCAGGAGGACCCAAGTTCAAATCCAACCTCAGACTCTTAACACTTACCAGCCGTGAGACCTTGGGCAAGTCACTTAACCCCAATTGCCCTCCAAAAAGCAGAAAGATGGAGAGAGGGAGAGAGAGAGACAGAGAGAGAGAGAGAGAGAGAGAGAGAGAGAGAGAGAGAGAGAGAGAGAGAGAGGAAGGAAGGAAGGAAGAAAGGAAAATATTTGTGCAATAAATTTGAACCAGCAACCTCGGGGCCTCAGAGTAGCAACTGTACCTTGTGTATTAGTTACACTCAATCCAGTCAGTGTCCCCTCATGCTGGCTCTGGAGTTAGAGAAGCTGGGTTCAGATTCTTAGAAATAAATGGCAATTTACAAGAAGGATTGCTCAAAGGCCCTTTTTACAAGCTCTGAAAACATGGAACATGGTTTTCATATGTAAGACCTTACCCATGAGACAGGTCATAGCAGCAGCAGCAACATTGGAAAACATAGTCTTTTAAGGTTGCAAAATACTTTACATATATTATCCTATTGATCTGTGAGGTAAATTAGGTAAGTGAGGTGGATATGAGGTAGGTGAAACCTGTGAGGTAGGTAGTATTATTATCTCCATTTCACAGACAAGGAAATGAAAGCAAACCGGGTGAAGTGATTTGCCTAGGGTTACCCAGCTAGCAAGTATCTGAGGCAGGATTTGAACCTAGGTCTTCCTGATGCCAAGTCCAGCATTCTCTAGCTACATTTAATCTGTCTAGGCTTCAGTCTCCACATCTGTAAAATGAGGTGGTGGGACTGGAGAACCTCTGACCTTCCTTCCATCTCAATCTCTTACTATTATCACTGATTACCCTCAAGTACCTACTTGTTCTAGCAGCTTGACCAAAACTATATATGAAAATTAATTTTTTTCGTTTTGCAGGGGGGAAGGTAGGGCAATAGGTGTTAAGTGACTTGCCCAAGGTCACATGGCTAGTTTTGTGTTAAGTGTCTGAAGTCGCATTTGAACTCAGGTCCTCCTGACTCCAGTGTTGGTGCTCTATTCACCTAGCCACCCCAGCATGTGAAAATTATTAAGTAAAATATAGTTGTATGCAGGCTGGGGTAGTGAATAGGACAGCCTTAGACCTGGGAAGATCTGGGCTCAACTCATTTCTCTGAACCATATCATCAGTATGACCTTGAGGAAATGACTTAACTTTTCAGTGCCTAAGACAACACTTTAAGAATAGATATTAGTAAGGGTGGCTAGGTGGCGCAGTAAATAGAGCACCGGCCCTGGAGTCAGGAGGGCCTGAGTTCAAATCAGGCCTCAGACACTTAACACTTACTAGCCATGTAACCTTGGGCAAGTCACTTAACCCCAATTGCCATGCCTTCCCTCCTCAAAAAAAAAAAAAAAGAATAGATATTAGAAGGGAGTAGCTGATCTGCAGTGGTGGAGAGAGTATCCATACTGAGAGTTCCCCAAACCAATACAGTCACAGGCCTGAATCTTAAAAACCCCTCTTCCCATAATATTTTATCTAGCTTGACTTTGTATTTCAAAAATGAGTAGTCTTTTCCCTTGGTTCATCTCACCAATCAACCCAGACCCAGCATGGGACCACATCAGACTTTGAGAAAACCCAGCCTAGTTTTCTCCTAAGGCCTTAAGAGGCATCTTTCCTTTACAGACCTGAGGTATACTTAAAGCTCATTGAACCTCTCCTGGGCTGCTAATGGAGATGCCTGATGATACTTAATTCCATTTTGAATGCTTTGCTAAATTGGGACACCATTAGAATGATGGTTATTTGGGGCTTTTAAAATAAAAATAATAAGTTCAAAAACATCAGATCAAAGCCAAAGAAGATATTAGCTTAATCAAGGCTCAAAGATCTTTCAAGAGATGGAAGTTTAAATAGTCCAACTTTTTTTTAAACTAGTGGCCAATGACAGGCAAGCTCCCCATATCAGTTACAAACAAACTCTAGGTCAGCCTTAATGTGAGAGCTGGCATGAGAAAATAAAATGTCCTTTCCACAATTCAGCCCTCTCTAAAAGTTAGTTTCTGTCTTAATTTTTTTTAAAAAAAGAGTAGACATCATGGATAAAACTACCAGACAGTGGCTCCCTAGAAGGAAGCACAAGTGGAGGGAGAAGGTCACAGAAATGCTCAAGTATGTTTTAATAATCTCTGCAAAGAGAGGCCTATGTGCCTGGAAGGAAGGTTAAGGGCCATCCGTGGAGTCTTGGGTACAACTTGGCCAGGAGATGCTCCAAAGAGATGCTCAGGGACAGAGATCACTTATGCTAAGTCAGGGTCCACAGATGAGTCCCTGAAATTGACCTCCACAAATAAAATATTGTCTATGTTTCTTCTTCCTGTTGGCAAAGTTTCTCCATGAGTTTGTCTGGAGATTTTTTCCTTGATGTAGATCTAAAACTTTCCATACCTTAGCAGTTGCTGTGGCTTTCTACAGAACCCAACCTGGGGATTTTTGTGAAGGGAGTCAGCAGCTAGGAGTGAAGAAACGAGCAACTTACCTGAGGTCACAATAAGGATGAGTGGAGAAGAAGGAGAGAGAGACTGAGCCAAAGGCATGGCTGATAAAGGCAGGGAGCCCAGCCCACGATACCACAAGATTTCTAGACTACTGAAGAGGGGTAATACATTCCCTTCAAAAAGAAAAACAAAAAGTTTCCTCAATCTCTGAGTCCCATGCTGGCAATGGAAAAAATGCAGGGTTTGGGGGCCAGATGGGCAGGAAAGGATATGCATTACAGAATCAAATAGTGCTGCTGGTGTCCTATAAATTTTCCACCCAGGAGCAACGCCTTCATGACCTTGCCCTAGTTACAACTCTACCCTGGTACCCAACCATCTGGTGATGAGCCTTTCTTCACTTCCTGTAATTATATAATGTGAGCTGGAAGGGATCTCAGGGGTATCTAGGATCCTAGCTACAAGGAGTCATAGATTTAGAGCTTTAAGGGACCTCAGAGGACACTTAGTTGAACTCTGACCATCTTCTATAAGAAGCCTTTCCTCTTCCTCCTTAATGATAGTACTTTGTGTTGCTGATTTCCACTTTATCCTGTATGTACCTTGTTTGCACACAGCTGTTTGTGTGTAAAGTACTTAGCAGAGTGCCTAGCATATAGGAAGTACATGATAAAGGCTTGCCCTCCCCCATCAGATTGTAAGTGTCTTGAGAGCAGGGGATATCTTTTATCCTTCTCCATATCCCTACTGCTTAGCTCAGTATTTAGCACAAAGTAGGTGCATAATAAGTGCTTATTGATATAATAATGATGCATATTGATCATTGACAGACCACAAGTTCATCCAGCCTCCTCTCGAAGATCTTGGAGTGGAGAGAGTGGGCACTGACTCATAAGGCAGTCCATTGCACTTTGGGACAGCTCTGATAATTAAGAAGTGTTTTGTTGGTGGTGGTTTTTTCCCCCCTTGAATCAAAGTGAAGTCTACCTCTGGAACTTTAGCCTTTGCTCTTCCTTCTATTCTCTGGGGCCAAACAGTGCAAGACAAATCTCTTCCACATGACAGCCTTTCAAATAATTAAAGGCAGTGTGGGTCTCTTCTGCGGGTTAAAAAAATCACCAGCTTCTTCCAGTCCTTAAATGACATGATGTTCTGACCCCTCATTGTCTTGGGTCACTTGGATGGGCTTCAGTGACTCGAAGTCCTTCTGAAACTATGGCGGCCAAAGCTGTCAACAATACTTCCCATGTGTCTTGACCAGGGCAGAGGAGAGTGGGACCATCAAGTTTGGATGTTCTTCACTTCCTCATGGAGGTCTTCCTTTTCTTCACTGGGCTGTGGGCAGTGGAGGCCGGGGAGAGACAATCTTCCTTGGACTCTTCAAGCTGATGTCTCCAGGTTCT
>CM053582.1:548112270-548165085 GCA_028627135.1 Pseudochirops cupreus
GGAGGAAGGGAGGGAAGGAAGGAAGGAAAGAAGGAAGGAAGGAAGGAAGGAAGGAAGGAAGGAAGGAAGGAAGTAATATTGGTTCATAGAATGATAAAGCAAAGGTAAGAAGAGCCTCCAAGAACATCTATTCTAAACACCTCATTTTACAAATAAGGGAAATGAGGCCCACAAAAGATAAGTGACTTACCCATGATCATACATGTAGACCATGTACCCTTGATCATACATATCAGACAGAAGACAAAATGTTGTCTTATGAGTAAACAACAATGGAGAACAACTCAACTCTGATGAATTAAAAGGCCAGTCTTAACCCCTGATGATGAAATACACTTCCCTCCTCTCCATACAGAGATGGTAGATTATGAGTATGGAATGTTACATGTCAGCAGATCTCATTGCTTTGTTACTTGGTTTTGCCTATTTGGCCCTGAGAAATGACAATGTCTTCCACTATACCTTACCTATCTTATCCTAAGAGCTTTAGGCAAATACAGTTTGAAAATATACTCTCTATTGATTATGTGAACATGGATACTAAGGACCAACTTTTGCCAGTCCAGTTAATTGGCTTCTCCTCTGAGTAACATTTTTCACTTGTGTCCATATGCATATCCCTTATGCAGAGATGGGGCTATTAATCCTCTCTGAGGTTCTACAGCAGAAAGTCCTCTAATGTGCCTGTGGGTGGAGAGCCCCAAAGCTGATGCTTGCTAAAAACTAAATACAAACACAGGGTAGGGGCTCTTAAGCTATATTTGTTAAATTGAACATTGACATCATTTAGTCATTTTCAATCACATCTGACTCTTCCTGGTCCCTTTTGGGGTTTTCTTGGCAAAGATACTAGAGTAGCTTGCCATTTCCTTCTCCAGATCATTTTACAAATGAGAAAACTGAGGCAAGTGTGGTTAAGTGATATTCCCAAGATCACACAGCTAGTAAATAGCTAAATCTGAATTTGAACTCAGGTCTTCCAGACTCTAGGTCTGGCAGTCTACCCACTGTACCACCTAGCAGCCCCTAGATGAATTGAATTAAACTGAGTCAATAGGCCCACACTTTTCAATGGAGTAATCTTCAGTGGGCTGTTCCTCATCTCCTTTGAGTCACCATTGCTCAAGCTGTTGGACTGGATTTGTCTATCCTAATGGAAGAAGTTGCTGATATTAACTTTCCAATCTTATCTCTCATTACAATTTTTTTGAGAATGAAGGATGAACAAGATCCTGCACAAGAAGTATAATGAGCACTAATATGACAGAATACTGTTTGGTACATTTTTTTGTTGTTGTTGGTGTGGTCACCTTCCACTAGATTCTAAGTCCTATAAATGGTAATTCTATCAATGCCTAGTACCAATGGCCTTCATGTAGGAAAGAGGAAGAAGGAGGAAGAGAGAGAAAGAGGGAGAAAGGAAGAAGGGAGGAAGAAAGGTGGGAAGAAGGTAGTGAAGAAAAAAGGGAGGGAGGAAAGGAAGAAAAAAGAAAGGGGGGAAGGGAAGAAAGGTAGAAAGAAAGAAAGGAGGAAAGATGAAGGGAGATAACTGTTTCTCCTGATTTTTATACGTAAGCTAAAGATAACCAGAGCATAGAAGAGAAACAGGTGCTCTCCTTGGGGTTGTTGCCTAAACTGTTTCCTTGCTGCTACCACTACCAACCATCTGCCTTGCCTTCCAGCCTGTGCTAACACCACCAACCAACCTCTCCCTCTATTGAAGTTCTATTGTACTTATTTTCTGAAGCACAAATTCAGCTCTTCATCATATATATATATATATATATCTTCTATTATATTCCACACATGGTCAATAGCATAGTTGAACATTTACAATTCTTTGTCAATGGATCGTTTGAAACAAAAGAAAGTGATGGGACCTCCAGAAGAAAAAGAAAAGGTCAATGTACCAAGATCAGGTATGTTTGGCAGAAAGGAGTGAGGAATCTATTAGAGAGACAAGGGAGCTACCTCTTAAAATCAAAGCTACCAGTAGGAGGGGAAAGGGAACAAGAAACAGAATAAATGCCAGATTACAGTAACCTAGTCCCCTTTCACCAATTAATGAATGAAAAATGAGGCACTAGTAATGTGAATTGTAAACAGAGGAATCATTATGAGTGGGATTTTTTTTAAACTTATTTATAGCTCACTAGTTCCTCATTAATGATTTTTATTGCATTGCCAATGGCACATTATGCTTTTGGTCACACGGAAATGATTAGCACACACGTTCTTACCTCATACAAGGGCTGATACTGTAAAAAAAATTAAATCAAGACACAGGCACATAGATTCAGAAAACCTTTACTCTCCCCAATTTGTCATCTCTCCTTTCGAGTGGGGAGAGGAGTCCTGGAGCAATGAAGTCGCAAGGAACCCCCTTCAATAATAAAGAGAGGAAGTTGAGGGAAAGAAGGAGGAAGAATAAACTCTGCCGATATCCCACTTCCAAGAATGTTGCTCCTATTTCCCATGACAATCCAGTGAAATAATAGCCCATGAGTAAAACTATATGGCCTTGCCAACCAGCTACGGATCATCACATGGCCACCCCATCACCTGGTTCAGTCTGGAAGAGTGGTTGGGAAAGGGAAGGACACTTTATGAGAAGGCATGGGTTCCAGACCTTAGAAGCAGAAAATAATTTATCTATAACCTCAAGAGGAGAAGGGGGGATAGTGAGAATAACCAGAGCAAATTCAGTTCTGAGATTCTCAAGTAGTTGCTTTCTAGGGAACACATACCAGTTTCCAACACCCTTCACCCAAACTGAGACATGTAATGAGATCAGAGAGCTGTGAGACCTTAGTGATCATATAATCTTAGATCCAGAGCTGGAAGGGTCCTCAAGTGTCATGGAGTCCAAACTTCCCATTTTACAGTTGAGGAAATGGGTCTGGAGAGCTTAAAAGATTTAAGCTGGATCACGTAAGTAGTATGCAGTAAAGCTAAGTGTTGAACCCAGCTTTCCCAACTCTAAATTTAATTCCTTTTCAACTAAATGATGTTTCCATTTAACCACAAAAGTTGACCCAAGCCTCCTGCAAACTACTCTGAGGTAGGTCTCTGCTCACTCCCTCAATACATTTTGGGTTGCCTAGGGTGAATTTAAGGAACAAAGGCCCAATGCTGATCATCCACGGGCAGTTGAAACAAGAAATAACCCAGAAGGAAAAAGGAGGAGTGCAGAACGTAGTAAAGGAAGAGCCTGGGAAGGGGAGTTTATAGGCAGGATCACCACACACACCCCATGTCACCTACATGTACACATACCCCCAAATAGAGTTTTGTAGCTCCTAAAATTTGGGGAAGAAATCTGTTTCAATTAACTCTCCCACTTGCCATTATGGTCATCAATTTATTGGTCTTCAGGAAAATATGTTCATCTGCAGTGGGGACTCTAATCCACATATATGGTGGCATCATTAGTAAGCCACCACATCCCAGAAATTTCTACTAGTGTCCCATTTGATCAGCAAACAGGTTCTATTCTTTTTTACCCTTTTGGCTATTGTAATTGTGAAGACAAGAACAAAGGGAAATTCTTCATTGGGTCCTTAAACAGATCGATTTCTCTCCCCCTTGAAATAATTAATCCAAGTTCTAATTGGAACACAGAAAACAAACTAGTGTTCTTTCCTTATTCTCTCCAATTTTGGTGAAGTTAAGGATAATGATCAGGGCAATGTCATCAGTGAGAAAATGAAGTATTGTTTAAATTCAAGATTGGCCTTTCATTCTATCATTGGCTCCATGTATCTTGGCCTTGGGGAAGATCATCCTCTGAGCCTAAATTTTCTCATCTGTGAAATGAAAGCATTATGCCAGAGGATATTGATAATCTCTTTCAGTCCTGACATTCTGAGACTCAGGGGTAAATTCCTATGGCCTCAATCTGTTCATCTATAAAATGGGAGTTATAGTAGGTGTTCTGCTTACTTCACTGAATGTCTATTATAGAATTCTGGGTTGTAACCATTGATATTGAAGCATCACTGAATGGACTACATGTGCAAGTGAAGAACGAACACAAATCCATATAACTCACCACCAACTGATATACATTTGAGAGGAATAAAGGACCATGCCCAGACAAAATCATAAAATTGAGCTCTATGAGCATTAGGCATGATATAGAAGGAAACCTAATATGAGGTAATTCAGTAATTCTTAAGAAAAAAAATGAGAGAAGAGAATTAATAAAAAAAAATACTCATGGTTCAGATCTCTATATGTCAATGTAGAGAATAAAGGTAATAAATTAAATCACCTTGAAATTTGAACACAAAGACGTCAATTTAATTTTAGTGATATCACTCAGACTTAGTGAAATGATCTAAAACCTCCCCTAAAATCAGGTTTGAGGAACAACGTGAAGGTCTTTTCAGTGATGCTCATAGAAAGAGGAAGAATAAAGAACAGATAAACTCACTCCTTGAGGATGATGGAGGAATGCCAAGAGATGACAGGTGAAAGGCAAAATTACTCAGCTTCCATTTTGCTTCTGCCTTCTCCTCATGGCTTTGTAAAGAAAGATTTGAAGCCCAAGAAAGGAGAAGAGATAGTTAAGAGGGAGTGTAGGCTCTTAAATGAATTCAAGACTGGTATTTAAGGCCCTGCAAAATCTACTCGTCAACCAACCTCCTTTCTGGCCATTTTTTTTTTCACTTCTCTCCCCTTCACCTACTCTATCTTTTGACCAACCAGACCACTAGCTGTCTAATATTGACCTCTCTTTTCCCATCTCACTATATTCCCACTGAGTTCCCCTGCGATTAGAACTAACTCTTTTTCCATTATTATTTATTGCAATCTATCTCGGAGTGGCTAGGTGGCATAATGAATAGAGCACTAGCCCTGGAGTCAGGAGGACCTGAGTCCAAATCTGACCTCAGACACTTAGCACTTACTAGCTGTGTGACCTTGGGCAAGTCACTTAATCCCAATTGCCCTGCCTTTCCCCCTCCAAAAAAACAAATAAAAAAAATATTTTTCTTCTTTCTAGACCCTCCTGAGATGTCACTTCTTCCATGAAATCAGGTGAAAGTGATAGTTTCTGCCTCAAATTTCTTATAATAATTCAAGCAGATCTCTTCCTCTCTCATATTTTCACGTTATGTTATATGTACTCTCATCTGTTCAATACAGCGTCCAGAATAAGGCACTGGACTTAGAATCTAGAAGCCTAGAGTCTAGATTTCCACCTCAGACACCATGTGACCTTGGTCCAATCACTTAAGATGAGGCAGCTGGACACACAAAATCTCAAGTCCCTTCCAGCTGTAAATCTATAAGCTCCCTGATCACAGAAACTGGATCAGTATCCCCAGAACCCAGCGCAGTGCCTGGCACATGGTAGATGATGAACAAATGCTTGATAAATAATAACAGTTAATATGAATAATGATCAATAGCATTTATATAGCTTTATGTAAACCTTATTTGTAAGGTTGCAAAGAATTTTCCATGTGTTAACTCATCTGATTCTCACAACAACCCTGAGAGGTAAGTGTTATTATTATCTCCATTTTTCACAGATGAGGAAACTGAGTCACAGGGAGGCTAAGTGACTTATTCAGTATCACTCATGGTGAGTCAATGTCTGAGGCAGGATTTGAACTCAGGTCTTTCTGAGTCCAAATCTAACATGCTATCCATTGTGTAGTAGAAAATTATGCTGTATGGGAAATCATGAAATCTGGCTGAATTTTGGCCCTGCCATACATCAACCGAGTGACTTTGGGTGATCTTTGAGCCTCAGTCTCTCCATCTACAAAATGGGGAGGGGGGTAATTTTACTAGTTACCTTCCAGGATTGTTGAGAGGAAGGCTTTCTGTAAACCTACAAAATACATGGAAATGGGGGATTATTCTTGCCATCAGAAGCATTCTAACATATCTTTATAAGTATGCCTCACCAGGGGAACTCTTGCATTTTCTTTTATCAGACAATAAGAACTACATGAGCCAAAGAATTTCCTTCTTGTTTTGTTTTGGGTTTGGCCTTGGCTGCCAGGAAGCTCAGAGCTAACTTCAGCACTTATCCGCAGGAACTAACTCACCTGAAATGCCTGCTACCATCTAGTCCCAGATTCCTTTTCAATTTTGTTTTCCATTTGAATTGTCTTACTGTTTTTGTGCTGAGAAGCATGAGACACAGGACCCGAACCCAGGTCTCTGGGACACCAAGGTTACCCCTGTCTTCACTGCAGTACATTGCCTCTCTCTGATACAGATGGTTTATATAACCAGGGGCAACATCATCCGAGAAACTAAGACTGTTCCAGATGAGCTGATTATCTGTACCACAGAAGGAAGTTTTCACCCCAGGATGTCCTTAAAACAATGACATCATAGTTATGTGATGGACCAGGGCTCCCCACTAACATAGTGCTCTGTACATAGTCAATTAGAGTTTTTGAATGAATCAATGAATGCAAAAAACAAGTATTTACTGAGTACTTATTCTTTACCAGGCTCTATGAAGCTAGAGACAGCTAGGTGATGCAGTAGATAGAGTCCTGGGCCTGGACTCAGAGGCTCCTGTGTTCAAATACAGACTCTAATACCTCCTAGCTATGAGACCCTAGGCAAGTCACTTAACCACTGTCTGCCTCAGTTTCCCCTTCTGTTAAATGGGGGTAATAATAGCTCCTACCACACAGGGTTGTTGTGAGGATCAAATGACTAATGTTTGTAAAGGACTTGGCACCATACCTGGCACATAGTAGATATAATGTATATAATAAATACTTATTGCCCTCTCCTACCATGCTAGTTGTTTTTTTTCAGATACAGAGAAATACAAGACATAGTCCCTATCCTCATAAAATTTAGAGTCTTGTTGGAGGTAATAACAATGATGATGACAATGATGACAATGACGAATACTATGGTTTTACTGGTATAAAGAACTCCCAGGTGAGGGAAGTCTCTTCCAATGCAAGTAAGCACCTTTTCTTCAACTTACAGTCTTAGAGAGCTGCCTTGATCAGTGGGGGTTAAGTAACTTGCCTGGGGGGGCACAGCCAGGATGTGTCAGAAGCAAGATTTGAGCATGGTCTTTCTGGTTTGGGGGCTAGTTGTCTATTGACTAGGCCATACTGCCTCTAATAAAATTATATCATTTGCTAAGAATCGTTAATATTTTATATTGAACTTAGACTTCCAAAATATTCTATGGATCTCACTTGATCCTCCCAACAACCCTGTGAAGAAGGTGCTATTGTTATCCCCCTTTTATAGGTGAGAGAGGAAACTGAAGTGCAGAGACTTTGAGGGATTTGTCCAAGGTCACACAGCATTCGAAAGCATTTGAACTCAGATCTTCTAGAATCCACAACCAATAATCTATCCACTGCCCCACCTAACTGCTCAGTTATTTCATCTGAGTCGCCCAACAGCCCTAGGGGTAGTTGCTGCAGAGGTTACCAGCCCCTTTTTTGGAAGCTCAGAAAGAATAAGGGACTTGCTGTGGATTATTAAACTATTTCATGTACAAATCACTTCCTTTCTCTGAGCCTCAGTTTCCCCACCTGTAAAATGAAATTAGACTAGAATCAGCCAATCTCTAAGACCACTTCTAACTTTGATCTTCTGTGTTCAGTATTTTGTGTGTTTTAGTTATAGAATGAAGGGTAGGACTCAGTGGCCTCCCGCTAGGGTTGCTTCTAGCTCTAAATCCATGATCCTATGTCAAAGCCAGGGTTTGAACCCAGGTCTTTCTGACTCCAGATCTAGCCACTGGCCCACACAACCTCACCCGCAAGACTCAAGCATATGAAAGCATCTACTGTGCTTTTCTGAGAAATTTGAATTAAGAACAAAAATATTTATTAATCCTGCTGAGCTTCTCCCCACTCAATCCAGTTCTAAGCTTCGGTGCTTCTGTTTCTAAGACAGACTTCATATATTCAATAGTTAGCAAGGGGGTCTTTGACCTACTGGGGGTAACTGAGGTTTCCTATGAAAAATTATCCCTTCAGATATACCAAGCATCTCTGGAAACAATGGAGGAGCTCTAGAGTTCCACTTTATTTATAAAAGTACCTTTCCAACTTTGCCCTCATCTCCATGGGAACATGATCCCATCGGCTTGGGGCTAGGGAATAAACTATCCCCAAGTATAGAACCTAAAGGCAATCTATGCTCCCACATCACCCGCCTCATTTGTTTTTCCTCCCAATGCCCTCATAACTCTGGTTGTGAGAGGATTCAGCTGTTCTCTGCTCCACACCCCAACCCCGGCCCCTGCTCAGGCAGCTGGGCTAGAGCAATCAAGAGATAAAACAATCATGTGGCTGGCTGCTCAGCACCCAGAGCCCAAGAGCTGTCTCCTCCTTCCTTGCCTCCCTCCTCTGACTCAGCCTCAGGCCAGAGACAGGGGTGCATCCCAGGAGCAAAGAGGCCTCCCCAATTCCCACTCTAGGCTTGGACAGGCAGTGAGCATTGCCTGTATCATCTCCCCATGTGGCTGTGAGGAAGCCTTAATCAAAAGGAACGCCCCCAGAAGAGGCAAGCCTGACCCTATTTAACATTCAGGACAAGCCGTTCTGCAGCCAGCCAGCCGGACTTCCCTGAAGCCCCGGCAGCTGATTGGCCAGTCCCATCTCCTAGCGACCGACCGCAGGCCTCTCCGATGCAGGGGGAGGCGGGGTGGTTGTGTGAGATAAACTGCTAAATGCTCTGTCTGTGCCCAACAATGTGCTAATGCCAAACAGGGCAGATAGAATTCTTAAGAAATGAACATTTTCAGGTGGCAGTGCCCTGCTTGGGGAGCCTCAGCAAGATGGTGATATTGACAGAGCTACTCTGGATGCCTAAACACTACAATATGAAGTCATTTGTCAGAACAGGACATTGCAGAGCTCTCTGTTCCCTTCAGCCCATCCCCACTAGTCAGATAGTCTGCTTCATTTTCTCTTTACCCTAGACTAAGCCCTCCATTTGGGCCTTGCTCACATCACCATCACCCCACCACTCCAGGCCAGACTTTGTTCCATCCATCATGAAACTAAGCAATCAATGAGCATTCATTAAATGGGTACTTTGTGCCAGGCACTGGGGCTACAAGGACAGAAATGAAACATCCACTGATCTCAAAGGGCTTACATTCAATCAGGAGAGACAAAATGTCTATAGGAGTATATACAACATTAATACAAAGTAATGGGGGGAGGGGACATGGGACAGCACCAGCATCTAAGGGATTGGGTAATGGGGGCACTTGATCTGAACCATGAAGAAAAATTAAGCTCCCAAAGGGGGAAAAAGTTAGTAGTCCCTTGCAGGCATAAGACATAACAAATCCAAGGACCCAGAGATGTGAAATCATGTGGTACGTGAAAGAATAATAGATTAAGAGCTGATAGTGGCCTTAGAGCCAACCCCCTCACTTTACATATAAGGAAGTCAAGAGAGGTCAAGTAGTTTCCCAAAGGATAAACAGAGAAATGGGGTTCAGACTTAGGTCCCTTGACCCTAAATCCAGCATTTTCTCCACTAGGCCTTGTATCTGCTTTCTTCCATCCTCTATCTCTCTTTCACTATAGGCCCCTAGACTCTTGCCTGCAAAAAATGACCAAGTTTCCTTTGAAATAGGCATCTCCTTTTCTAAAAACAAAATAACAATTTTTCCCTTGACCTAGCCACAATCTCAAATTATCCTCTATGTCTCCTGCCCTTCAGTATTAAACCAGTTATTTACATTCACCAATTTGATTTCCTCATTGCCCCATTCTTCCATCCCTCTCCAATATACCCTCTGTTGTGCTCATCCTATTTCAATTCCTCTCCCCAAGGTCACTGATGACTTTTAATTGACAAATTCAAAGGCTTCTTCTCAGTTGTCATCCTTCTTGGCCTGTCTCCAACATCCACTCCCTTCTCCTTGATCTACTTCCTCTTCTTCTTCCATGGCACCCTTCTCTTCCATTTCTCTTGTCTATGACTATACTTTCTCAGTCACCTTAAACAATTCATCTTTCTGCTCCTGTACCCTGAATGTGAATGACTCTCAGTCTTTCTCTAAGGCACCCTCTCCTCCTTTTCTTGTATGCCTTTCCTTGATGGTCTCATCTAATTTCAGAACTTTGATATTAACTCTATAGAGGTTAACCCCAGATCTCTATCTCTAATCCAAGCTGTTCCCCTGATATTTAGTGTCATATATTTCCTGTTAGATGTATATATCCATATGTTCACCAACTGCCTGTTGGATATGTCCATCCAGATATTCCATGAGCACTTCAAACTCAACATGTCCAGAATTGAACTCATCATCTTGCCTCTACAACCTGGCTCTTCTGTCATAACCAATTAGTAGTCAATACCCATGAGTTCTTTATCCAAAATATCTCTTACTTTCATCCTTTCTTCTCTACCCTCACTGCCACTAGACTAATACAGGCTCTTGTTTCATTTCACTAAGATTATTATAATAGCCTTCTAATTAGTCTTCCTGACCCTAGGATCTCCTCTCCCCAACCTTCTTTCACCAAATTGGCAGTTTGTTCTTCCTAATACAGATGGGGGAAGGACCAATAGTTGATTCAATCTTTGAATTGCATTCATAGAAGCATGATGCCTAGAATGAGGGAAGATGACAGTCTCACTGGGCTCTGCCCTAATCCAGCCCCATCAGTGATATCAAGCTCGGGGAACCACATTCTTTAAAACTGACAAGCTGGAACACATCTAGAGGAGACTCAAATCCATTCAGGACTCTGTCGAATGAGTGAGGAATACTTAGCCTCAAAAGGGAAGACAATAAGAGGACAAAGAGTCTTTGAATATTTGATAGACTGTCACATGAAATAGGAATTAAACATGTTTTGCCTGAGAAAGAACAGACTCAGGAACAATGAGTAGAAGTGGCAGAGAGACAGATGTAGGCTCACTGTAAGAAAACATTCGCTAAACATTAGAACTACCCAATGGCACAACAGATAGAACATTGGAACTAGAGTCAGGATGACCTGAGTTCAAATCTGACCTCAGATATTTACTACCTGTGTGCTCTTGGGCAAGTCACTTAAGTTCTGTTTGCTTCAACTATAAAACGGAAATAAAAACAGTACCTTTCTCCCAGGGTTGCTGTGAATGTGATATTTGTAAAAAGTGCTTAACACAGAATAAGTGCTATATACTTATTCTCCCCTCCTCCCTCAGAATGTAGGACAGATTCTCAAGTAAGTGATGAGTTCTTCATCACTGGAGATATTCAATCAGAAACTGGGCAACCACTTGTCAGGGATTAAGGAGAAGAGACTTTTGTTTAAATATAGGTTAGATTGGATTTTTGGTGTGCCTCCTAACTCTGGGATTCTGTAATTCTGACAATTCTGTGTATGATATTCTTTCACCCTCAAATCCTTAGTGGCCCCTCATATTGCACAGGGGATTAAATATAAACTCCTTAGTCAGATACTTAAGGCCCTCTGTAATCAATCCTGAGGCTATCTTTCCAGCCTTGTTACACTCTGGTCTCCTTTGTACATTCCACATTTCATTCAGACTAGAAAATTCCCCGGTTTCATCCTTCCCTTCCCTTTTCATCATGAATTTGCACCAACTAGTCTTTTCCCCAATCTTACTCCTGTTGCTAGAAAGTATTCTTTCTATAACTCAACTTCTTGAAATCCTTCAAGATTCATCTCAGGTACCAGCTCTACTATGAAGTCTTTCCCAATCTCCGCAGCTACACATGATCCCTCTACCTTCATCTTTGCTCTAATATTTTGTTGAGAATCCACAGGCTTTCTTGTATAGGACATATTTGTAAATGGTGTATCCAGTGCTTAGCACAGTACTTGGTATATAGCAGGCGCTGAAATGTTTATTGACTGACACATCATTGAACTGACCTCATGTCTTTCATGCATTTCATTGACAAGGCTTTTGTCCACGGATCCCATCTTACCAACAAGTTCAAATCAAAAAACATACTTGAACATTTCAGCAGACTCAAAGCTTAAGATAACTTGAAAATATAACATGGCATCCAAAAAAGTAAACTTTGGGCTTCATTAAGAAGAACTAAGAGGGAGACAAAGGAAGCAGTGGTCTCTCCATATTCTCTCATGGTCAGGCTATGCCTGAAGTATGATGTTAACTCATAGCGACAAGTTTAAAGAAGGACATTGGTAACTTGACGTACTTGTAGAGGAGGGTAAACAGGCTAGTGATAGGATATTAAAGCATGTCACATATGAAGCAGTTAAAGGAACTGCGGACATTAAGGCTAGAAAAGAGAAAATGAAATTAAGGTAGGAGAGAAGAGAAGGTCATGAGGATCTTGACATCTGTCTTCGAACACTTTGGAGACTGGTATAATGGAAAGTGAATTTGATATATTCTCAGTCCCAGAAGACAGAAGCAGAAAGAGTGGGCAAAAACAGCAAAGGGGCAGATTCCTGCTCCATGTAAACAAAGAAAGACCTCATGACTCTTATGGTCCAAAGGTGGAATGGGCCAACTCAGGAGGTAACCAGCATAAATTGTACCCAGTGGAAGTTGTCAAGTGGAACCTGCTTGACTAGTGGCATGAGGACATTGTACAGAAGACTCCAACTCAGACATGACTTAGACTAAGGGACCTCAGAAGCCCTTGCCAACTCTGAGATTTCATGATTATGCAGTTTTATGAAAGGAGAGTATCTGTCTTCGAGTCCAGTCAGCTATTGAATGCCTTTTCTTCAGAATCTTCCATACTTGTGGCCCTTCCCCTCCCTTGTCTCACTGTTCCCTGTGTTCTGAATAGATACATCCACATGAGTACTGGGGAGAGAACTCAGATTCTGGCATCAGGGAATTAAAGATTGCTTACTGATTATTCTCCATTGACATGGGTGAGGCAAGAGGAAATCAACTGAAAGTCAGCTTAGAACAGTCTTCAAATGAGGGAGACTTAGGTGATATATACTGGCTGTGTGACCCTGGGAAAGTCACTTGATCTTTTACTGTTTCAGACCACTCTCTAAGAATCTTGTTGCAGGACAGGTTCATTGCATCAGTAGACCTGGCATAGGAAGATACCAGTCTCTTCACTAGGAGCTAACTATACCAATGAAATTCCAAGTTCATGATAATAGTGAAAATAGTGGTGGTAATCATATTAATAACAACTTTTATTGCACAGCAAAGGTTTAAATTAAATATAAGGAAGAACCTCCTGGGAGTGAAGCTTATTAATGGATGGGAAGGGATGTGGAAGTCCACATCTCTTTTTTTTTTTTTTTTGCCTGCCATCTCCCATGCTAGACTGAGTTTTGAGACTCTTTGAGGGCAAGGGGATGGGATGCCTTTTGGTCACAGAGTAAAATGCCCTTACTCTGCCACAGACTTCCTAAGACCAGCAACCTGCCCCAAGCATTTCTCTCACCCCTTCTTTAAAAACACTTTCAAAGTGCTTTGAGTTTTTTAGACACAGAAGGGGCATCTCTGTATTTCATACATCTCAGGTTTCAGGTGCTTCTGAGAAGATAGGGAGAAATCAGAAATCTCTTGTTGCCAGCAGAGTTGGGGATGGCTTTCACCGGGGATGAAGGGTGATCTTTGCCAGTGATAATGAAAATTTTCACAGAAGCTGCTGCTTTGAGAAAATTGAAAAAAAAAATGACAAAATCCACAAGCTGTCCCTGAACTTATAAAAAGCTCTATAGGCAAAGCATAGTTTTTCTATCAAAACATCTCTCCCAAACAAGGAAGGGATACTGGCGCTAACTTTTTGTGCCAGGGAAGACAGAATCACTCATTATCTTCACCAGTCAGTATTTATTAGGAATCTGAAACATAATACACTTAGCAGAATGGGTTGGGGGCACACAGAGGAAGAAGATGTGGTACCTCATTGTACACAGTAACAGCAATACTGTATGATGACTAACTTTGATAGACTTAGCTCTTCTCAGGAATGCAAAGACCTAAGAAAACTCCAAAAGAATCACAATGGAAAATGCTCTCCACAACTAGAAAAATAACTATGCTTGGGCAAGTCACTTAACACCAATTGCCTTGCCTTTCCCTCCCCCTCAAAAAAGGGGGAAGCTAGGTGGCACAATAAATAGAGTACCAGTCCTGGAGTCAGGAGGATCTGAGTTCAAATCTGCCCTCATACACTTGACACTTAGTAGCTGTGTGACCTTGGGCAAGTCACTTAACCCCAATTGCCTTGCATTCCGCCCTTTAAAAAAAAAAGAACTATGGAGTCTGAATGCAGGTTGAAGCATACTATTTGCTCACTCTCTCTTTTTTTGTTGTTATTGTTTCTCCCATTGTTTCCAATTCTTCTTTACAACATGACTAATGTGAAAATATGTTTTAAAAAAAGATGTGGATCCTGCCTTTGAGAAGTTTGTCATATAGCTGGATGGACCTGAGCATAAAAAGATAATGAATAATACAGTAAGCACTAGTATTATGGCAATAACATTTTCAGGTTTGCAAAGCATTTAGCCTTCATGATCTCATTTAAGCCTTGAAACAACCCTCAGAGTTTCAAAAGGTATTATTATCCCCATTTTACAGATGAGGAAAAAAAGGTTCAATGAGGTTCAATAACCTTACAAGGGTTGCACAGCTAGTTAGTATCTAGGGAAGCATTCAGACTGAGCTTTCTCTTGACTCCAATCCCAACAGCCTTTCTGACACCTCTTCTCTACAAAGCTCTGTGTGTATAAGTGTATATTAAGTGTCGAAATGAATGTTTCAAACAGCAAATAATGTAAGATCTGGGAGTGGGACAGGGATAAAAAGAGGAGTCTGGGATAATCTGGGAAGGTATTCTAGAAGAGGTAAGACTACCCACAAGGAAGGAAGTGAGATTCCAGGGAGAGGGAACAGAGTGAGCAAATGTAAGGAAGGCAGAAATGAGGATCATCAGTGGATAAATACTTATTAGGTATTACAATATGGCAGCCCTATGCTAATCACTGGAAATGCACAGGAAAAAAAGGTTTGGCATGTGTGTGTTTAGTGTATAATTCTGCATCCTCAGCTCAAGCACAAAGGACAGGGGATTCCCAGAATCCCATCCATCCCCTTGGGATGTTCCTAATAACAATGTCTTTCTAATCCCTTACTACCCAGAAGTAGAAAAGGAAACTCTGAGAATTGTTGCAAGGCTTCAAAGAGATCATGAAGGCTAAGTGCTTTGCAAAAGGACACCACCTAACTGGCCTGACTGAAGCAGAGAGTTCTAGTTGAGAAAGAGGAAGCAACAAGGCTGGAAAGAGAGTGGGTTGGAATTCTGGAGATCCTTGAATGCCAGGCTGAGTTGTTTATACTCTCCACAGCAGGCCAATGAGAAACTGAAGGTTTTTGAGGCAAGAAATGGGCAGGGAACATATCATAATGCCATGTTCAAAGAAAATAATCTGACCATGGTAGGCAGGATGGGAGGAGGGAAGAGATGGGAAGCTATTTTCTTGGACCTTGAACCTGAAAAATGAGGAAACAGAGAAAGAGAGAGAAATTAGAGAGGGGGGGGGAGAAAAGAGAAACAGAGAGGGAGAGGGAGAGAGAAAGAGAGAGAGAGAGACACAGAGAGAGAGAGAGAGACAGACAGACAGACAGACAGACAGACAGACAGAGCAAGCTATAGAAAAAGATACATTTTCAACAAAAGGAAAGGGACAGCAGCTACTCTAGACTTTCAGGGTTAGAGTTTTAATGTCTGGGAACCCAGATATCTACTAAGTGGCTCTTTCAAAACTCAGACCTGTGTCTTCAATTCAAGTGTGAAAGACAAATTACCTACTGAATTCCATATATCTTCTTAGCTGTTCCCACTAAGAGTGACACTGACCTCGAACTGTCTGCTGCCTGGCTACAGGGAACATTCCAGGAACACAATTCCCCCTAACTGCTGCCTTCCCTACCTTCTGTTGAGTGTCACATAGACTCCAAAGACTGGACATTTCTACTTCATAGACTATGGATCACAAAACACAATCTCCAGGAGGCTCCCAGTTCTACAACACATTTCATCAGATGGTGCTAATGTGTTTTATGTGTATAAAGTGTATTCTGACCCACCCACCGCCACAGAATGGAAGCTCTAAGTAGAAAAGGACTGCTTCATTTTCTTTTTCAATTACTTTTTTTTTGTAATTATCAGGCATTTATTTTCATTCTCTCCTACCTTCCTGCCCAGTGAGAAAAGAAAAAAGAAAAATAAAACTCTTATAATATGCATAGTCAAGCAAAACAAATCCCTACATTGTCATTTCTCTACCCCAAAAGGTAAATCTCATTCAGCCTACTGAGTCCATCAATTTTCTGTCAAGAGGTGGGTAACAATCTTCATCATCAGAATTCTGGAATCATGGTTGGTCATTGGATTGATCAGAGATCTTAAGACTTTCAAAAATATTATTTTTATAACATTGTTATTATATAAATTGCCTGCCTGGGTTCTGGCTCACTTCAATATATATCAAGCTTACACTAGTTTTTCCAGGTTTCCCTGAATTTATCCATTTAATGATTTCTTATCAGATAACAATATTCCTTTATATTCACATACCAAAACTTGTTCAGTCAGTCCCCAATTTGCAGCTGCCCCTTTAGTTGGTTTGCTTCAAAGTTTGATTTGGGGATTAAAAGAATGGCATTTCTTTTATTCTCTCACTGTGACTAAACCAATTCAATGAAACCAACTTTTATCAATTGCGTATTATATTCAAGGCCTTGTGTTATAGACTGGGGACATAAGGATCAAATTGGACACATCACCAACTAAGCAGGGGATCATTCTTATCCAGTCAACATCCCAGAGCTATTTCTCTGGACAGGAGGGCCCTGGGCCATTGCCTGCCTAGTTCTATGGGCAAAGAAGCATGGGGAGTAATATAGGGTAATTGAATGGGTCAACTGCATCAGATGCATGAACTCTGAACTTCTTCAAATAAATGTTCCCATCCCTACAAGGCAAAGAAAAGGCAGGAGCATGAAGAGCTTAGTACTCAATTCTCTCTCTCATTTTCCTAAAAAGTAAGTAAACAATGGAAGCCCCGAACCTAAACTAAGTCCCAGGAGCTAAAACATCGAAAGTTCATTTGTCCATGGTCCTGAAGATCAGAGCATTAGGGTCAAATCAGAATAGTGAATGATACTTTGGATGGATGTGCATTTGGGTTTTGTTTCTTTGAGCTGTTGTTGGTTTTGTTGAGTTTTTTTTTCTTTAATATAACAGATGGCGAGAGTCTTAGAATTTTGGTTAATAAGAAAAAATTAAGAAATTTCTTAATGCTAGGTTTCAAAATGTATTATGTTGGGGTCTTAAGTCACACACTCCCCATCCACTCAGCTGTGAGGGAGATTGGTAACAGACACTCCTCCCCCCCAACCCCGGGGACCGAATACAGCAGCCTTCTTTGTGGCAGCTTTAATGTAGCATGAACACGCTCGCCTCCGGCATTTCCGGGAATAACTGATCGGGGCTCTGGGAATGAAGCTGTGGGCGAGCCTGACTGCCACCCGCTGATCCTTTCCAACTCTAATGCCCACTAATTCCCCCTCAGGGACCTTTGAAAAAGCAAAGCAGTCCCAGGGTATCTGCATCTCACCATGTGAGCACCTAACCATGAACCAACCTGGGGAAAACTCCATAGCACGTTCAGAGGTACAGCAAGCTGTTACAAGCTTGTGGGACCTTCCCTCTCATGCCTCTTGATTATGTAAGCATGGCTTCATTTGCACCCAGCTGAAGGGTGTTTCATCCCTGGGCCCTTTCAAATGCTGCTATGCATCATTGTTGCAGTAACTTAAGGGTTTTCTGGTGGGCGATTCTATGCCCAAGCATGTATCAGCCTCTTCAGTTTCCTTATTCCATTTTGTCACCCTGCTGGTGCAAATTGTTTGCACAAGTAGAGGACAATTGCTCTGGATATCGCAATTTGCCCCATCTGGTAAGCAGAGACTCTGGGGGTGAATTGAAGGTAGGAGGTATAATAGGATGGGACCAATAATGAACAGAAGCCAAAGAATTGTTAGAAAGAGAAGCCTTTTATGCCATTCCTTGAATAGTGCTTCAAGATCACTTAGATTCCACCAGCACTTATTAAGCACCACCTACATTCTGAGAATCAGTACTAGGTATTAGGTGAAGCTAAGCGGCACAGTAGATAGAGCACTGATCTTGGAATCAGGAAGACTCATTTCCTGAGTTCAAATCTGGCTTCAGACACTTACTAGCTGTGTCTCTGGACAAGTCACTTAACCCTGTTTGCCTCAGTTTCTTCATCTGTAAAATTAGCTGGAAAAGGAAATGGCAAACCGCTCCAATGTCTTTGCCAAGAAAACCCCAAATGGGATCATGAAGAGTTGGACATGACCGAATAGTGAATGAACAGCAATGAGAAACAAGGCATAAAAAGGTAAAAATGAAACAAGGTCTCTATTCTCAGAGAGCTTTCCATCCTACTGGGATGGTACATTGTGTAAACAGACAAATACACACATGACAATTTGGGGAAGGGAAGAATGCTAATAACATGGGAGAGGGAGCAGTCAAAAAAGACTTCACATAGAAGGTGGTACCTGAACTGGGTCTTTCAGAAAGATAAGGATTCGAAGAAGTGGGAGAGAGAATGGCATGCATTCTAAGCATGCAGGACAGCCTATTCAAAGGAACAGAAGCAGCAGAAGAACTTACAGTTTCAGAAGAGAGCAAAGCCAGTTTGGATTGAACATAGAATTCAAAACTTAAAGGAAGGAAGGTAGAAAATGTTTCCTTTCCCTTGGGCACTTCTAAGTCATTTATACTGCCCCCTAAACAAACTGCCACTCCTCCTCAAAAAATCATCTTCCCCTTAATTTACTTAAAGCCAAAGTAATATTATCTGCAGACTGGCTAAGCAGGAGAAATCTGGTATCTGTTAGCACATGATAATAAGTGATGTTAATATGATTTCAAGTTTCAAAACTGTTCTTTTATCTCATTATCTGCTAGGTAGAAGAAAGTATGAAAGGCATTGTTAATCCCATTTTTCAGATGAGCAACCTGAGGCCCACTGAGGTTAAGTAATTCACCTATGGTCTCACAGTTAGTAAGGAGCAAGTGGAAATAATTACTCTTTGACCAATTGATTTGATCCTCCCCACTCCCAACTCCCACTGATGTAGTCACCAAAGGTACCAGGTTGATAACAAAGTGTATAACTTCAAAGATGTTATCCTTTTATAGAGAATGAAAAGTTTCTCCTTTATTGAATTAGGAGAGCCTAAACAATGGCCAGGGGGGAAAAAAGACCATTCTCTGATTCCTTTAAAAGGCAGATGAATGCTTAGAGAGGTGTTCAGTTTGACAGGCCAAGTCAGGAGCAACTTTGTAGAATATGACCTCTGGTTCTATATCAGAGACCTGCAAGGAGGGAGGAGGGGATTTCTCTCCTTTTCCCCCTCTCCAACTAGCCATAGTGCTTGTAAGAATGAAGCATGGTTGAGAGGATCAAGACACATCCTCCAGGAAGACAAACACAAAGGGATAATCACTTGAGGGAGGAAACAGTTTCAAGGAATATGACTCTCTCCTAGCTATTGTGATGAAAGTTGACCAAGGATTCAAAGGAGAACTAATCGTAGTAATCAAGAATTGAGCAGCTGAGATGACTCTACTAGAAAAGAAAGAACATTGAGACCCGGTGGTATCAGAGACACACGTTGCCTCTTGTCACTATTCTTGTATTCTGTTTGTGTGCTCTCAGTCTCACAGACACTGTGTGTGTAAGCAAGCCCCTGCCCAAGGTTTAGGAGACACATGTTTTGCAGCTACTAGCCCTGTCATGCCATTTCAGTAAATACCTTTGTTTTGTGCTAATTCTGTCTCTTGGAGAACTGTTAAAGGTAAGCACATCAGTAGGGGCTATCTTTTTAGAACTATTGATACTCTTTGAACCTAAAGGGGAGTAAGAGTTGCCCTACCGGAAATCTAACTTAGAAACCAGTGAATGTCAAACTGGTGACGTTGATCCCTCTGTGAGGGATGCCACATAATCACCAGAGCAAGGATTTGAGCTCATATCTTCCTGACTCTAAGTTTAGAACTCTATCCATCCTGTCATTCTTCCTCTAGAAAGAGGCTTGAGTAACATTGGACTGCAAATCAAAGACATGAGTTCTAGTCTTAGAATCACATACTAATCATGTAACTTCATAGTACAGTAGAGAGAATGTGGATTCTGGAGTCAGAGGACCTCAAAGTCATGTGTCCAGTGGGTCTCAGTTAGCTCATCTAGGAAATCACGAAGTTGAACAACATGTTCTCAGGGTCATTTTGGCTTTAACATTCTGTAATGCTATGCTTTCTACAATTCACCACATGGCTCCTAACTCCATCTGCTGAGCACAATGTGCCCACGAGCACATCAAAAACATGAAAAATAATCTAAAGCCTCTAGTTAATTTAATATTCAAAGAGTCACATCAGGAACACTTTTGAGGGAAAGAGGAAGTAATGTCTCTAGGCCAGGTAGCCCCAGCTTTGCACCAGCCATTGGTACCCTTCCCCATCCCAGCCCCTGCTTTGGGTCATGTTGGTGCAGCAGTCACTCAGAAATGCAGTGCGGCTCTGGTCTCAACCCCATGGCCCATCATTCCAATCAGTGGTACCCAACAGAGTCCTGATTACATATTTCATCTTATTGGAGAGCAAGTCAGGAAGGGGTAAATGAATAAGTTTTAATGCCACCATTTCTGATCAGTATGTAGTACGTGCCCGCCAAAGGCAACAAATTGACAAGCTGGTGATGTCCGTGTTGCAACCTCATTTTTTTTTCTTACATCCCAAGCAGAGGAACTTCAGGCCCCTTGGCTTAGCAACACCCTCTGCAGAAAGCAAATCAGACTTCCAGCTGAGAATGTTGAGATAACAGAGTTAGAGTAACCTGAAAACACTCTGGGCAATGGGATCCTCCATGTGACCTCTGCAGCCTCCTTAACCTCAGCTTGAGGCAAGAGATAATTCTAATAGCCCCAGTTTCCCTCTAAACATCCAAAATCTGAAGAAGAAAATAAGAGGCATGGGGAAAGTTGGTCCTGAATTTCTTTCCCAATCTTCTCCCTTTACAATTCTCAGTGTTTCCTCAAAACATATTATCCACTTATATAATTTCCATTTTATTTATGTATCTGTTCAAATTCGCCACACCCATCCCTGTTAGAATGGAAGTTTCATGAGGGCAAGAACTGTTTCATTTTCTGTCTTTGCATACCCAGAACCTGGCAGAGTGTCTGACACATAGTAAGCCCTTAATGAATTGAATACTAGTGATCAAATCCTAGCCCCCCACCCAAATTTACAGCTGAGTTGATGAGTCAGCTGGTGAGTCTCCACTAAATTGGGAGGCAGTCAGTCTCTTGCTCCTGCCTGCCTGGGTCCTGAAGGAGTTGCAAGGTGGTTGCCAGACAGTCTGGTCACACCTTCCAGATAGAAGGCATCCTGCTGCTGGCTGACCTGTTCACTTACCGTTTACAGCCCAGGAAGAGCGAGAGTGTTGCCAAGCAAAGGCTGAACAGGAAGGCCTCTGAGTAATTAGACTCTGAGATCATTAAACATTGTTCCAGAGAAGTGGCTGACACTGGGCCAAGTCCTATCCCTTTCTCCCTGGGGCAGACTAGTGATGTGGTTGTTTCATTTAAAAAATGTTGAGCACCTACCAGGGGAAAAGCACTGAGCTAGGCATCGTGGGGAATGCAGAGATGAAGGAGACCCAGCCCAGCCCTCATGGAGTCAAGTCCAGGGACACAAGATGCAGGCACAAAAAAAGTGCCCTAGCAGAACTACTGGTCACATCATTGGGGGAGCTTGGTTTGAAACATGCTACCCCTCTGAACTGGTGGTGTGTCTTTGAGTGAGATCTTTCTCCTGACTGGGCTTCATTTCCCTTGATCATGAAATGAGAGGAGAGGGGAAGGATTGGATTAAATTATTTCCAAGATCTCCTTGTAGCTTTATAGCTTTTCTTCTTAGCTATATCACATAAATGTTTATATTATTGTTATTATTAGTGCTAGTACATAATAGTTACTATTAGGAATTGTCATCTTAACATATATTCTTAAATGAATAAGCACTCTAAAATGACATCAACAAATGCTCAAAAGTGGTATTGTTGGTTATAATTATTAATGCTTACTAGTATAAATCATATTTAATCATAATAGTATCATTAATAATGGGTTTTTGTTGATAATAGATGTTTATTATAATAGATGTTATATTATAACTAGTCATAGTTGTTTGCTTTAAGGTTTGCCAAACATTTTCCTTATATTATCTCATTTAGACCCCATAACAACCCTGTGAAACAGCCATGGCATTATTAATCTCACTTTACAGGTGAGGAAACTGAGGCAAAGAGGGGTTAAGTAACTTGGACACAGTGACATCTAGTAAGGGTCAGAAGCAGGACTCAAACTTGGGTCTTCCTGAGTGGAAATCGAGAGCTTTATTTGCTTTACTACCTATACCAGGGCATGACACCAGTCCAGATGAGTGAGTGATTCATAAGACATTAGATCTGAAGGGTAATTTAGGGGCAATCACATCATTCCTCTACTCAAGAAACATAATTAACTCACTCATTGCTTCTAGGATAAAACACAAACTCCTGTTTGGCATTTAAATCCTTCATGATCTGAGTCCAACCTGGCCTTCTAGACTAGTTGTATATTACACCCCATATGAACTCTCTGTTCCCACCAAATTGACCTTCTTGGTGGCCCCTACAAAATGTCATCTCATTTCCTGCTCTTCATGCCTTTTCCTGGGCTGTGTCTCATTGCCATGATGCCCTCCGTCCTCACCACTGCTCTTAGAACCCCCAACTCCCTTAAAATTGAATGCGATATTTGATCATTGTTTTTCTTTATTCCCCCAGTTGTTAGGCTCTCCTCTTTTATGTTTATTTTATACAAACATTGTATTTATTTACATGAGTCTTGGTATTTCCAGAACTTGACATATGGTACACACTGAATAAATATTTCTTGTTGAATTGTCCAATATAATTCGGCACTCTCCTCCATTTTGCAGATGAGGAAACCAAGACCTAGACATACTCAGGGTTCCAGAACTGCTCTGTAGCAAAGCCAAACTTTGAACCCAAGCCCACATGACACTAATACTAATGTTCTTTTTGCCACAATCAGGGAAGACTTCAGAGGAGAAATGCGCCATAACATATTGATTCGACTTCTTTTCATGAAGGTACGTTATTAATTTGTAACATTTATTTTAAACTATATTGAATATAAATATTATAACTTCAATGTTATTAAAATTAAATTTTATAATGCAGGGGAAAAAAGAAATGCACCAGCATCCTTCCAGGCTCCCACATTCATAACTAATACTTTATCCCAAACTCCTCCCTCTTCCTTATCCCTCATAGCCAATCAGTTCCCATATCTTCCCATTCTTTCCTCTCATATCCAATGCCTTCTATCTATTCATGTAGCTACCACCTCAGTTCAGGCATGATTGTCTCTTGCTTAAATTCTTGAAATAGCCCTATTGCTTGATATGAGAGGCAGCAAAGGACTGCCCAGCATGGTGTGTCTGTATCAAAGAAGGTACTGTGCTCCAGGAGCAAAGCAGAATTGCAGAAGCTCAAAAAGAAACATGAGATGCACAAATTTAGAGACATCTCCATTCCAAATGTTCCCATAGACTATTTGTGCCTGATCTTTTGAATCTTCTGGCTTGTATTGGTCTGAGCAGTCAGACTGCACCTTGACTCCAAAATAGTGATGTCATGTTGGTCCTCTTTGAGAATGAAGGACCACAACCAACCAACTAATGAGTCTCCTTCCCTCAAGTCTCTCCTCACTTCCAGTCATCCTCAACACTATTGCCAAAATGATTCTCCTTAAGAAAAGATCTGACCATGTCACTCTCCTATTCAACAAACTCTATGGGTTCCCCTGGATTTCCCCTCTAGGATCAAATATAAACTGCCTCAATGGGCTTTTAAAGGCCATCACAGCATGTCTCCAACCAACCTTTGTAGGTTCATTGTATATTATTCCCCCCTCCCCCTCTAAAATCCAGCCAAACTGACTATCTATGTATTCATCATACACAAGACTCCATCTGCTGTCTCCCTACCTCTTCACTGGGTGTCCCCAACGCCTAAAATGTACTCCTTCTTCATCTCAACCTTACAGAATCCCTTTTCCTTTAAAACGCAGTTCAAATACTGCCTCCCACGTGAAGCCATACCTGCCCCTTCAAGTGCTTCCCCTCCCTCCCTCCCTTGTATTTCTTTGTATTAATTCCATTTGTACTTAGGCTGCATATATTTACATTGTGGTTTTGTTCAGTCGTTTCAGTCCCACCCAACTCTTCGTGACCTCATTTGGGCTTTTCTTGGCAAACACACTGGAGTAAGTTTCCATTCCTTCTCCAGCTCATTTTACATATGAGGAAATAGAGGCAGACAGGGTTAAGTGACCTTCCTAGAGACACACAGCTAGGATGAATCTGAAGACAGATTTGAACTCACAAAGATGAGTCTTCTGAGTCCAGGCCCAGCACTCTCTCCATTGTACCACCTATCTGCCTTTCATATACTTACATGCTTTTTTCTGTCTTTATTAGAATATAAGCTCCTTGAGAATATTATTTCGGTTTTTTCTTCCTATCTCCACCACCTAGTATGACTGGCACATGGCAGACATTTAATAAATAGTAATTAATTGACTGATATGGAATTTGAGCTAAACCCAGCAAGACAGGTAGATCTAAATGTGTCAGGTTGGGGAGGAGAGATGAAAGTTGTAGTAGTGGTGACAATGCCTTGCTCATTATAATGGAAGTTCCTGGCATTGAGAATGGCTGGAGAATGTTTCCAAGAGGCCAAAAAATCCCTACCTATGGTTACAACACTGGTAATCTCATTCAAACCAAGTCACTGACATCCCAAGATAACTTTCCACCTGTGCAGACAGTGTTGTTCCACCTGAAGACAGGGGACAACGGCCTTAATGCCCAGTGAATCTAACTGCATGATGCTTCTCTAAAAACAACCATTTGGAGTATTTCCCACCAGAAATAAATGTGACAATTTTCACACCAAATCCCAAGGTTCAAATCTCTTCAATTATGGCCAGCTGAAATGCTGAGAATTGGTGTCACACAGAACATACTGATTTCATCGCATAGCCAACTTGTTGGTTCCCCTCGATTCAGCAATCCAGTTTTAAGAAGCATTCAAATATTTGCATTTCTCTTGTCAACTCAATGTTGACTATGCCTTGGTATTAAACAATCCAAGAAGTAACAATAACTGACATTTATGCAACACTTTAACAAAGTTTATAAGGTTCCTCATATATAGAGTATTTCAGTATTTTATATATAGTTGTGATCCTCACAACAACTTTGAGATATAGGTGCTACAGGTAATATTGTGCCCATTTTACAGATGAGGAAGCTCAGAAACAAACAGGTGAAGTGACTTGTTAGGTCATAAAGTTAGTGACAATGCCGAGATTTGGATATAGGTTCAGTATTCTTTTCACAACGCCACACTCATCTCAACCTATAATTTTTCTTTTAGTAAGTCATCCTCTGAAGTATCCTAGTACAGGCCCTCATTACTACCCATTTGGATTATGTCATAGATGGGATGATAGGATCATAGAAAAATGTTCACAAAGGGGCATGCTGGGGGCTATGTAGTCCAATACCCTCTTTTTATGGATAAAGAAACCAAATTCCACAAAACATTTAGTGAATTAAATAAGGACAAACAGGAAGTAACTGAAAGAGACAGGATTTGAACCCACATCTTCTGAATGTCAACAGGTTTCTAACAAGATTTCTCAACTTTACTTTCTCTCTCTCTCCTCTGGATACCACTGGTGAAACAATCTTCCTTCCATGAAGAAGTTGAAATACCTCTGCTCAAGAATCAATAGTTCTCAGTAATTTACTGGACCAAATCCCAACTCTTTTGTTTCAGTGTCAGAGCCCTACCCAATCTGGCACCACTGTAGCTTTCCCAGATTCATCTCAGAATTTCTCCCTTCTCTACCCTTGATTCTGAAGCCTCACAGGACTCCTCTTTGGCCACATGCTCCACCAGGCCATCTCCATAGTTTTTTTCCTGCTAGCTCCTATGTCTGGAGCATTTTCTTCTCTCCCCTGTGTATAACTGTTGAATTCCCATACATCCCTTAAGGTTCAATTTAAATGCCACACTTCCTCCCTGACCCTTCCTGTAAGGAATGACCTCTCTTCAAGGACCTCAAATAGAGCTTTACCTGAACCTCCCTTACATACTTAAACCATAATATGGTTCATCATTATCTATGTTTGCTTTTTCTCCTACTATTAAACCAGAAGTGCCATGAGGGCAGCAAATTTGCTAATTTAGCTAAACATCCTTTAGCACAGTGCTCTGCATGTAATAGGTACTTGATTAATGTTCATTGAGTGAATGAATATCCAAGGAAACCATTCCCCAAGGCTGAGGACCAAATCTATTTATAGGCTTTAAGAATAACTGTATTCAGATGAGGTCCGTAGCTCAGTGCTGCTTTTCACACACATTACTTCACATTTTCAGCCGGAAAAAAAAAGGGAGGATTTATGCCTGAAAGCCTGCTTGGGGACAGCTAAGTCTGGGAGAAACATTAGTAAGTTCTCTAACCATGTCTAAATAGCATCACCCTGGGGAACAATGCCCATAGTGGAGAGAGGGATCAGCTCTCCATCTACTCCCACCACCTTCCCATTGAAGAGTAATGAGTCATGGGGACCTTGTGGGGCTGAGGACTCAGGGAGGGACTTCTATGGAGAGCTATCCATCATTGGGAAAATGCAAAGCCTCCCCCAAGGGCTTATCCCTATGCAGAATGATAAATAATCACTGAAATTCATATTGTTCATTTCCTCACAGTCACCCCAGAAGGTGAGAAGTGTCCCCATTCTACAGATAAAGAGAGTGAGGTGAAAGGATTGGCCTTTCTTTCATTTCCTAATGCCTGCCATACTACTCCCCTCCCCCAAAGAACTCTCCCTTGTACAATTAGGCAAAACAAATCTATACACTGCCCACTGCCTCTCTAGAAATGATTCTTTAAAACTAAGTGAATGGATTTCAGAAAACGTTTATTAAGTGCATACTATGAGCATAGGTTTCTGCTAAGCAGTGGGAATATAAAGGGAGCAGAATGACAGTGTTGATCTCCAGGAGCTCACATTCTAATAAAAGGAAAATTCAAGTTGTGCTGTCCTGGATAGAATCACTCTTTAAAAGGACCAGCGTCTACACTAGCCCTTGGCTATGTATACTTTGTAGAATCTATCGCAAAGTTCAACACAGTTTTTACTCTCCAGGATTTCACAGTCTAAGACAGACAATGAAAAATGGAAAACAAAAGATACACAAATAGTTGAATAAATATTGAATAAGTAGATGATTCATTCAGATGAATCATGTACTAAATTCAGGGCCAAACAGAGGTAAGTAGATATTTCCAGGTGATGGATTTAAGGAAGTCTAAGAAAATACCCAAGGGAACTCTCAGCCTCTATTCCAGTTTAGTCACCCTTCAAGACCCAACTAAAGGCCCTCCATAAAGTCTCTTCTGACTATTCCAACCAAGAGGCATGGACAGTCGACACCATGATATTAGACTAGATCATCAGCTATCTCATGTGTTTTTCTTGGCTTCATGTTATTTGTGCTGCCACCTGACTCAGTGGAGACTCTAGCTTGTTGTATGGGCCCATTGCATTTCCTCATGCCTGACTCAGGGAAGGTGAGGTTGAAATTTCATCACTCTTCAGAAGACTGTATGTGACACATTCCTGCTGATCTTCAGAAGAGCTAGTGTACTGTGGGTGAAGAACAAGGCATTCATCGTCAGACACAGGCAATATGTTGATTTGTTCTGCTAAACTATACTAGGGTAGATTCTATCAAGTAGAGAGGGGTGGCAGTCATGCAGAAGTAAAAGAAAAGACTTTATTGGCTCTTTGCAAGATTTAACACTGTTGACCATCTATATTCTAGGATACTCTTTCCTCTCTGGGTTTTCAGGACATTCTTCTCTTTAAATTCTCTTTCTGCCTGTCTTACCAAGCCTTTTCAATTTTCTTTGCTAATTTGTCATCTACATTTCACCCCCAAAATAGGAGTGTAGCCCTAGTCTCTGTCCTGTGGCTTTTTCTATTCTCTCTGCACATTATCTTATTTGGTGACCTCATTAGCCCCAAGGGCTTAACTATAATCTCCATGCAGAAGACTATGTAATATATGTACCTATGTATGTATATGTATATGTGTATATATACACACACATACATATATGTGTGCTTGTGGTATGTGCATGTGTGTTTGTATATATACACATACGTGTGTTTGTATGTGTATGCACACATATGTATGTGTGTATAAGTGTAGGTATGTATGTATTTTTATTAAAATTCCAATCTCTCCCTAGAGCTTTAATTATTCATCTCTAATTACCTATTAGATAGTTCAAAGTGGATAATCTCATAGTGACCTAAAATTCAATGTGTCCAAAATTGAACTCTATCTCTCCCACTATCCCCAACCAAGAAAAGAAACACACTCTATTCAGAACTTTCCTATTTCTACCAAGGGCATCAACAACCTCTCAGGCAACTAGTTAATACCTCACTCTTCCTCATTCCACACATCTAATCAATTGCCAACCCTGGACATCATTACTGCTGCAACATCTGTTAAATAATTAAGTCAGTGAGTTGAGTTCCTTAATGCCTTAACCAAGGCCTTTGTGTCATTTGTGTACATAAAGGGAGAATCAGACTGTGGACACCAAAACAAATCTCATAGTCAAAAATTTCCCCTGAAATGAAGTGTAGTTGTAGTCTTACAAATATGTTAAGGAGAAAAAGAAAAAAAAGGGATGCAGAAATGCTGGAACAAGGAAGTCTAGAGCTGGGAGATTAAAGGAGATAGTATGCTTAGGGAAACATCATGGCTGAGTTGTGACTGGAACATTATAAAAATGAGTTACTATAAACTAAGCAAGATGCCTTCCATTGTCCTGCCTAGAGACAGCCTTCACTCCCAAGGGAACTGATTTCCCCAGTTTCTTCATGTTAGCAATACCTAGTCTACCCACAGGCCTTTGCAGTGATGTCAAATTCTCTAGAAGCACAAAAAATATAGTTCTTGGGTCCTGTCTTTATCCATTTGTCTATCTGCCTCTCTCTCTCCCTTCCCTTTACTGTTTCACTTTATCTGTCTCTTTCTGTCTCTGTTTCTATCTTTTTCCCTGTCTTTGTGTGTATGTGTCTCTGTGTGTGTCTATCTCTGTCTCTATCTCTCTGACTCTCTCTCTGCCTCCCCCAACTGATCTCTTTACCTCAAAGGCCTCCCCTCTTTACCCTCCATACAAGGTGATTTTCCTAAAGTGCAAGGCTGACCAAATCAGTCTCCTATTTAATAAATATCAGAGGCTCCAACCCTTTGGTACTTTTCCAACCTTTTTATACATTATTCTCCTTCCCACTGTATGGTCCAGCCAACATGACTCTCCGTCTCTGTCTCTGAACTGGTTTTCTCCCATTCATGCAGTGCACTCTTACCTCACCTCTGCTTCTTAGAACAGCTCATTCCCTTCAAAATTCTGATTGTAATGGCTACTAAACATAGCCTTTCCTGATACTCCAGTTGATAATTATCTCCCCACCAAAAATATTAATTTGAATTTATTTTGTGTGTCATAGTTGAATGAGACCTAACCTTAGAACCAGTGAGACCTGAATTTGAGTTCTTCAAAATACTGGCTTCATAACCCAGCAAGTCACAACCTCTCAATGCCCTAAACTAGGGGTGGGGAACCTGAAGCCTCAAGGCCACATGTGGCCCTCTAGGTCCTCAAGTGCAGTTCTTTGACTGAATCCAAGCTTCACAGAACAAATCCCCTTAATAAAAGGATTTTTTCTGTAAAATTTGGACTCAGTCAAAAGGCTCCACCCAAGAACCTAGAAGGCCACATGTGGCCTCGAGGACTCTGCTCTAGCCAACTGTCTGAGAGTATATGTTGCAGATAAGGTACCAACATGCATTGCTATAGGGAGTTTTCTCACCCCCAGTATTCCCTATACCACTGAAATCACATTCTATTATGTATGCATGTATCTATCCATCTATTTACCTACCTACTTATCTATGTGTCTATGTATGTATGTATGTATGTATAATCTATCTATGAGTTGTTCAGGAAGTCCTCACATCTCTGGTATCCACCTTTGGATATCCAACTGTCACCCAAATCTCACCTGTGCCTCTAAGAAGTTGTAGCATGTGCAGCAGCCACACCCCAGTAAAACTATCTTGGCAGACAGACTAATCCAAATTGAGAATAACCAACAAACCCATTGGTAAGTTAGGCGGTAACCACTCCAAGCATATAAAGACTTCCTCAGTGGAACGGTGGATAAGAACAACAAGAAGACAGCTGAAGCATGAATTGTAGAGTGCTTAGAGCTTGATCAGACAGTGAAGATGCCAAGGTCACCCACTGCATCCAGGACCATCCCCAGCTGTCCTAACTTTTTTCCTGTCACTGGACTTCAATGACTCTGGAAGAGAAAGTGAGGCTGATGACTTTGTGCAAGTCAGCCTCACTTATATCCAATTCACTCAAGAGTCAAGTCATCATCCTGTGATGCCATTGGTCCTCTTCAAAACAAAAGATAAACAACACATCTACTTACCATCTATCATCTACCTACCTACTTATCTACCTTATCTATCTGCATATATGTATATGTATGTGGATAGATATACATATATGTGTCATGTGTGTGTGTGTGTATGTGTGTGTGTGTGTATATATGGGTGTGTGTGGCAGGAATGATTGTTTTGCTTGTCTATGTCACCTCAGTGCCTAGCACAGTGGCATAGAGTAGGTGTTTGATATATACTTGTTAATTGATTCACAAAGATGTTGTTAAAAGAACATCAATGACACATTTTAAAAAATAATCGTCTTCATCATGACTCACCCTTCTAGGAAATTCAAGCAACTCCATCTAGTCCCAGCGAAACTGTGCATTTTTCTAGCAGAGGCACCATGCCTTCTGCTACTCCTCTGTGGCCACACCTGGCACAGGACTGGGCAATTTTTCATTCATTGTATTCATATTCTTAGCATCTAGTACAGTACCTGGTGCAGAGGAGATATTTAAGAACTACTTGTTGATTAGGCATTATAATTAGCTAGTCAAGGTATGAAGGAACTGAAACATCAGGAGATATTTGAGTAAGAAGATACCTGAGAGGGCAGCTAAGTGATACAATGAATAGAACACAGGGTCTAAAGTCAGAAAGAATTCAAATCCAGTCTCAGATACTTACTGGCTGTGTGAATTTGGCCAAGTCACTTAACCTTGTTTGCCTCAGTTTTCTCATCTGCAAAATAAGTCGTAAAAGGAAATGGCATACCACTCCAATATCCAAGAAAATGGGGTCATGAAGAGTCAAACATGACTGAACAACAAGAACAAAAGATACCTGAGAGTAATAAAAAAGTTAACCAAGGTTTTAGATGTAGTAGATTGTAGTAGGAGTAGTAGAGATGTAGTAGAGACTATAAACCTTTGAGACAAGACAAATCCCAACAAGAAACAGTCCGATGGCACCTATAACCCTCCAATAGCAACAGACACCACCATCCCCAAACCCCAAGCTGGGATGCAAATGCCACTGCTTCTCTGAGCTCAGCAGGTTTCCATGCACTAATTAGGAGACTAAAAAGGTCACTGCCAGATAATACAAAGAGAATTAATATACAATGTCCTTGCCATTTTCTTTGATTTGAGCATGTGTACACTGCCAGGAGGAGATTTAATTCTGTGCATTTTATTCACATTCACTTTGTCAACATCTCTTGTTGAAAAAAAAATCTTAATCCCAAAATGAGATTATTCCTATCAGGAGCAAACTGAAGAAATGATACATATGTTGAATTTCCATAAACTCCAACATGGAAAATGATGGGATACAACAGTGTTCCCTTGGTGTCCTTAAAGTGGTAAAGACCAAGAAAAGTGCCTTCAGATCATTGAGGAGGTGTTATGAAAGAGTCTGGAATTACATGTTATGGATAGGTAATCTAGAAGAGTAAAAGGAACACACACATCAATGAGATGGGATGTGAAAGCCTCCACAGAGGCAGTGTGAAATACTAGCATGTTCTATTGGAAGTCTGAAAGGACCTGGATTCAGGTCCTTCCTCTGATACCTCCTAGCTATGTGATGACAAACAAATCACTTCCCAGATGGTAATCAAATCACAGGTCAGGGAACCAGATATCAAAGCTAATTACATAATTGTTCTGTGTTTTATGGAAGTGTGAGGCTAATGTCCCCAGTGGGTAGAACTATCCTGAGAAAAGGAATCTGTGCTCTGGGGAAAAAAAATCAAAGGTCTAGACCAAAAAGGGAGACCAAGGGAAAAAACAGCCAAGTGACCAAGGAGTTACTTTGTAAAACTAGACAAAATAATTACAAAATTCATCTAGAGGAAAAAAAGGTCAAGAACTCAAAAAAGTAGGAATGAAGGAGCCACAGAATTACCTGTTCTCAAACTGTACTATAAAATAGTAATCATCAAAAGCCATTTGTTGGAAAAGTTGTTTGACGGGAGAATCTGGCAAGATCCAGAAGCAATCAAACACAGTAGCCTAGTGTTCAATAAACCAACCTGAGGGATAAAGACATTTCAACAGAACATTTAGCAAAAATGTGTGTTACACCTTATGCCATGGACCACAACATGACCCAAATGGATACATATCCTATATGCAATTCTTTTTGAACATCAGAATGGAAGTCTCCTTCTGACCTTTCAATAGCAAAATGTTTGACCATAGGTCAGACATTGTCAATGTGTTTGTTTCTTTCCCATAACTGTACTTACTTGTTACAAGGAACAATTCAATTAGAAGGATGGCAATCCCTTGGGAAATTTTTTAAAGAATATAACATCAAAAATTATTTTAATGTGTAATTAGGGAAAAATAAACTGTTATATTAAAAAATGATTCATATTAAAAAAAAGAATATAACATCAATAAAATATTTTTTAAAAGAGAGAAGGGAACATGTGAGGCATAACAGATTCCTAGAATTTCAGAGTTAAAAGATTTTAGTCTAATCAAGATCTCAAATGGTCATGCAGTCTCTTATTAAAGAATTTTAGTGACTACAACTCACTATCTCTTGAGGCAGTTTTTTCCACTGTAGGGTGGTATGAATTGTTAAGAAGGGATTCTTTTTATCCAGCCTAAATTTCTCTCTTTACAAATTCTAATAACAATAAGACTATGAGCCCACATTTCTATAGTTGGTTTCGGTCTGCCAAGCTCTACTAGCTTCCTTCAAATCTCAGCTAAAATCCGATCTCCTACAGAAAGCCTCTCCCAATCCCTCTTCGTTCTAGTGCCTTTGTTCTCTTGTCTATTTCCAACATATTCTGTATGCAGCTTGCTTGTACATAGTTATTAGACTGTGAGTTCTTTGAGAGCAGAGATTGACTTGTCTTACATTTCATCCCCATGTTTAGCACAGTGGCAGGTGAACAATGGTACATCATAGGTGCTTAATGTTATTGACAAACTGACTGACATACATAATTTCACCTGATGCTTACAACTGTGTGAAATAGTCACTATTATTTTCCCCATTCTACAGATGATAAAACTAATGCACTAAGAGATTAAATAAAATAACACAGTGATATAAGAAGAGAATAAAATTGGGGAGTCAGAGAACATGGGTTCAAATCTAGTCTGTCACTATCTGTGTGTCCTGGGGTGAGTGGTTCAACTTCTGTGCACTTCTGTTTAATCATCTATAAAATCAAGGGGGTTGAGCTAATCAATCTCAAAGAGTCCTTCTAGCTCCAAATCTACTATATTTTTATATTTAAAACATTGACTAATGAATTTTCCTGAACTAAATGTTAAAATAGCTAAGACACCACCACAGACACAAGGATAGGTAGAGGTAGGAGGAGTGAAAGTCATTTTAGATGGGCACACAAAGTTAAACCAGTTCCATGGTACTGGGAAAATACATATATTCCCACCTAGTTTCCAATCATATCTTATTTGATGAAATTTTACAAAGCATAGCACTAAATTTGGATGCTGGAGATCTCAATTTAAAATTGTCTCTGTTGACTCTTACTAAGTTCGTGACCTTGGGCAAGTCAACTTCTCTAGGACTGTTTTCTCATCTGCAAAATTAGGTTATGCTAGACGTTCTCTAAGACCCCTTTCTAGTTCTAAATATATGATGTTTATCATAGCATCTTACCTTTAGAGCTAGAAGGCATTTTAGCAAACATCTAGTTTGACTTCTTCACTTTACAGATGAGGAAACTGAGGACCAAAGAGGCTGATTTGCATAAGATCACTCAGCTAGGAATGTCTGAGCTCCTGATGATCCATCACAGAATCTAGTCCTGGTTTAGATAATACATGGTCCTTGCCTTCAGGAAGTACACAGTCTAGAAGTAGATTGCTGAGTGCAACAGGCATGGGATATATTAATTTAAGGAGGAATCATGGAGGAAACCTACCTATCCTAGAGGCATAAACAGTAAACAGCTCATTCCATCTCTAGAAACTAAAATTTTATTGGTTCAACTTCCAGCTCCATTTAGCTCCCTGAAGCACATCAGCCTTAAATGGACCCATGAGAGAAACAAGCCCATGAAAAGGTTTTTGTTTTCCATTCCCCACCCCCAAGCATCTGCAGGATCCAAGCTGCATTCATAGCCTAGGCTGAATCACAGAATTTTAGTCTGAAGTGACTGGAGCAAATAAGTACCACAACCCCTACCCACTGGGAATTCTTTCCATAATATACCTAAAGAGTAATCTCCAGCCTCTGCTTGAAGACTTCCAAGAAAGAGATCCTATCCCCAGCTTCTAGGAAGGAAATGATAGATGGACATTTGTATAATTCTTTAAAGACTGCAGAACATATATGTGTCTGTGTGTATATATACACACGTACATGTACATATACATATATATCCTCATTTGAGCCTTAAAACAATCCTGACATGTAAGTTCCAGAAATAATGTGATAAACATTTTCCAGATGAGGAAATTGAAATTTGGAAAGATTAAGTGACTTGCCTGTGGTTACATAGCCAGGAAGTGATAGAATCAGAGCTTGAATCCAGGTCTACCTGACACTAGGTTCAACATTCTAATCTTTACACCATGCTGCCTCTGATGCAAATATATGCACAATGATTAACAAAGTACATTGCATAACATTTTTTTGCAGATGAGGAAAGTGAGTCCTAAAGAGATTGACTTCCCTAAGGTCACAAAGTTAGTAAGTGGCAGCAAAGACAAGTTTTAAACCTAGATCTCCAGCATCCAATACTTCCAATGACCTTGATACAAGCAGCAACTAGCAAAATTCTGGGAGTTCTAAAGGGGACATGTATGGTCCTAGCAAAATAATTTGAAGCTGGGGTTTGAGTGGGGAACATGAGAATAATCCTCTCCTTACCTTCAGCTACTTGGAAGAGTGATTAAACTAAGCTTGATAGAATTCTAAAGGCTTAAAATAGATCTGGAATCCCTACACCCACACTCCCAGCACTCAGTCTCAATCTACACCCACCCAGCTGCTGCCAGTTATTTTTCTTCAACTCCTTAGCTCTCAGAATTGAGAGCTGTCCATAGTTCTGACCAAGGAGGTGGTGTTGAAGCCTTCGGAGGAGGTCAGTCCCAGGTGCCAAATCAAGTTTCCCACTGTCTGGAGATCATTACTAGCTGTGTGACCCTTGACAAGTCACTTAATCTCATTTGCCTCAGTTCCTCATCTATAAAATGAGCCAGAGAAGGAAATGGCAAACAACTCCAGTATTTTTGCCAAGAAAACCCTAAATGAAGGTCACAAAGAGATGGACATAATTGAAAACAACTGAACAACAACAAAAGACCTCAGGAACTCTTAGGGAGATAGCCAATTGGATTCATGCTGTGGCCTGGTCTTGAGGGAGGGGAGGCATTTCACTTTACTCCCCCACTAACCTAGGTGAAGGGGAGGGGAACCTCCTTTGTTCAGACTGAGGCATGGGCTAGCTAGTTGACAAAATTTGTTTTTAGTTTCAGTACTTTCCATTCACTATCCTCCTGGGTCCTTCCTCTCCATCCTATGCCTCACTTCCCACAGGCCTTTGCTGTCATGTAGGTGACTTGCTGTTAGCATTGGCGTAGTAAAAGGAATGCTGGACTTGAAGCTGGAAGACCTCAGTTCAAATCTTACATCTTTCATTTACTATCCATATGAACTAAGGAAGTCATTAATCTCTCATCTTTATTTTCCTTATTTCTAAACTGAGTGGGCTGAACTAAATGCTCTCTGAGATCTCTTAACCTCTAAATCTATGATGCTAAGAATTAATCTTGCTCACTTGAATTAAGGTGATAATAATTTATCATAGAACTCCTCCCAGAACCATGTTAATAAGGCATCCTTCAAGATCCAACAGAAAGTGTGGGATATTGCACTAATGTCAGAGTTATTTGATATGTTGGTTAGTTTTGCCAAGTAGGTTTTTTTTTCCTTTTTTAAAAGTTTTTGTTATGAGAGATGGCTCTCTAAGAGAAAGGAAAGACTGGAAAATGTGGGAGATCTAAAATGAAAGATACCAATAAAAATTTCTTTTAGACAAAAAGAACCAACAGAAGAAAGCTATTATGATGGAATTTAAGATAACATGACAATTGGAACAGAGACTTATTGATGTTCCTCAGATCTCTGTGCTCATGTAGGGAAATTATGAATGCTCCAAACTGGAGTGAGGGCAGCCAATACCTTGCGTGAAGGGTGAATGGGGTGAAAGGAGATACAATAAACATTTTGACCCACTCAGGAAGGTCAGATGAGCCAGAATCAGGATGTTCAGAAAAACAGTAAGATGCCCTCTGTGACCTGGAATGATTGTGATTGGATTGAGTGACAGGTAATTGTCATGCTATTTTAATCTACAGGGAGAGGAGATAGCATTTATATCTGGTCTATTCATCCTTAAGAGATGTTCCTTTGTGAGGAGGACCCCTGCCAAACTTCCAACCCCGCTCCAGGCCACCCTCCCTGTTATCAGATCTTCCCAGTGTATGTGTGTGTTGGTAGGGGAGGAAGGGGAGGAGCGGAAGGACATTCCACTTGTGGAAAGGAGATTGGGGGTGTTTTTCTAACATTATCATTGAATTTACCTCTTTGCAGCTTCAAATCATCATTCCTAGTTGTATGTTCCATTCTTTGGGCCAAACAGAACAATCCTAATCCTTTTTTCCACATTCAGATCAGAACTAAAAGGATTCACCTTAGAGAAGCAAAGGCCAGGCCCTATGTTAGGTTTTTGTCCCCTCTTTGACAGGCAATATGATCTGTAATCCAGATCCACTGGTGTGGTCAATGTTCATATCAGATCCAGTCCACCACTTCCCAGAAGGAAGCAGTGTATCATGGAAAGTACTACACTTGTGGGTAGGATAGGAAGAAAAAGGAACAAGCATTTATTAAGTGCTCTGGCCAACAATAGGTCCCAGCCTAAGCCTCACTGTGTCATTGTTTGGGTCCTGATGACTCAGAGTGAGTGTAAGTAGCAACTGTCTGTGTTTTGGCCAGAAACCCTGAGTGTCTTCCCCTCCCATATTGATTTATTCTTTTCTTTTTGAAGAGGTAAAAGAGGCTATTCTTTGCCTCATTTCTTACTTAGCTTTAATCACTGAATGGCCATTGCTGCAAACAGAGACCTGGGAAAGATCTTAGCTTAAAAAGGCCAAAGTCTCCCACTACATCTGAGGCCATCTCCAGTTGTCCTGATCTATATCTTGCCACTGACCCAGATGGCTCTGGAACAAAGTAGGAGGCTGGTGACTCTGCACAGCCCTTCTTCACTTAAATCCAACTCACTTGCAAGTCACGACATCACTGTCATGGTCCTCTTCAAGAGCAAAGAACTAACAACATTACATGCCAGGCACTGTGCTAAGTACTTTACAAATATGGTCTCATTTGATCCTCACAACAACCCTGGGAGGTAGGTGCTATTATGATCATGCCCATTTTACAGTTGAGGAAATAGAGGTAGACAAGCATTAAAGTGACATGTCCAGGGTCACATAGCAGTGTCTGAAGCTAGAATTGAACTTGGGTCTTTTTGACTCCAAGTCCAGAGGTCTATCCACTGTGCCACCTAGCTACCTCAAAGGACTCCAAGTGAATTTGGAATCCACCCATATCTATGTGTCTAATAACATATAAATTATAACTCTAATAACATTTCCCTCAATCTACACATTGGCAGTTGAGTTTTTCACAAACATGTAAGTTTTTTAAATTTCCTTATTAAAATTGACTCCTTGTTTTTAACCTCTTTGGATCAATTGAGGTGAAAATTTTGTCATTTAGTGAATAGTCTAACCCTCTTAACCTTAACCTAGCCCTCATTCAAATCACAGTTGAGTATAAAACCTTGTGACAAAAAGGTCTATAAGAGACCTCCATTCAGATTGACATCAGCCAATTAAACAACACTCTTTGGGTCCAGTCATTCCAATAAGTATTGCTCAACCTCACCCTGCAAGCTATTAACACAGCCCCTTCCCCTCCTTTGTCCATAAAGATAGCATGAGACATTTGGCCAAATGTCTTGCTGAATCCCAAATATACTATAGACGTGGTTGGTTGGTGGTGGTTGTCATTCACTCTTGAAGAGGACCAAAATGACATCACTATACTAAAGTCAAGTTTCAATGTGTCTAACTGTGGCTGATCAGACCAATATGAGCTCAGAATGCCCTACCACAGGTCGGGCACAAATCATCTGTGTGAACATTTGGGGTGGATACTCTAAATTTGCACATCCCACATTTCCTTTGAGCTGTTTCAATTCTACTTTGCTCATAGAGCACAGCACCTTCTCTGATGTGGGCATGCCTTAGCATTCCACTGATCTACCAGGTGAGTAACCCTGTCAGATAAGAAAATGAGGTTAGTCTGGCATGACTTATTCTTAGTGAACCTGCTCTTCATGTTTTCACATTCACCTGACCAGGAGATAACCCCTCAGTAAACCATAATCAGTCTTACTGAGCCAGAACTGGAACTGGGTATGATCAATGAGTAAGTAGCTCCCTTTGGAATGGTTGCTAACAGATGCTCATCTTCTCAGTGTCAGGTGAGCAGTCCCACTGGACTGGGCATCCTGGATTTCAGGAATAAGTCCCATGACTACACCAGTCTTCCTCTTATTCCAAGGCTTCACTGAAAGGTTGCCCCTCAAACCAGTGAGGTAGCCTGGGAGCCCTATCATGGAAAAGCTGAGAAATCTCTAGGAATACTTGCAAAACTCTTGATAGCCCCCAAGGAAGCCCTACAAACTCACATTATTGTTCAGGTATAAGAGCAGCCTAAGACTCTCTGCCAGCTCTTGTCAGCTATGCCTCCCAGGATCATAGGAACATAATATTGAGGGTTGGAAAGGACCTTAGAGATTATCTAACGCAGACTAGAAAACCAAGCTGTATTTAGAGACAAAGAGCCTGAGTATGAATCCAGACTCTAACACTACCAATGTGACCTTGGGGCCTCACTTTCCTTTCCTGAAGCATGAATGACTAGAAGAGATGACCTTTAAGCTGTCTTTCAGCTCAAAATTCATGATCCCATGATCTAGTCCAGTCTTACAAATAAGAAAACAGAGGGGCTCAGAAAAGTGGCCTGAGGTCACCTTGGTACCAAGTAGTAAAGCTGTGGTTCAAATACAGACCTCTTGGCTATACTCTCTTTTTATGGTACCACATTGTCTCCAAGAACCCCAGAATCTGCAAGTTGGAAAGCATCTAATCTTCTAGTACAATCTCGAGCTGAACAAAATACCACTTCTCTCCCATTATGCCTCACTCACCACCTCCTAAAAGAGTTCATTCCACATTTAGACAGCTCCAATTGTTAATAAGCTTTTCCTTCTATTGTACATAAGTCTGTAGCTCTATAGCTTCCACCCATTGCACCTAGTTCTCCTTTTTGGGATTAAGCAAAACAAACCTCATCACTTTAAATCAGGGGTTCTTGAATTTTTGTAACCCCTTTTTGTAACCCCTTTAGCAGTAAGGTGAAACCTATAGACCATCTCAGAATGTGGCTTTAAAAGCATAAAATATAACACTGGAATGCAAAGGAAACCAAATATATGGAAATAAAGATGCATTTTTGTCCATCCAAATTTGTAGGCTCCATGAAATCTATCCAGAACCCTTTTAAGGGATCCCAGGCTAAGAATCCTTGCAGTGTAAGACATGTGTCCTAGAAATCTTTTCTTTTCCAGGCTAGACTTCCCCAATCCCTTGAACCTTTGCAGCATCTAGGGGCCTCTGTTCATTTCCATTGAGTAGGACTCTAAGAGAGTGACAGGACTCTAAAAGCCTTAGATCTTAGCAGTTTAGATGTTGGTAGCAATAGCTAAAAACTGACATTTACATACCACTTTAAGGTTTGCAAAATGCTTTTCCCATATTACCTCATTTAATTCTCACAACAACTTTGTTATTAGACCCATTTGACAGATAAGAAGAGATGATATGATTTACCCAGGGTCACACAGAGGTGATTAGGTCAGGCAGGATTCAAACACAAGTCTTTTTTACCCTAATCCAGAGTTCTATCCACTATGCCACCTAGTTGTTTCTAATTTAGGCCTGGAAGGGGCCTCTGAAGTCATCTAATTTAATTCCCTCATTTTACAAGTGAGGAAACTGAGGCCTAAGGAGGTTGATGATTTGCCCAAGATTGTGCAGGTAGCATGAGAGGAGAGATTTGAATACAGGTCTTCTGACTTCCCTGCCAGTCGTCTTTTTACTACCTCCCTTTGGGAAAGGGTTCAGAATATTAAACCAAACTCTTTGTGGAGAATCAAAGAAAATCTTGATCCTTAGAAAATAACTGGAAGGAGAGAATACAAGATACAGAAAACAATAGAAGTCTCATAGTCTGCTGAAGAAGAATGAGGAGAATAAAGAGAAAACTCTGGCTACCTGAACAAGAAAAGGAAAAGAAACATACTATTTCCATAATTTTTGCATTTTCCTTGGGGACAGGGGGGTACCATTTCCCTAACAAAAACTTGCTAAAGTTACAAACCAACCAGGCTTTCTCATGCCTGGCAATTCCCATTTTGGGCAGGTGCTGTGATAACATGTTCAAAGACCAAGAATCCAGATCACACAGACCTGATTCTCAGCGCCACAAAATCTAAAGGGAAATCAGGTTGTAGGAAAGGTGTGCCAAACTGAGTGTGGGTCATTGTGAGCCAAAGGGAAGGGAAGGCAGCTCTGAACAAACCCTGCTTCATGGGTAAACTCTGCAAGATCAAAGCAAGGCCCATAGAATTCAGGCCATGCTAGTCTTGAAGGAGAATTAATAGGGTGGGGAATTGGAGTGTAGGAACTTGAGACCTACGTGGGCTCTACCTGGGAACTTGCCTTCTACTCCCTGGGATATCTTGTCTTCAAGTGGCCCCAGAAACAGTCTTCTAAGTAACAGCAAAAGCAGTAATCCTGGCAGCAATATTTCTATGAGATTTTAACGAGTACAAAATTCTTCCTAACAACCCTGAGGTGTGTAATGCAATCATTAGCCCAAATTCACAGATGGGAGAACTGAGGCTGAGACAGGACTGACTCATCCAAGATCACACTGAGCCTTTTGGGCAGACAATTCAAAAAGTAGCTTTGTTTCTTGATTCAATTAAATTCCACAAAGATATGAGTGATCCATGAATTCCCTTGGACATAAAAATGATGGGCAGAAAGATGGGATACAACTGCTCTTCCTGCTGAACAGTGAGACTAAATCATTACATGGACTGGATCCTTTCCAAAAATCATTTATTTGTGGAATCCTCCACTTGTGATGCCTTTCCCCTCCTCCCAAATCTGCATTTTCAAATCCTCCCACTCCTTAACATCTTCTTCATGACACCTGAACTAAGCCTCACCAAACTGGTCATGAATTTTCCCAACTCAGGCTTCACATATTTATTGTATCTGCACTCCTCTGACATTCCTATATTATTCTATTTCATATGTGGATTGCCCCTCTGACAGAATATCAGCCCAATGAAGACTGGTACTTTAGTTATAGTGCAGGGGTTGGCACTGGGTCAATGATTTCATTGATATAGAAAACTCTGGGATGAAGATACTCCCTTTACCAATACAAGGCAACACTTTCTCTCCAACTTATACCTTGGAGAGTTCCCTAGGGCATTCCGTACTTAAGTAACCTGCCCAGGTTCACATAGCCAGTAAGTGGCAGAAGCAGTCCTTGTACCCAGGCCTTAGTGGCTCTGAGGCCAACTCTTGATTTGCTACAGTATTGCTGCCTTTTCATTTATAGTATTCATAATAGGCAATAAAATGGTCATTGAATTTAAATGAATCAAGAAACATGGGTAGTTTCTGAATTGTCTTCCCCAAAGGAACAATGTCACTTTCCCATTCGGGGCCACAATTTCACCAACTACAAAATGAGAAAGTTAGACCAGTTAGTCTCCATGGAGCCTTCTGACTCTGGCATGTTTATGTTCCCAGTTCTCATATGCCTTCCATATCCAACATAGCTATATTCTAAGGTCCCTCCCCTCTCTAACACTCTACATTCCACATCATAAGAGCCCACATTCTGTCTCCTAAGTCTCTTTGTGCTCTGATATTCTGGGTTCTAAAGATTTGTGGACCATCCCCAACATCCATTTGGTCTTTCCACCATGATTCTAGAACAACAGAGCTTGTCACAGGTCCATCATGTACTGGAAGCTGCAACCCCACAGACCCAAAGCACAAATTGAAATCTGCTAACTCAGTAATGACACTACGGAACTGGAACACACTTGCACGAGTTCAGCGTGAGCAATAGCAGCTTTTAAGAAGCAACAGAGTGAAAACAACTGTGAGGCTTATATACAAACTGCTTGATCAATGCAGGGAGGCATCCAGTCCATGCGTGGACCTAGCAAGCAAAGGAAGATCGGTCTCGAGGTCTCTCTGGTCTATGAAAGGGCCTGTCTTGTAAAAGCATCAGTTTTTCATCCACACATTCATTGTGTTCTCCTCCCTTGTATCCTCTTCCATTGAGAAACATGAATGGGCAGGGACCCCAGTGATTGAAACATTCATTCTGTACATTGGTATCTGTTGCCAGCAAGAACCCATAGCTTCAGGGGCTCTGAGGGGAAAAAGCCAACACGCACCCTGTGAATATCAACTGCCGTTTAATAACTAACATTAATGTAGCATTTTTTGATTTGTAAAATGTTTTCCATATATTATCAGAATTGATCCTCATAATAACCCTGTGAGGAAGATGTCGTTATTATTTCCTTTTTAGGGAAGAGGGGAGGGAATAAGCATTTATTAAGTGCCTACTATATACCAAGCACTTTATAGTTAGTATCTCATTTGATCCTCACAACTCCTGGGAGGTAGGCACTATTGTCTTTATCATAGAAGTGAAGAAACTGAGGCTGACTAAAGCTAAGCGACTTGCTCACAGTCACACAGGTAAGTGACTGAGGCTAGATTTGAACTCAGATCTTCCTGTCTCTGCACCCAGTGCTCTATCCACAACTCCACTGATCGACTTCATTTACTTCTAATGTAGCACTTTAATGCCTACAAAAGTCTTTCTTCCCAACATCACTATGAGGTAGGTAGTACAAATGTTAGATTTTATAGATGAGAGAAATGGGGGCCTGGAGATGAAAACTGAATTTACAATGGTTATATAGCCAGTAAGCACCAGAGTAAGACTTGAATCCACATCTCCCTGACTCTAAGGTATAAATGACCTGGTTAGTTAGTCAAGAGCCAGGATTAGTAAAGCAATGAACATCAGGATCTGGAATCAGGGGACCAAGGATCAGTGACCCACAGGGGTTAGAGGTCATAGACCAGGGAAGAGCTGAGTTCAAATCCTTCCTCAGCCACTTAACAGGGTCACAGTGTAACCTAGGGTAAATCAAGTAACATCACTCAGCCTCAGTTTCCTCATCTGTAAAATGGGAGCAATATTAGTACCTACTTCCTAAGATAGTTGCCAGGATCAAAAGATACAATATTTGTAAAACATTTTGTAAACTTTGAAGGGTTATGTAAATGAAAGCTATCATGATTATCATTATTATTAACTATTAGCACAATTAAGATTTGAAAAGCAGTTAGCAAGTGAGGAAAGGAGTCTTAGATTGGCGAAATCCAGGGACAGAAATGGTCTGCTGTCCAGCATACTTGCCACCCTCAAAGAAGACTTGGCAGGGGCCCAGATAGTGGGAGAATGCTTCCATCAGGGGCCAGGTTTAAGCTCCAGGGAATGTGGGCCATAGGCTAGTCTGTGGAAAGGAAACTTCAGCCTGGTTCATATGTAAATTCAGAATCTTTCACAGTCAGTAAATTTTCTTTGAGGAAACTGAAATAAACCTAACCATTTCCAGAGGTCACCAATGTAATTAATTACAGTGAAGATTTTAAAGAGTTCCAAGGAATGAAAGGCTCCATATCTCACTAATGCAATTATCCCAGATGCAGCAGCTGCTTCTACAGGGAGCAGCTGCCTACCTGGTGATACCATCACTCCTCATTTCCTTCAGGAAGACTCGGCTCAAAGAACAGGTTCTGGTGATTTTGTCCAGTCAGTCAGTCAGCCAGTCAACATGCAAGGACATGTGCAGAGTAAAAGGCAAGATATCAGAATGGCTCCAAAGATGAACATGAACCCTCCTACCCCACAGAAGGCTGAGAATCTCAGTACAGAGCTGACAGCCAAAAATGACAGGTTAAAAGGCAATAAAGAGGGGACCACAAAGTATGTAACAAATGCCAAATGACTAGTTATGAAGTATCCATTCCCAAAGTGGGTTAGTGGGAAAAGTGTTGAATTTGGAGTCCAAAGTCCTGGGTTCAGATCTTGTTCCTGGTTCTTAGAAGTTGTTACTATGCATAGTAGTAGCCATTATTTAGTACCTGCATACTTAATTACTATGATAGTTACTATGGACAAGTTGCTTAATCCCTCTAAAATCTACAAAGCACTCTATTAATATCTATTGTCATTATTCCTGGGTAGCCTTTTGGACAGTTCTAAGACTCATGTGCCCCTCTACAGACTCTAGATAGGACAGAGACCAGCTCTCCCTGTTTGAGTTAGCTTCTCAATTATCCCCAGCCTGAGTTACTTCTCAATCACCTAGTTGTCTTTACTTACTCTTTACTTATCACCATCTCAAGCTATTGGGACACTGAAGGAGTAAGCCTTCCTATTGTTCTACTGCTGAAACCATAACTGATCCCAACATTTCCAAGAAGGGTACTCCAGCCTCAATTTAACATTCCCAGTGACAGGAAAGTCACTGCCTACTAAAGCAATCCATTCCATCTCTGGATATCTCTGATTGTTAGGAAGCTTTCCTTTCTATTGAGCTATCTGTCTTTCTGCAACTTCTATACACAAATTCTAGCTCACCCTTGTCTCTCTCAAACTGTCCACCAGGTGACAATGACAATATCAGTATATAGAGCTCTGGACCTGAAGGTAGAAAGACTTGAGTTTAAATCCGCTTCACTTATTAGATGCGCAACCCTGAGCAAGATAGTTTGACTCTGCCTCAGTTTCCCCCATAGTAAAATGGAAATAATAGTACTTATGTCCTAGTCATGAGGATAAAATGAAATGTTTGTAAATCACTTTGCAAACTTTAAAATACTACATAAATCAGCAGCAGCAGCAGTAGCAGCAGCAGTAGTAGTGGTAGTAGTAGTGGTAGTAATAGTAGTAGCAGCAGCAGCAGCAGTGGCAGCAGCAGCAGCAGCAACAGCAGCAGCAGCAAAAGTAGTAGTAGTGGTGGTGGTGGTGATAATAGTAATAGTGGTGGCAACAGCAGCAAAGGTCTTATTGATCTGAATTTAATTGAAGTAATTCAACCACACCTGGAAAATTCCAGAATCAGTGCTTTCCTGAGCTGGCTACAACAAGGGATTCTATTTGTTTTCATTGTACCATATCCTAACCCTGATGCAGAAATTTCATATATCATAAAATTAATACTTTCATGTTGTAAGAAATAGAATAACTTGGCATTAAAAGTTTATGTATTTCTCACATACATCAAAATATTCATAGCAGCTTTTTGGGGAAAGTCAAGAACTAGAAACAAAATACATGCTCATTGACTGAGGAATGGCCAAACAAATTGTGGTATATAGATGCAATGGAATATTGCTGTGCTATAAGAAATGATGGATGTGATGATGAGAGACACGTGCAAAGACTCATGAACTGATGGAAAGTGAAATAAGAAGAATGAGGAAAACAGTATGAATAATGACTATAACAATGGAAATACAACCAACTCCAACAAACCAACTGAAATAGAATGCTACAAAATTATAATGACCAGGGTTGGCCCCAAAGAAAGGACTGGACGTGGCACCTTCCCCTGCTTCTGTGAAGGTGGGAGACTAGGTTTGGAAGACTGCATATAATGTCAGACATTTTCAGTACCTTGGCCAGCTTTGCTAAACTGCTCCTCCTTTATTTAAGTTTCTCATTATCAGGGATGGTTCTCTGGGAGAGGGAGGTAATAATGATCCATTGGAAAAATATAGGTGATATTTTTAAAAATCAATGTTATTTTTTTAAATGTACATTTTACAAAATCATTAAAAATCTCCCTTCTTTGCACCTCTCCTGAATTTGGTGACTTAGCTGACTGGCTACCTTTCTTTCCCCAGTGTGATTTCTGCCTCTTAGGAGAATATTTCCCTGGTTGGGGGAGCTCAGCAATGGTCATCTGAACATGAAGAAGGAGATGGAATCAGTGGCTGGGAGGCAGGAAAATGATGGGGTGGAATGTACATTGGACCCAATTCCTATATGTCTGCTTCAGAGCTGTTAATGTGCACTGATGCCAGGAAAGGCAGCATCTTCTGAGAAGTTGGAAAGAAATAGGAGTTGGGTTGAAGCTGTAGCTGGAGGAAAATGCATGAAGGACCTTATTCAGAGACTAACCACATGAAAAGGTCAGTTCTACAGTCTGACTGAAGGAAGTCAGAGTTGCACAGTGCAGATAATTGTGAAGGCTTTTAACAATTATTTTTCTTTTTGAGTCAGAAAAGGGAATCTGGGTATCATTTATCTGTATAGGACCTATGATTTCATCAGTATAGGCAACTCCCAGGGTATAAACTCCTTCTTTCTCCTCCCTCCCTCCCCCAAAATAATTCCTTTCCAGCTCTGAAAGTACAATCAAATCAATAATCTGGTAGCCATTGCTATTAGAAATAATATGGGGGTTATTTCCTTTTTGACTTCCATATCTAAAACACCACTTCCTGGCCAATAGTGTCCTGTGTTTTGTCTCCTCCTATTAGAATGTAACTTACTTGAAGAACACTTACGCTTAATAATTTTCCATTTGTTTATTCATGTTAGGGTAAAAAACTTTCCTAATGATCAGAGTTGCCTCAGTGAATAATGTACTGCTATAGGAAATGGGGAATTATCATCAAGGAAGACTACAAGTGTCCATGAGGTCTAGTGCATCCCTGGTCAGTGATATTGTAGATGAGAATCCCATGGCAAAAAGAAATTGGAAACTGATGGAGTGACATCAATTGGGAAGTGGCTGAACAAGTTAGGGAATATAAATGTGATGGAATACTATGATAATGAAAGGCATGATTTCAGAGAAACCTGAGAAGACTTGTATGAAATGATGGAAAGTGAAGTAAGCAAAACCAAGAGAAGTTTATGCACTAATAACATCATAAAAACATACAACTTTAAATGGCTTAATCTCTAATAAACCCAACAACCATCCACAATTCCCGAGGACTCCTGATGAAAAGTGCTACCTGTCAGAGTGCAGATTGATATGTCTTTGGGGGGCTGGGGGGGGGGGAGGGGAATGGTCTTGCAGGATTTTTTTTGTTTTACTATTCATGTTTTTAATGGAGACTTTGCTTTTTCTTTCTATCTTGGTAGAGGGATGGGGAGAGATAGTAGATTTTTGTTTACAAAAAAATTAATTTAATTTTAAAGAAGATAATTCCATCAAGTTATTGCTTAGACTCTAAATTCTCTTTCAGTTAGATCTAACTGAGATCCAATCAATAGGCAGTTATTACTGAAAAGCAGTTTATAGAAACGAGTTTAGACTAACATCTTATACCATATAGATCAGCAAATTGCAATTGGATATCTGACATAACTAAAAAAGGTCATATAATTTTAAATATTTAGAAAAAAAAGGAAGGGGATACCTTCCACAACTATGGCTAGGGAGAGAATTTTTACATAAACAAGGCATGGAGAAGATTATAAAAGCTATAATGGACAAGACAGCAAACACTCCAATTACATAAAAGCAAGAAACTTCTGCACAAGCAAAATAAATACATCAAAATGACAAAGGAAACAACTTGGGAAAATCTTCATGGCAAACTTCTCTGATCAAGGTCAAATATCCAAGATATACAGCAAAAATAACAAGAGCTATTCCCCTAAAAGATAAGTGATCAAAGGATATAAACAGGCAGCTCCCAAATGAAGAAATACAAGCTTTCAGCCACTTAAAAATGTTTCATGGAACTCAAAAGTTATTTTAAAAGAATGTTAAAAGTTGTTTTTACATTTAACTGAAAAAATACCATAAAAATTATTTTTAAATGTTGAAAAATATTTAAATACTTAATATGCAAATTACATAGCTATAAGGGGGCCTCTCACATCCATTGAATAAGCAAAGAAGACAAAAACAAAATACTCAGCTAGTCAATAAATATTTAGTAAGCACTCACTATGTGCCAGGTACTACATTAAATACTAGGAATGCTGTTGTTCAGTCATTTTTAGTGTGGTCTGACTCTTCACGACTAATTGGAGTTTTCTTGGCAAACATACTGTAGTAGTCTGCCATTTCCTTCTCCAGCTCATTTGACAGAGGAGGAAACTGAGGCAAATAGGGTTAAATGATTTGCCCAGGGTCACATAGCTACTAAGTGTCTAGGGCTAAATTTGAACTCAGGCTTCCTGACTCTGTCCAGCACTCTATCCACTGAACCACTTAGCTGCCCAATTACTAGTAATATAAATATGAAAAAAGAAATATAGTCTTTTCCCACAAGAAGCTTACAATCTAATGGGGGAGACACACAAAAGGAAGTTAAAAACCTGAGGATTGAGGTAAGAGGTCCCTGAGTATGGGGCATAATGGATGCATGGTCTAGACTTCCCCTCCTTGAATGTAGGTTTTAGCATTGACAGCCCCTCCCTCCAATTAGAAGGGCAGAGGGTACTAATGACATATGAGTATCAAGGCTGATTGGATCTTGCTGAGATTTCCCAATGATGAGACTCCTGGGAGGCAAGATGAAGTTCAAAGAAGTCTTTTAAAGTACAGGGAAATTGTTATAGAAGTTGTGGATGGACAGACACACCAATGCATTATTGGAGAAGCTCTGAGTTGGTTCAATTATTCTAAAAAATAATTTGAAATTGTACCCCAAAAGTCACTAAACTGTTCATACCCATTTGAACCAGTGATATTACTATCAGGTATATGCTGCCAAGGAGTCAAGGAGAGAGGCGAAGGACCTACATTACATAGCAACAATTTTGTGGTAAACAAAAAGCAGGAAAGAAAAATTGATACCCATCAGTTGGGGTTTTGCTGGACAAACAGTCATATGTGAAGGTAATGGAATTTTCTTGTGTCATAAGAAATGATGAATATGACAGATTCAGAGAAACATTAAAAGACCCATACTAACTGATGTAGAGTAAAATGAGCAGAATTGTCAGGAAAAAAAAAAAAGACTTATTCAATGACCACAATAATAACACAAGAGAAAACAATTTTGAAAGACCTTAGAACTCTGACCCTTTAAGCAGCAACCAGTCATGAGTTAAAAATATTGATGATAAAACATTTTTCCCACGCCTTCACGGAGAGATGATGGACTAGAGATACTGAATGACGTATTACTTCTCAGATACAACTGATGTTTTGATTTTGATTTCATTTGTCTATACATATTTGTTAAATATGTTAATATCTACCTGCAAGGGAATAGATACAGACACGGGAGGAAAAACATCAATGGAATCTATGTAATGCATAAATTTAAAAAAAATCAGAAGGGGGTACAAATAGAATAATTGTATTATTATTTCATATGTTTTTTTAAAACTATGTAGCAAAAAATAAATTTATTACAAATCTTCTTTCCTCTTTGAATATTGAAATACACATATATTGAATATTGAAATTGAAACATGTTGTATATTGTATATTGAAATGGTTATATGTTATAAATAAGATTATAATCAAATTCAAAAATTGTAAAACCAGGAATTAATCATCTATTATGTCCATGTACTATGCTAAGCTCTGGGAATAAACAAGAAAGCAATAATAGTCCTTCCTCTCAAGGAACTAATAATCTAATGGGGGTAAACAACATGTAAAATGTAAGGAGCACAAGATCTCCACAGAGTAGATAAAGGTACTCTAAGAAAAGAGGGCTTCATTCTAGGAATCCAGGAAAGGGCTCTTGCAGAAGGAAGCAAAGAGCTTTAAATACTAGAGAATTTTACATTTGAAACTAGAGATAAGAAGAAGTCAATGTAGCTCATTGAGGAAGGAGGTGACATGATCAGACCTGGCACTTAGGAAAATCACTTTGGAAGCTGAGTGGAAGATAGATTGGAATAAATGAAGAGGTGAGGCAGTGAAATCCAATGGGAGGCTATTGCAATAGTCTGGGCCTATAGTGAGGGCTACATGGGTAGGGGCAAATATAAGAGATTCTACAGAAATAGAAGTGGCATGATTTGACAATTGATTGGCTATGTGAGATGAGTAAGAGTGAGAAGTCAAGAATAACATGTTATAAGCCTGTGTGACTTAGAGGAGGGTAGTATCCTTGACAGAAACAGAAAAGTTCAAAAGAGGGGAATGGTTTTTTTTTTGGGGGGGGAGGTGGAGACAATGAGCTCTTTTTGGAGACAGTGAGTTTTAGATGCCTCCCTTACATCCAGCTCAAAATATCCAATAGGCAAATGATAATAAGGGACTGAAGCTCAGGAAAGAGACTAGGGATGGATATATAGATTTCAAAGTCATCTTCACTGAAATGATAATTCAACTCATGTGAGCTGATAAGTTCATCAAGCAAGAGTGCACACAGAAGAAACAGTGGAGGACCCAATATGTAGCCTGAGGGTACACCCACAGTAGATGGGCATGACATGATGCAGATCCAGCAAAGGGGATTCAGGAGTGAGCAGTTAGCTAAGAAAACCAAGAGCTCAGAGCAACAAAAACAAAAAAAGAAACTCACAGAAGATAGATAGTTGGGGGCAGGGGGGGGGGGGGAGCGCCATGTGGTCTCAATGGTACCAAATGTGGAAACCTCAGGAAAGATGAAAATTGAAAAAGAGTCATTTATAACTTTGGAGGATGCAGTTTCTGGCTGAATGACAATGTCAGTGCCAGCACATCAAGCCTACTAGATAGGGAATATCAATGGAAAAGCCACCAAGAATCTCAACAAGCCAAGCAACTGCCTCTCACCTAGGCCAAGCAAGCTGTGCTGAGAGAATGAAAGAGAAACTGCCTCCTGGGACAGATGAAAGTCAAATGATACCCAGGCTGGCTCCAGTCCAATTTGTCAACTTTGACAGCTCTGGGGCTTAGGGAGAGATTGAGGGAAGTAACCTTATTAAGGCCTTTTGGAACATCCTCAACACTATGGAATGTGGAACACAAATGCATTAATACTCCCAGTGCCTGTCTCATTGGGGATCTCGGAGGCTTAATTCTTAAACAATGTTTATAATTGTAAAGCTTTGGGAGTACCATGGATGAGCAGCATTAGAAGAGCACAGACTATTATTATCCAAACCACACCTTTTAAGCTCTCCCCATCACGACATTAATTCACGTAATTTTCCTGTCTCCTATTTAATTATATGGGGTCTAGGAGGCTGAAAGCTAAGCTGCTCTGTGTGTGTGTGTGTGTGTCTTTTATCATAAAACATTTATCTGGTGAATGCATCCTCACTGCATGCTCAGAGTCAATGTACTTGGAAAATTCTCCCTAGTCAGGGCTGATTGTTGGGCCTTGGTGGGGCTCATCTGCGTGATCTAACACTCTCAGTGGGATGTCCTCTTTCCTCGAAGGACTGTTCTCTACCAAACTCTTCCTCCTGCATGTGAATAACTGAAAGAGGGAAAAGGAAGGATATGTCTTTTGCTATAATCAACTGCCCCCAAATCTCTAGCTAGTTAATATAATCACTAAGCATTAAAACAGACAATCAGGAGATAAATTCATCAATGGCATTGGATAATGGATTTTTTAAGAGCTGGGAAGGATTATAGGAGTTATCTAGTCTAACTGCCCACCCCTTCTCCCTCCCCCCATTTTATGCATCAGGAAACCAAGAAACAGGATTTGAACCCTCATCTTCTGATTACAATGCTAGTCCTTGATGCCTTCCACTGCCCCAAGCTAGTGCTACTCTTATGGCTTTTAAAATAGCAAATTTCTCCAAAATCCATTTTTTTCCAATCATTTTTCATAACAACTAGTGTTTACTTCTCTATATCATTTAAGCAATGGGATATGATCTCAGGGCTCACAATGGGATGTTTTCTTTCATTGAAAAAGCAAAGAGTAGCTTGGGGTGGAGCCAAGATGGC
>CM053582.1:548165585-548187364 GCA_028627135.1 Pseudochirops cupreus
TTCTTCAGTCAGGTTGTTGACTCTTTTTTCATGATTTTCTTGCATCATTCTCATTTCTCTTCCAAATTTTTCCTCCTTACTTGATTTTCAAAATCCTTCTTGAGCTCCTCCATGGCCTATAACCAGTTCATATTTTTCTTGGAAGCTTTTGATGCAGGAGTTATGACTTCATTGTCTTCCTCCCATTCCATACTTTGATCCTTTTTGTCCCCAAAAAAGGAATCTAAAGTTGGATTGCTGTGCTTGCTTTGCTTCCTTTGCTTGCTCATGTTGCCACTCAATTACTTGACTTTTGAGTTCTTTGCCACAGTAGAACTCTGCTTTCAGAGGGGAGAGCTTTGTCCCAAATTGCTGGGGTTTTTGAAGCTGCTGAAGCTATTAGGAGGGTGCCATCTCTGCAGCTCCCACAAACTCTGGCTCACTGGTGACACACTTCAGGACCACCACCCAAGCCTGTGATCCAGATCCAGGCAGGTTTAAGCAACAGTGCTTAGCCTCTGAATGGTTGTGTGGCCCTTCTATGACCTGCAGGTCAGGAGCTTTGAAGCAGCCATGTGGAGATGGCTTCAGGGCCACTGCACCTCCATCACTTCTAGCTCTGGCTGCAGGGGCCAAACTGCTCCTCCATCCCCCCCCCCCCCCCCAGTTCCAACAGAGTTCTACACTGACCTCGCACTTTTTCCTTGGCATTTATGGGTTGATAATTCTGGAAACCACCACTCCTGCTGGTGATCAACTCTGGTTTGGTTGTTATCTTATGTGATTAAAGGAACCTTCTCTCTTTCCTTAAATTATTCTGTAGCTACCTCTTTGCTTACATGTTCTACCGTCTCAGTAGAATATAAGACCCTTGAGGTCAAGAACTACTTTTCTTCATCTTTTAATGATGAGCCTAGAAAGGGCCTTGTGTATAGTAAGTGCTTGATAAATATATTTGTATTGGAGTCTAGGTATCATGTCTTTTCTCCTTCCATTTCTCCTTTCTTTTCAGAGAAACTATTCCCATTTCTTTCAACTGATCCATAGATGACACTCTTTCTAATTTCCTTGCCATTCTTGGTTACTCTCTTTCTGCATATTGTCCTGCTTAGCTGTGCCTTTTCTATAATGTACCTAGAAATGCACTTGTTAATCTAAATTTGGTATTGCTAAATGATGATGCAAAGAAAGCAAAGAAGGGCTTGTTGAATGCTGCAGACAAGTAGTACTTTAGGAGCTCCAAGAGATTCCAGGCAGAAACAGCACAGGGATGGGGTTGAGAGAGTTTCTGGAGACTTTGGTGTATGCACAGGTCTCTGCTCTCCTGTGTGCTTGTCAATATCTACTTTAAGGCAAGACTGGCTAGCCAGCTATTAGAGATACTGTATGGAAGATTTTGGGTTGGGTATGGGTTGCACTAGATGGTTCCTTAGCTCCATTCCATCTCTGACATTCTCTGATTTTGAGACACAAACAGATAGACAGAGAGAGACAGAGAAAAAGAGACAGAGATACAAAGAGAGACGCACAGAAACAGAAATAGAGGGGAGAGTGAGTGAGTGAGTGAGAGAGAGAGATATGCAGAGACAGAAAAATAGAGACAGAGAGAGAAAGAGAGACAGAGAGACAAAGGCTGAGACATAGGCAAAGACAGAGATACACATAGAGATAGAGACACAGAGAAACAGAAATAGAGAGGAGAGACAGAGAGACAGAGACAAAGACAGTGTGTGTGTGTGTGTGTGTGTGTGTGTGTGTGTGTGTGTGTGTGTACCCTCCAGGAGAATAGGATTAGAAGCATAGAAATGTGCAGCTTATTGATTGGGAGCCAGTCTTCAGGTAGGTTTTCCAGACTTCTTGGCTGATCAGACCAGACCTCATCTGCCAGTCCTCACCTAGCTGCTCTTGTGATTCTCTTAGTGCCATTGTCTTCAGGGCCTGGCACTTTGTTAGAGCATGAGAGAGTCTTTCCTGGAAGTGGTAGCTGAGTTTCCCCAGGACAGGTAAAAAGTCTGTCATTGTGACCATGTGCTAGGGCTATACATTGATTGGTTTCTTTTGAAGTATGTGGAATGAATTCAGCCTAAAGGGGTAATTAAAAAGAACTATTCCCTTGATAATGATGTTTGTTAATGGGAAAAGAAGACTTTTGAGTGATTTTTTTTTGGTGGGAAAACAGGATATACTTAAAATAAGTGCCATGTAAATATGGGGACAAGATGATAAGAGATAAGTTGAATTTCCTTTTATTCTGCCCAGGATAATTTTAAGAGAATACTAACTAAAGAAAAGGGGAAACGTCTCTAAGATGTAAAAGGAAAACCTCAAGAAAGGCTAATTTTATGGTAAAGAGAAAAATAAAGAAGAAAAGTAACAGATTGTAGGCCTGTAGACTATCCAGAAGTCTCATATCCATATGTTTAAATAATTATAACTGATAGGTATATAGTCCTTTAAAGATTGCAGTGCATTTTATATACATTTGCTCATTTAAGCCTCACAACAATCCTGTACAGGGCTTTTAATTCACTTTTACAGATGAAGAAACTGAGATTCAGAGAGGTTATGTGACTTGCCCATTATCACTCAGAAACAAAATTTAAACACAAGTCTTTCTGAATTCAAGTCCAGCCACACTTTCAGAATAGCAAATATTAGCTCTTTGGAGTCAGGAACTGTTTGTAATTTTTTATCTGTTTTCAAGTACTTACCACAGTATATTGAATGTCATAGAAACTTAATAAATTTTTGTTCACCTTAATTTAATTATACCATGAAGTGCTTTCTCCAACAAGAGAGTTGTAAGGCATTGGACAAGGCAGCACTAATAACATCACAAAAAATGAAATTGATTATAGTGTAACAGACAGGAAACAACTGGTTTACTAATGTGGGAGTGATTTCTGAATCAGCTTATCTGTGCACCAACCATCAACTTAGAGCAAAGATAAAAATCAATACCAAGTCAGAAGAGAGAATACAAATGAGAGGAAGACATGACGTGTATTTAAAACAATTTCAGCATGACCTATTTAAATAAGCTATTAATGCCCCAAAATGGAAAGTGGATAAGAGAAAGGATGTAGCCTGAAGCTGTCATTATTTTCTAAGTGTATGATTAGGGAATCACTTGCCACAACAAGGAGGCCAAAAGGGTTTTGAAACTGACTCAGTCACAGAACCTTTGATCTCCTTGCCAAGCAGAGAGATGTGGCATTAAGAACAACATGACTTTATAATTTAGAAAACAATTTGTAAACGTTATGGAGAAGGATGATGGAATATTATAACCAAAGACCTTCATTTTAGCACCGATATTCTTCTGATGTTGAAGGGCTTTCTATTCATATTTGATTGGACTAGGTAACCTCTGAGGTCCCTTACAACTCTGAGATGTTGAGATTCTAAGTTGTCAGATGAGTACTGTTGAATGCAGAGGAGGGAGAGATCGCTGTGGCTTTTTCTCTTCTCTTTATACTCCTTCCCTTAGAGATTTCTCCTATTCCCATGGTTTTCACTTTTATTCAGATGGCACCCAAATCTACATATTCAGCCCCAAATCCCTTCCCTAAATTCTAGTTCCACATTTCTGACTTCCTCTTAGGTTTTCCTATCATTCTAGCACCTCAAACTCAACATAGGCTTATGGGATTTAGAGATGGAAGGGACTTCTTTTACGGTTGAGGAAACTGAGGCCCTAGCAAGTGAAATAAATTGCCCAAAGTTAGAGAAAGCAGAACTATCAGAACTAGAATTTGAATCTATATCTTTTAATTCTAATTCTGGTTCTGTTGACATTTTACCATAGCTGTGTGGTAGGAGGGTGAGGACAAACATTTATTAAGCACCTACTATGTGCCAGGGATAAAAACATCAAAAATATCTAATCTGGTACTCTACCCTAAACTTATCACCTTTTGTCTTAACCTCCCCCCAATTCCCTGTTTCTATTTTTGGAGCTGCCGTCTTTCTGGATTGGAGTCTTGATATAGAAAGTAACATTCACTACTGGCTAGTGGAATGGCTTGGGAAAAGCCAGCCTAAGGAGTTCACTCCAGCTTGTGGGTCACCATCATGGGCAACTGATATTAGACATTTGTCCATTTCTTGGTTCAAAGGGATGATTGGATCCAGAATCCAAAAAGATCTTTACAAATTGAAATGAAAGGCTGAAACAAAAATAAAAGACTGATTCAGTCTTCACCCAGAACCTTTTTTTGTGTGTGTTATTTTCCCCAGATGTAACGTAAACTCCTTTGGGTCATCTACTATTTTGCTTGTGTTTGTATCCTAAATGTTTAGCACAGTTTGTGGAACATGGTAGATGCTTGATAAATATCTCTCCCTCTCCTCCCTGCCCCTGCTGTCTCTCTCATACTATCATTGTTTTATCTATCTATCTATCTATCTATCTATCTATCTATCTATCTATCTAATCTACCTATCTCTTATATCTATCTACCTAGTAGTTATCTATTTATTTACCCATCTATCATTTATCTGTCTACCTACTTCTCAATATTCTATCATCCTATCTACCTATGAAAAAGGGAGAAATATAAAGTTTCATATTTCCATTTTTCTTTAAAAAAGTCCATTTCTAAAGTACAGAGCAGAGGAGGCATGACTAGATAGCATTTTGTTCAGAAAAGATCTGAGGGTTTTAATGGACTGCAAGCACATTGTGTCAGCAATGTGGTATGGTAGCCATGGTAGCTAGTGCAACCCTCAGCTGTATTCATTGGTATACCATGTCAAGAATAAAAGAGTAAGTAATAGTCCTGTTCTGTTCTGCTCAGGGCAGACTGAATCTGAGGCATCTCATTGAGCTCTGGGCACCTATTTTGTTTTTTAGGAAGGCAAGGCATTTGGGTTTAAGTGACTTGCCCAAAGTCACACAACTAGTAAACTTGTCAAGTGTTTCAGGCTGGATTTGAAATCAGATCCTCCTGACTCAAGGGCTGGTACTCTATTCACTTTGGAACCTAGTGCCCCCTGAGCACCTCATTTTAGGACAAAGACTGTGGCACATTGAAGCGAGCCCATGAGAGAATGGAACAGGGTTGTGAAGGAATAACAGTGAGAGATGCCTAAAAGGGGAACATATTATCTCATTTTTTTTTTGAGTTTCTCCTTAAAGCAGAGGTTGATTGACTGCTGGTCAGGGATGTGGTAAAGGCTATCCCTATTTAGGTCAGGGATAGACTAGATAGCTCCTGATTCTGAGTTTTTGTGCCATCTCTATAGAATGACATAGTCCCTGCCCTCATGGAGCTTAAAAAAAAAACATTGGGCAGACTAACCTCCTACATATAAAGAAGTCGAATATAAAACAAGACAATCAGAAGCAGAAGTGTTACAAGGCAGTGTTTACTAAGTGCCAACTGTTATAGGCAGTAAGTGTTGTGGAAGCTCAGGGAAGTGAGTGAGCCCCATGCTGGTCTAGTTCTTTTATTGGGACGTCTATCTGTATGCATGTCAGTCGGGATGTTTCTCCCTCTCCCCTGCCTGAGGCTTTTATATCACTATTGATTTTGCTGGTTGTTACAACATTAATGTATATTCAGGTAGAGAGACTGGTGATTTTCCGAGGACTGCATCCCAACTCATTAAGAATCCGATGGTTCCCTGGGTCTACCTAATGACTGTTTTATTTCTTGCCAGCACAATGGATGGTTGATGGGCAGAGGGCTAGCTCCAATCCAGAGATATTATTTCTCCCCCTCCTTCAGCCTGGCATTAGCATTCTGAAGCTGAAAACAAGCTGAGGGAGAGCTGCCTAAATATTTATGGAATACTGCTGGGGTCAGAGTAACAGGGGCAGCAAATGAAATTAAAGATTTACACCATGGAAGGAACAAACTGACTGGTCCATCAGGCCCACTGCAAGCTCCTTTGGTTGTTTGGAGAAAAGGGCATTTTTTTTTCATCTGCCACCCCCCCCAAGAAACTTACTTTTTAATGGATTTATGAAGCAAAAGAAAAGACCCCATAAAATTTTAATTTGTTGTTTCAACATTACATCTTCATAAGTTATTTCCAAACAGTCAAATCAATTGTTAAAGGTTCTGATCCCTGAGTACATCTAGATACTTGACTGCATATTTTGGAAAGGGAGAGAGATGACTTTCATTGCCAAGACTTCTCTCAATTTCATTCTGAGAGGAATAAGTGGTTATGTCCATTTTAAAGGACATTAAGTTGCCTTATTTTACAAGAAGCTTCTGCAGGTCAGGGACCCTGCCTTTACAGAATCAGAAAACTGGAAAGGACCCTAACAAACCTAGTCCTGAATAGGACTCCTTGCTACAATATCTTTAATAAGTGATTGTCCCAGCCTTTGCCTGGGGAGATGAGGGAAAGCTCTTAAGTTAGAGGAAAGATGGAAAGAGCTTTGGACTTAAGATCAGGGGAGACTTGGCTTCAAATTCCATCTCTGATGTAAAAAAACCAAAACTTTGCTGAAATCTGTGTATTTCTTTTTCTTACATTTCCCCAATCTTCCGGTCTAGCAATTCTATTAAAAATATCATCTCTATGGATAAATTATTTAAACTCCTTGACCCCCAGTTTTCTCATCTGTAGAATGGAACCAATATACTTATAAATACCCATCTTACAGGTTTGCAATGAAGTTGCAAAGATATACACACATAATGCATAATATATAATATGTATACACGTGTACATACATATATATGCATGTATATACACATATACATATATGCATATGTACATATATGTGTATATATAATTTTTGCAGCCTTCTACGCAGCGTCTCCAATTTGGAAAGGACCATAGAGACAATCAATACAACCTTAAAGACCTATGTTAATTTCGGCTATTATTTAGGGCAGTAAATGTTAGGAAATTCTTTTTTACATCTTGTGAATATGTTTCTGTTACTATCATTCCTTATTCCTAGATTTGACCTCCAGGATTAATTAATAACAATACAACTTCTCTTCTACATGCCAACCTTTCAAACATGCTAAGACTTCTAACATGTTCTCCCCTATGTCTTCTCTTTCTTTTTTTTGAGGGGGAAGGCAGGGCAATTGGGGTTAAGTGACTTATCCAAGGTCACACAGCTAGTTAAGTGTCAAGTGTCAAGGATTTGAACTCAGGTCCTCCTTGCTTCTGGGGAGGGGGGTGTGTGTGTGCTCTGTTTACTGTGCCACCTATGTCTTCTCTTTCTAGGTTAAATAGACCAATTTCTTTAATTTACCTTCATAAGACCTATTTTGAAGTCACCTCCCCATCCATACTCCAGTTTGTTGTTCAGTTCTTGATCTTGTATGAAGTTTTCTTGACAAAGACATTGGAGTGGTTTGCCATTTCTTTCTCCAGATTGTTTTACAGATGAGGAAACAAACAGATTTTAAGTGCTTTCCCAGGGTCATACAGCTAATAAGTGTCTGAGGCTGAATTTAAACTCAGATCTTCCTGACTCCAGGTCCAGTACCCTGTCCACCGAACCACTACCTCTACATTCCAGTTTACTGATGTCTTTTCTAAAATGTGGTGATGAGAACTAAATGCAATATTCCATCCACAGGTTGATCGAAACTATCCCTTCCCTTGTTCTGGAGATTTGACCTCTCTTAATGTGGCCTAAGATCACATAAGCTTTTTAACCCACCAGTATTCAATTAATTAAATGATATCCATGTATCAAGTGACCACTGAATACCAGACTTTGTCCTAGGTACTGAGAACACAAAGACAAGAAGAACTGTCGCTGTCCTTAAGGTGCTTATATTCTATTGGTCCCTGTTATCCTTTTATCCTCACTTCTCCCCTCCCAACATGGCTTAGCATAGGGTCCCTATAGAGAGCCTGGATCTGTGATTTCTTCAGTATAGGCAACTTCTTGATGAAAAAACTTTCTCTCATTGCAGATCATCACCCTCTCTGTAATGTGTGGTCTTAGAGATTTGCCAAGGTGGCATTGGGAGGTTAAGTAACTTGCAGTTCTTCCTAGGACCAGCATATGGCAGAAGCAGGGCTTGACCCCAGATTTTCCTGATTCCATGGCCACGTATACCTATCCAAAGGCCATGCTCCTTCTCATTCCCACATAGCACAGGCTTAATCATGGCCCTGTCACTGTCTTTTTGTTCATTCTCAGAAGTCAGTTGACTACGTGAAATCAGATGGGGAAACTGGTCAGAGGTTGCTGGAATTGAGTTGTGTGGGGAGCTTTGATTCTGACTCAATGTTGTTCTTTTTCTTTCTGAGGCCAGAGTTTGAGGAGACAACGGATCGATAGGGAAGTGCTGAGGGGAAAACGGGTTCTTTCAATTTCAGGAACATGGAGATGTCAGTTAGTAGGTAAAACCAGAATAGAGGAAATAGGTCACCTCTAGAAATTATTCTTAACAAAAGCATTCCACTCAATCTGGCAAATCAACAGCACCAACCACAATAACCGGAGCTAGTGCCTCCAAGTTTGCACATCGCCTTCCAAAAATGACCTCATCCGAGCCTTACAACCACTCTGGGAGATGAGTGTCCTTGTAACAACCTGTTAAAAGATGAAGAAAAAGAAGCAGGCCGTGGTAAAGTGACTTACCCAGGGTCACTCAGTGCCTGAGGCTAGATTTGAACTCAGGTCTTCTGTCTCCAGGTTCAGTGCTCTATCCATTGTACCACTCAGCAGTCTGCTTATTCAAGGTCACCGAAGCAGTAAGCAGGAGGGCTGGGATTTATAGGATCATAGCTTTTTAGCTGGGAGGGATTGTAGAGGTCACCAAGTCCAGCTCTCTCATTTTACAGATGAGGGAGCTGAGGCTCAGAGAGGTTCATTGACTTATTCAGGGTCACACAGCTAGTAAAGGTTCAAGGCAGGATTTAAACACAAGTCTTTCAAACCTTATGCTATTGTTTCTTCCTACCAGAGGGAGGATCCAAACCTTTAGAGAATGGTCCTAGGGTATTTGAGTGCTCTCTCTCTCTCTCTCTCTCTCTCTCTCTCTCTCTCTCCCCTTCCCTTCCTCCCCCCCCTCCTTCTCTCTCTCTCCCTCTCTCTTTGTCTCTCTGTCTCTCTCCCTCTCCCTCTCTCTGTCTCTGTCTCTCCTTCTCCCTTTCTCTCCCTCCCTTTCCCTCCCTCCCCTGCTTTCTCCTATCTCTCTGTTTGCTTTCATGTACACACACACACTTTCCTCTCTAAGTGGTACTATTTTCTGTACCACTTAAACTGTCTAATCTCCTTCCCTTGACAGAGTCAGAGATAGCAAGCTCCTTTTGGGGCCTGGATGGAGCCATCCTGCTAGTTATCCTGAAAAAAATAATATCCAAAGATTTCTTCCAAGTTCAGAATTTTAAATGAAGATATTTATCAATGCTGAGCATTAATAATAAATGCAGCTTTTAAAGAGTTTTCCCCTTTATCAGAGGCTTCTCAGAAATGTGGCTGTTCCCCCTTTTTTACCTGGGGAGGGGAGTGAAGCTCTAAGTTCTGTTAAACAGCAGAGAAATTGTCAGGATAATCATCTCCATTCATATGCAAAGTATTCTCTTAGCCTAGTTCATCAAAATGCAGCCATTTCATAAAAAAAGTAAAATAAAATAAATTGTAGTCTTGTCCCCACCCCAAACTGCTACAAGGAAGACAGATCATGGGAAAAATAGGAGTTGGTTACTACTGTTAAAAGGCAACCTGTGCTGGGCCTGATGATGCTCTCACTGCTCCTTAAGGGAGGGAGGGGGAAACCTTCAAGCAGATTTATAATATTCTCCATTTCTCTTCTGCTACACTGTCTTCTTCCTCCCATTCAGATCCCTTTGTCTGGAGACCTTTGCCAGTTAGAATTAGAATGTCAGAACTGAATGGCGCCTTAGAGATCACTGATCTCAAGTCTCCCAGTCTATAGATGAAAAGCTTGAGGTCTAGGGACTCAAATAATAGGATTGTGGATCTGGAAGGGACCTTAGGGGTCATATAGTCCAACCCCTTCATTTTACAGGGCATCCACAGAAGGACTGTAGGGGAGACTCAGAGAAAAATCATAGATTTAGAGTTGGAAGGGACATAGAGGGCATGTTGGCAGAATTTAGTGGACAGGGTGCTGGACTTGGCAGTAGGAAGACCTGAGCTAAATCCTGCTCTGGACACTTATTAACTGTGTGGTCCTGGTCAAGTCACTTAAAATTTCCCAGCCTCAATTTCCTCCTCTGAAAAATGGTAATAATGGCATTTACCATATAGGGTTGTCATCCAAGGGAATAATCTATTCAAAGCACTTTGCAAATCTCAAAGTACTGTATGAATGTTATTTTTATTTTTGTAGCTGTTATCAAATCTAAATCCCTCATTTTTTTAGAGGATTTTCAGAGACTGAAAGGGGAATTTACTTGCCCTAGATCACATAGGTAGCAAATAGGAAAACCAGGATTTGAACTCAAGTCATCTGACTTCAGACATTAACTCTTTCACCTGCACAATACTGTAGCAATGACTTGGCCAAGGTTCCAGGCTAGTCAGTAGCAGAGCCAGGACTGGAGCCCAGGTCTCTTAATTCATTGATCTTTCCATCATGGTAACAAACTTTTGCAAGTGGAAGAATGACTTGGTTACTGCGAATCCTATTTTGTTTGGTTTCCCAAGGATTCACTGATGAGTGTTTGGCATGGTGGAGCTAAGCCCAGAGGTGGTGCCCAAAGCATCAGTGCTTTGGGCATAAGTTGTATTTGATGACAATTGAGGCCCTTTCCAGTTAGCAAATTGTGCCTTCCAGTAGTTTATGACCTGTCTCCAGCCAATTGCCCAGGGCTGATGCCTTTTTTAAAAGTAACTTGGGGAATTAACCCTAGCACAAAACCCAAATTTCTGAAAACAACAAGATCTAAATCACCTTGCTAGAGATATTGAGTTATTACATTGTGCTTGAATTTCGTAATTGCTCTAGACAGGCTGAAATTGGAAAGGAATCATTGATCTAGCTAAACAGCATCTTAGAGGTCATGTGGTCTGAAGGGGGAAGCTGAGGCTCAGAGGGTGTAAGTTACTTCCCCAATGTCTCACAGGTAGAAAGCAGCAGGAGTGGGACTGCACCCAAATCCTCTCCATCAGAGGCCAGTGCCATTTTACTGTATTACTCTCTTTTTACAGGGAGATTTTTTTAAACCTAATTAATTGGGTTAGGGATAGGGACTGGACTTGTAATTTCATGGATATAGTGTACTCTTGGGTGGGGAGACTCCCTCTACAGTATCTTCTCTGAAATTCATTGCCCTAGAGTTTCCTAGAACAATAAGAGACCCAAGATCAATTAATCAGTATGTTTCAGAGGCTGGTCTTGAATTCAGGTCATCTTTGCCTCAAGGGTGGCTCTTTATTCGCTATACCATTCTATCTCTCTATTTAAGTAATGAGATAAAAATCTCTTTGAATGTTAACCATTTAACCTCTCAAAATGCTATTTTCATGCATCCTCATTGCATCTTAGTGACACTGGGTTCTTGAAGAGTATTCCATCAGAGGGGGAAATTTGGTAGTTCTTGCCCAAGCCAGAAAAGCTTTGAGGTTGTGCCTGATAATACCCTACATGTTTGTTATTCAAGGACCAACCTCAACAAGTTCAGAAAGGATCTTCACTAGCTTGACCTTGGGTGACAGATTTTTTTTTTTGGCCATAATTCTCAAAGACTTTCTACTAAACTTTAATTGATGGAAAGTCTACATAGTCTATTATTGTTCTAACTTCTTGAAGTAACTGGTTACTCAAAAGATCACTCCAGTATCTGTTTTTGTGTGTGAAGTATATCAACTGAAATGTTTTAGTTATGAAGTAGAATGTAAACTTCTTGAGGTCAGGACCATGTCGTTTTTACTTTCATATCTTCCTTACACTCATGCACCATGCCTTGTATACAGTGGACATAAACAAGATTGTTGAATGAAATTGAATAATGGGATGGGATTTGATCCAAATAAATGCTCCCATTGAAGCTAATGTGAGAAAATGAAATTAAACTAAAATATAGACTAAATTTAACTTTTTGTAATTCTGTATGGTCCAATCTTCAAAGACTGAGTTCAGAGAATCATTTAGATTCAAGAGCACCAAGGTTACATAGAAGCACTAGATTTAGAGACCATTTAATCTTATGATCAAAGGGTTTGAAGCTGAAAGACATTTTAGGCACCATCTAATCCAACCCTTTCATTTTTTTCAGAAGCAATTCAACTCAACTTCATTCAATTGAAGTATCTATTTATCGAGGATCTAATAAGGATCTCAGGGCTGCTAGGTGGTGCCATGGATAGAATGAAGGACCTAAAATAAAGAAGACCTGAGTTAAAATCAAGATAGTTGAAAGTAGTATTCACAGTTGGCATTTAAAAATATTTATTCATTCCTTGATATACAGTTTGTATGGAGAACCATCTTACAGATTACGAGTATGGAGATAACAGATATTACAGGGTCCTACTCCCTAGAGTGCCTGGCCTGGAGTTAGGAAGACTCATCTTTCTGAGTTCAGTTGAGCCTCAGATACTTACTAGCTGTGTGACCATGGGCAAGTCACTTAACCCCATTTGCCTCAGTTTCCTCATCTATAAAATGAACTAAAGAAGGAAATGGCAAACCGCTCTAGTGTATTTGTCAAGAAAACCCCAAATGGGCTCATGAAGAGTTGGATATGGCTGACAACCATGAGGATCTCCACGTACCCACAACCTTCTAGACTCCTCCTTATCAAGAAGAATTTCTTATGCATCTATTATGAACCTGTTACTAGATACAAAGATAACCAAAGCAGCCCCTGCCTTCAAGGAATTTATAATCTATCTCAAGAATAAAAGGTACACTCAAAGAAGTTTATAAAAATAAAAACAAGGTGTTTTCAGGGCATGGGGAAAGAATACTAGCAACTTGAGAGATCAGGAAAAACTCTTGGAGGCAGTACTACCTGGCTTTGAGTTGAAAGATCTGAGGAAACTAAGGCACAGAGATTTCTCCATCATAAACTGAATCTATTGGAGTTTTCAATTTATAGGAATATTTGACATTTGGCATTTTTCATGGACAATATGGAAAGGATAGGGGTTGGATGGTATAACCCTTAAGGCCCCTTTGAAATCTGAAGGCTTATTTCTGTGAAGTGGCCAAAATTAAAACTCTGGACTTTTGACTTGGTACACATTCTGTTACCCCATGATAATTATAAAACTGCACCCACATCTGAACAAGAAGACATTCCTACAAGTGGTCAGCAAGGCCTCTGATGGAAAACCTGCCAAAATGGAACACTTATCTAGTTTGTTTTGGGACAGTGCCAATTGTTAGAAATTTTTTTCTGAGATGAGGCCAAAATCTTTCCCCCTTGAAATTTCCCTTCATTATTTCTAGTTCTTTACCCTCAGCAGAGACAAGATGAACAACCTGAATCTCTTTTCCCTATGACAGACTCATAGATACTTGGAGACGGCAATTTTCTGTCTCTAAGTCTTTCCTTCTCCAGCCTAAAAAGCTCCAGTTACTTGACTGTATACAATGCTCATGGTGCATATTTTCCTCAGTTATAAAATGGCATGGACAATTGTACTAGATGACTTTGAAAATCCCTTCCAGTTATGATTGTGTTTCAATAGGACAGCAGTTGGTTGGTGGACCTGGAGTCAAGAGAGACTTAGGTTCAAATCTTGCCCTTGGCATTTACTAGACACATGACCATGAACAAATCACCCCACTTTTCTTGGTTTGAATCTTGGTTTCCCTGTCTATAAAATGGGGATAATAATACAACATGATAATAATGCAGTCCAAATCCACACTGAATACATCTATTGGGTTGGAACCAATGACCATATTTGAAATAATTAGAACTTTGAATAGTGAGAATACATGTGACTTCATGGGATTCTTTATTTTCATGAGTTTTGTTATCTGAACTAATCAGGAACTAGCTGTACTTTCCTAGCAGGGTTATGGTGAGGCTCAAATGAGATAATGGATATAAAGTGCTCAGCAAATCTGAATGTACCCCAATAAATGACTGCTATCAGTCATTAACATAGGATGTTCTCTCCCAGTGTGGGATAGTAGTGGTTCCCATTTAAGTAGTATATTCAGGTTTACAAAATACTTTCCTCAAGACAACTCTGTGATGTGGCTGTTGCAAGTTTTGGTGTCTCTACGTTACAGATGAAGGAACTGAGGCTAAATGGTTAAACAGTTTGCTCAATCACATGGGCAGTGTGTGTTGGGACAGAAATTTGAATGAAGATCTCTCTGGATTCCAAGTCTAGCAGACACACTTCATTGCCCCTGAGTGGTAGAAGGCCTTCAGTAATGGATGGTGATGTATCACTGCAGCCTACAGGAACACAAACAAGGTCTTTATTGATCCAGAATGAGGGAGACAAGGGAGCTATTAGTCTCCAGGCACCCATGGTGAGGCATTAAGCAATATGGGAGCTAAGTGGCTAATAACTGAGCATAGATAGATTAAGCCAACCACCAGACTCATTAGTTATGGAATTGAGCTGTCTCGTTGTCATTGAGAAAATGATCCATCCATGTCTATTGACACGTCCAGCAGACTTTATGTACCCAGCATAGAGGTACCAAATGGCTTGATGTCTACCTCTTTGTCCATCATGCTATGCCCACAAGCTTACCACTCTCTAAATTCCTCCTAACCAATTAATCAACAAGAATTTGTTTATCACTTGCTGTGTGATAACATAGGTGGGGCTATTGTTTACTATTCGTGTTGCTAAGAAAAAGTCTTATATTAATTGACTTTGGCCTTTTTCCCTCATGGTTGTTGAAAGGCCCCTGAAGAGGTTCCCCATCAGCCTTAACCCTTAGACTAGATGGGGAGTGGTTCTAGAAGCTTGCTCATTTCCAGCAGATTGAACCCAGTGACATCACTCCATCATCAGCTCAGTGGATCTATTTCTAGCCAGAGATTACCTTAGAGTTCATTAAGCTCTGTTCCCTCATTTTACAAATATAGAAACTGAGGCCCAGACATATGAAATAACTTTTCTAAGGTCATGCTGGGTATAAGTGACAGAACCAGGATCCCAAACCAAGTGGTTTGACTCTAGAGGCAACTGGAGGGGCAATGGCTAGGGCTCTGGGGTTGGCATCAAGACAACCTGAGTTCGCATCCAGCCTCAGAAACTTTCTGACTGTGTGATCCTGGGTAAGTCATTTAATTCTTCTTTGCCTCAGTTTCCTCATCTGTAAATTGGGCTGGAGAAGGAAACAGCAAATTGGTCCAGTATTTTTGCCAAGAAAACCCCAAATGAGGTCATGGAGAGAAAACAATTGAACAATAATGAGAACAACACATTGAAGTGCAGTTGACTTGTCCAAAGTCACAGAACAAGTTAGTGGCCGAGTCGGACTCAGACTTTGGTCTTTTGATTCCCAGTTCAGACAAATTTGCAAAATCCTTTCAGTACTTCATCTCATTTGGACCTTGTAATAGAAGCCAGATACTAGAGATATTATTCATATAATAAACACTTAGTAAGTGGTATGAAGTTCAGATAAGACATGCTCCCTGCCATTTTGGAGCTCAAAAATCTAGGAGGGGAGTTGATACAGTTATTAATAATGCAACAACAATCAGAACTGCTAAGAGTCATATTCCTATATAGTTCTAGCTATCACACAATAATAATAATGAATAATTATATACTTACATAGTACTGTATAATGTGGCTTGTAATATAATAATAACTACATATTTATATGATGATTTTAATGACTTGAAAAGCATGTTAGAAGGCTTTTTCATTTGTCTCTCACAGCAACCCTCTGAAGCAGGTGCTGTTATCTCATTTGACACATTATTACATGATAAACACAGGGATTTAGATACTAAAGTGCTATGGGAGCGCTAAGGGGAAACTGAGGTTGCCTTTATTACATATTGAGAGCTCAAGGAAGACTAGCTGGTGGGGACTTTGGAAAGAGGCAAAGGGAGATAGGTAGGTTTTTTTTAAAAATTGAGGCTTGACATACTTTGGGCAAGTCATAGCGTCGTCTTCATGACCATCGTCCTCAAGCTTTATCATAACTTGGCAATTCATGTAGTACTTTAAGACTTGTAAAACACTTTATCCCTGTTATGTCATTTCATGCACATTGTACTTGTAAGCAATGGGCAGAGCAGTGGGCCTGGAGTCAGGAAGACCTGAGTTCAAATTCAGCCTCAGACACATACTTAGCTGTATGATCTTGGGCATGTTACTTAACCTTATTTGCCTCAGTTTACTCATCTGTAAAATGAATTGGTGAAGGAAATGACAAACCACTTCAGTATCTTTGCCAAGATAATCCCAAGAGGGATCACAAAGAGTCAGAAATGCCTGAAAAATTTGAGGGTAGGGACCATTTTTATCTGTCTCCAGAACAGAGTACAGTGCTTGGCACATAGTAGACCTTTAATGTTTGTTGAATGGAATGCCAAATCATAATCCTTTCTGTCTGACAGGTTCTTTGTACACAGTAGGAGCTTAATTGATAATTATTTAATGAATGAATAAATGATCGAGAGAGCAACAAGTCCATTGGATCAGGAGTCAGGAGACCTGGGCTTGAGTTCTGGCTCTTTTCCATTAATTTCCTGAGTGACCTTGTGTACATTTTGATCTTTCTGACCCTCAGTTTCTTTTCTGTAAAAGGAGGAAGTTGAACCTGATGGCATCTAGGTCTCTTAGAGCTCTAATGATTGATGACTCTTTGAATGGATGCCAGGAGAAAAGTTGCAGTTGGTGTCTTGTGCTTAGGGGTATGTGTAGTGATAATTTGAAAAATGTTCACATTAATCTTCTTGGATTATCAACCAAAAAGAACAGATGACCTCTTTTCTACATCCCCTTGGAACTATATTGGGTGTGGAAGGGAGTTCCCAGTTGACCTTTGCCAGGTCCCCTAAGGTATAAGACATTAACTCTACTCTGGGTGACACACATAAAGGGGTATGTGTATTGCATTACTGAGTGGATGTCTTTATGAGCCCAGATCCCAGAAAGGTAATTTTGCCTCCTTGGGTCTCAGTTTACTCATCTCTAAAAAGAGGAATTTGAATTCAATGTATGTTTCCTTTTAGCTTAAAAGTCCTATGATCTCAGGCATCAGTGAAATATAGACACACAATAATGCCTTTTTGGATAATTACTAATAACCAGCTTAGAGACGAGCGTGGATCTGCATAACTTATCTTTTTGATAATAACAAAAAGAGTAATAGCTCACATTTATAAAGCTAAAGTTTGCCAAGTGCATTCATATAGCTCTTCCAGGTTTGCAGAACTTGTCTCATTTTATCTCTACAACACTGACAGTTCCTCTGCCTCCAGAATTGCCACCCAGTCTACTCCACGATGGCTGTCTAGGGGTGGGTGGGGCCCATTTTAGGCAAGGGACAGAATCTAAGCATAGGCACAGGGAAGGGAGTAAACAGAGTTTCTACAACTCTGAAATGCAGTAACTCCATATGTGTGCGGTATGTACATTAGTCAAGTTTTCCAAGGGACTAGACAGTCATGATTATTAATATAGGGCTGAGCATTGTGGAAATAGTTCACTTCTTTTGTACCTGGGCCAAAAACAGATGAAGGCTTCCCCAGCATTAGGTGGATCCTCTGGGCAGGATTTATCAAAAAACACAGTTAGGAATCACATAGGATGAGAAAGCTTAGGTGGCTGTAATTTATGCCAGTGCAGCAAGTGCCCAAGCTGATGAGATTTGTGGTTGAAAAGATTGTGTATTAAACAGGGAAATCGCTCTGAGGTAAGTAAAGGATTTCTCTGTCCTATTTCCTGGTCTTTGCTGCTTTTTACTGCAGAAATGCCACCTAAAGGGGAAAAAAGGAAAGATGTATTTTTCTATGTAGAATGAATGGACATTAGCTATACTCTCAGGGAAATTCCATAGAGAGTCATATCTACATCATCTATATCTATGGCTATTGATAGATTTCTCCATATGTATTTATAGATAGAAAAACTTGGATGGATATAGATAGACATAAATAGATATAGGATTGTAGATTTAGATCTGGAAGGGCCCTTGGAAGACATCTAGTCCAACTCCCTCCTTTTACAGATGAGAAAACTGCAGCCTAATGAGGGTAGGTGACTGACCCAAAGCTACACAAGTAGAAGGTGGCAGAATTGGAACTTGAACCTGAGCCTTTTCCCCTCCCTCCCAGTCCACCACCTTTCAAATAATGAAAGAAAGAAAGAATGAATAAATGAGGCCATACATGAAAAAGAAAGAATGAATTAGTATAGGCATGCATTTAAAAGAATGAATGAATGCAGACATGCACAAAAAAGAAAGAATGAATAAATGCAGACATACTTGAAAAGGGAAGAAAAAAAGGATGACTTTTTCAAGCACTTACTTTGTGCCTAGCCTAGAGCTGGGGATAAAAATACTTGAAGAAAAGATGGTCCCTATCCTCAGGAAGCTTATATTCATTCTAATGAGGGAGAAAACATACAGAAAGGAGTGATGGCCAGGAAAGAATGTTTTGGTCTAGAAAATTATAGGGAAGTTTAGTGGGGGAGTAGATTTCCACTCCATGAGATTATGAGCTTACCCTGCACTTCTTTATTGTAAAATGTGGACCATGGTATTACCAACATCACAGAGCTGTTCTGAGGCTCAAATGAGATAATGTATGTGAAGCTCTTTGAAAACCTTAAAGCATTATGTAAATGTTGGTTATCATCATCATCATCATCATCATTACTAAAATTAGTATCTTTTTGATGGGGTCCAGATTGAAAAGGTCCTGGGATAAGTCACTGCCTAACAACTATTCTTTTATATTTAATATTCTGTGGATTTTTACAGAGACAGATTAAAATACCCACTTTTTACAATTGAATCAAAGGCTTAGGCTTTAAGCTCATCCTCTGTAGGCTCTCCAACAACATCCTTGGTATACAGTTCCAGTAGCAGACAGGATGATGGGAACAATATAAATCCTTTCCAATTCCTATATGATTTTCATTTCTTCTCATAGGTCTCTATATTTTGAAAGCTTTTTGTTCCATGAAGATTGGGGATTGAGTACTTGGCATGGTGGCATCCATTAGAAATGTAGACCTTACATAGCTATTATCATTGTGTACCTGGATGGATGTAGTTCCACTATGGTTTGTAGGAAGCTTTGATCTGTATTTCTTTGTGGGAGATTTGTCATCTGTCAGTCCATGAAGGCTTCTGATATATAACTGATTTTTCTTTGCTGGGTTTTTTATAGGTACTAAATTTTGCAGTCTGTAATTCCCATCGTTTCATTGTATAATCTCTATTGATCACTAAGTCTGTGCTTCTTAAGGAAAACCCTTCTATAATTTCCAGTAGCAATGACCTGGTCTTGAATTGTCCACATAAACCTCTCCTTTTTTTTAAACAAACAAATCTGTGTGATAGCCATTCATATAATTCATTATTCTACCTATAATCCAAGCAGAATTTCTCTTCTATGTTATCCCACCATGTCTGTTGGAGGAATGGGGTCAAGATTGAAGGTCAGAGTGGGTGTCCTCCAAGATGGTGGCAATCTTTGAGGTAGTCGGGAAGAGGTAAACCCAAGAAGCTACCATGGGATGATGGTATCAACTTATAATGTCCAGCTGAGAGATCTCAGAGTTCTCAGTCTGGGCTTAGACAATGATGGAGATTCAGGCCAATGGGCTATAAAGTGTGTCTTAGTTTCAAGGTAGAAGAGACCTTAGCTTTACTCTTGGCCTATTGTTAATGTGAATATGGGCAAATCATATAACTTTGCTGAGTTTCAACTTCAAAATGCGTATAAAAATGCCCACAGTTGAAGCTAAAGATATGAGCTAAAGATAAAGATAAATAGAGATAAGAAGATGATCAACAATATGCTATACACATATCAGTTGCTGTAACTGTTCCCCCATGTCTGGGAATGTGTAGACTGGAGGAGAGAATATATATGATGATCATGATTGCTAAGTCTGAAGATTTGAAGGGCCATTGTGCGATAGAGGGATCGGCCCTGTCCTGCTGGATCCCAGCGGATGGGAGTGTGGAGAAGTAGATCTCCAGGCCTGATGGCAGGAGAAAAAAAATGAAGTCCTAACAATGTTCCCTAGGGGAGTGTGCTATCTCAGGTGCCTGTGGTTTTCCCCAAACTGGGGATTTTAAAGTGGTAACTGGATGATCCCTAGGGTGGCTGTAGAGCAAGGCTTCCTATTATAGCCAAAGATGTCACACTCAGGACTGTGGGCAGCATGGGGCCCCCAAAACTCTTCAGTGAGGCCGAAAACCAGATGAAAATGAAATTGGGAAATGTTTAACAAAATAAATAGGAATACGATACAACATTGATGATGTGAGTTTGTGGTTTTCTAAGTCAATGTGAGTTCTGTTTTTATTTGAGTTTGACACCATGGGTATTTGATCTTCTAATGTCTCTGCCAGATGAGAGATATTCTCTCTCTCTCTCTCTCTCTCTCTCTCTCTCTGTTTCTCTCAGATATTCAAGAGGCAAGGTACATGAGTATCTAGAGGTCAAGTGCCTACTCTTTAGAATAAATACACAGAGAATGAAAAACCAGGATCAAAGAAGTAGGTAGGCTAGGCTTAGATACTTCTCTCTGATCTGCTGTATCTTAAACTGGGGCCTTAGCCCTGCCTCCTCCATATACCTGACCAGCAGCACCTTCTTCCTCCCAGACTTCCCTTCCCAACCTCCTCATTAGTCCAAATAGGAGGCAGCTGTGTTGTGGTCCTCTCTGTGGACACCCTGTAAGCCAGGGAATCAGGCGGATTGACTTGGATCCCTGGGCAGAGAGGCTTGAAAGATGTGAGCTCATACAGCTAAGGCAGCCATGGCCCCATGGCCAGTGCTGGGAGGGCAGTCCCCATAGCCTCTGTGGGGGTGTCCAGCAATTGCTCTGTAATCAGCAACACTTATATAAAGAGCTCCTCATTCTCTCTGGGTAATTAAAAGATGCAAACAGTGTGATTTTTAATCAGTTTAGGAGAGGTTCAGGAAATGCCCAAATAGTGGAGTGGAAAGTAGTTTTATTAGGAGAGGGAAGTGGAGGGGAGGGGCCTGGGAAAAATTGAGTGACAGCAACTATGGGGGTGAGGGAGTTATAGAGGTGATAGGGTTATTGGCTGAGGGGATTATATGTGATGGCAATTAGGAATCAGGAAGAAATAGGGCATACACATCAAGGTCATGGGCATGAGAGGGCGAGGAGAGTCAGTGAGGAGAAGGGAGAAGCAGATGATGAAGGGACTGAACCAGGCAGGAGGAGTCATCATTTGCTGGGCTTGATTTGGGAGCTGAGGCAGAACAGCAGTGGGCATTTCTGGGGCCTCTTCCTTGGTCAGCTTTGTGGACATGTTGCCCCCTTACACCACTCCATGCCTCTTGTTTTCCAGGATATTGTTGGGTCATTGTGCAGGGCCTGTACAGTCCATCAGGAAAGTGACTAGTTATCCTGCCTTCCCTGGCCAGCTGCTCCTGCTGAAAGGGAGGTCCACCCAGAGACCCCTGGTGAATTTGGCATGAAACCTTTGCCTGTGGCAGCACCCAAGGCTCTTTTCTCTCTGTATCAACCTATAAATTAGGGGGAATAGAGGGACAACTGTCTCCTTTTACTCTTTGCTTTTTCTTTTTCTTTTTTTAATTTTTTTTAATATAATCTTTTTTTTATTAAATTTTTTTGAGTTACATATTTTCTCCCCATCTTTCCCCCGCCCACCACCCCAAAACAGCCATCCCAGTGTTTCCCCCCTCCCCCAGTCTATTCTCTCCTATGTCACTTTTTG
>CM053582.1:548187864-548236010 GCA_028627135.1 Pseudochirops cupreus
AAGGAAGGAAGGAAGGAAGGAAGGAAGGAAGGAAGGAAGATGGAAGTAATGGATTTCACAATTTCATATAAAACCTTCCTTTGCTATTCTTGTACATGAAACTGCTCATATTCATTGGTGTTTGTCAAGTACAACATGAAAAGATATTTAAAGTGTAAATAATATTATAATATATTATATATAATACAATATATTATAATATAATAATAATATAAATAAATCATGCTGTTCTCTGCCCTGATCAGCTGACAACTTGAATGTTGTGCTTGGTGTCAGGAGGAGGAGTAGTCACCAACACAGGGCAACTGAGGTTTTACTCAAAAGCATCAAGATGTGTGTGTTGAGGGAAGAGGGGAGTGAAGGAAGGATTTCTTCCTCCCTAGGAGACATGATTCTTCCATATATTAGACCACAGTCCTTACATCTTTCTGAATTGTCCATTGTTGAGAGTCACATTTGCCCACAGGACATCACCAGGTTATTGTCAATAACTATCACTGTTATTCACAACAGCTCCCTCTCTACAACACCCCCTGAGAGTCTGACCATGAAAGAATTATTTTTAACATCTTACAGATGAAGAAACTGAAGCTCAAAGAGGAAGGATGATTTGTCCATAGTCTCAAGGCTCAAGGTGTGAGTTGGAAGCCAAGCATCCTAACTCCAAATCAATTTCTTTCTCAACTGTATTAGCTATTCTCAACTAAAAGATTCCTTTCCGATCAACCAATCAAAAATCAATTTATTAAGTACCTTCTACGGATGTGTCAGGCACTGGGCTTGCTGCTAGGGATACAAAGAAAGAATGAAACAATCCTTCTTCTCAAGGGGTTTACATTCTATCAAGGGAAATAAGTACATAAATACATAGAGAATAAACATTAAGGAGGATAAATAAAAATAAATGCAAGGTCATTTGGGAGGAGGGGCACGAGCATTTAGGGGAATCGGGAAAGGTTTCACACAGAAGGTGCTGATTAACAGCCCTATAAGACGTGACCTTGCCTTTACTGTTGGTACAGACGATAAATTTCATTACCTGGCTATGAAATGTATGTGTGAGACTGGACTATGAGGCTATGAAAGGTTTTGGATGGATACTGCTGTGGGATGGGCAGGACAGAGGCTAGAAAATGACTCACCAATTGAGGAGTAGGGCAGTGGGTGGAGTGGACAGTTGGCCTGTCTGCTAGAAGAGTGAAAGGCTTAATTGGATTCAGATGGTGTCAACCTTGCAAATGGGCTGAAGAAAAACGGTGCCCAGGAAAACCAGATTTTAGTGAGAAGAGAAAGAAAGGGGTGGACTTGGAAATGGTAGAGAAGGGTGAGTGGGTTTCAGGGCAATTACTGCATTACTTGGGTCACTCCCCATAGAGAGGCTCAGCCTCCATGCTAATAATTTCATACAATCATAGACTTGGGAACTTAGGGGTCCTTGGACACCTGGAAGGGACCTTAGGAGTCATTCTCATTTTACAGGTGAGGAAACTGAGGCCCAAAGAAGTAACTTTTCCAAGATCACACATAGCAAAATTATCTGACTCCAGATCCTGCACACACTCTCTGCAGAATCACTCAAAAACAGCTGACAGTTATATTTCCTTTGCACTTTATAGAGCACTTTATGTAGACTTTCTTCTCCAGTTTTAATCCTCCACTTACTGGTGGCTGTCCTCTTTTCCCTCCAAAGGACTTTGAATTTATTTTGTTGTTATATGTGTACATACACACATATGCATTTATTTACATATATGCATATATATACATATGTAGATATATCTACATATATTATATCCATTATAAATCTTTATCTTGTTGTTGTTCAGTGGGTTTCACTTGTGTCTGACTCTTCATGACCCCTTTGGGGTTTTCATAGCAGAGATACTGGAGTGGTTTGCCATTTCCTTCTCCAGCTCATTTTATAGATGGGGAAAGTGAGGCAAACAGAGTTAAGTGATTCACCCAGGGTCACACAGCTAGTAAGTGTTTGAGGCCAAACTTGAAATAAGAAAGATGAATCTTCCTAAGTCTAAGCCCAGCACTCTCTCTACTGTGCCACCTAACTGCCCCATAAATCTTTCTATATACATATATCTTTGTATATACATATATTGTGTAATATATATGTGTGTGTATATACATACATACCATACATACACATACACACACACACACACACACATTGGAGCCAGCTTGCCACAGCTGATTGTGGAAAAGTGTTTATATCTCATAAATTGACAGCTGCTATAAATCAGGACCTAATTGTTTTGTTGATAATCTAGACAAGAAAGTGATGAGGAAATGTCAGGAGAAGTACATAATGCATACATTTTTTTCAGTGTCAGTTGTTAAATATTTACTTTTTATTATACAAAAGTAGAAACTGAGGCACAGATACATTATGTGACCTGTTCAGGGTCACAAAGCTAAAAAGTATCTGAGGCAAGATTTGAAGCCTGGTCATCTGGACTGTATGTCTTTTATCTAGCCCACAGGAGATGCATAATAAATACTTGCTGAATGAAGACATGATACACACATTAAAAAATACCTCTGAAAATGGTAGCTAAAGTAGTGGAATCTTATTTTGTAGGTGAGACACATGGCTATTGAGTGATCCAGCTGGGCCTGAACAACAGATCTGAGTCCAAATCCACTATTTTGAGTGCTACACAAGAAAGGGGTCTCCTTTGCCCAGGAAGCTGTGCCCAATATCTCAGGGAAAATGAGAGCTCTCTGGGGATATACCGACACACGCTAAGAGTTACTTTGCATGATAAACTGCCTCTGAAGTCCTGGGCAATCCCCTTCCTCCTCCTTCTCATGACTTTCTTTCTCAGGTGAAATCAAAGGAAAAGGAAAGATATGTGCCCATACCTCAGCTAGGTAATTCTGGCACCAAGGTGGCACAAAGGACAGAGAGCTAGACATGGAGTCAGGAAATTCCAATACTACCCTAGCCACTTACTAACTGTGGGTCCTTGGGAGAGTCACTTGATGTAATTTCAGTTTCTTCATTCAAAACCATTCCAATCATCATTCCTAGTACTTACTATATTGCCTTGCACATAGTAGGGACATAATAAATGCTAGCTATCTGACCCATCCACAAAAGGATGATAACACAAACACTTCCTTTGTGGGGTTGTCATGATGTTCAAATGAGCTCATGCTGGGTATCCCAAAAGTTATAGGGCAATTTTAAGATTTAACAGCTTAAGACTGCACTGAGATTTTGGGGACACCGTTAGTTATTTTTGCTGTCATTATTATTATCTGAAAGTGGGGCTTGGAGGCTCTTCAAGGATTATCAGTCGCAGTAAAGAGGAAGCTGAGAGTCATCTACAAGGGCTGGCATTTTCCTAAGGTTATGTCTCCGTAACATTGTCCCCAGAGAGGAAGAAGTGACCTGACCTTCCCCCTTCCCCTGGCAGCCCTCAATGGCAGAGCTTCATCAATGGAATTCACTTGTCTGCGAAACAGCTCTTGTCTGATCTCTGACCCTGGTCTGGCTTCTGCCTTACCCCTGTTCCAGCCCTGAGCCTCCCAAGAGCTGCTCCTACTCTCTCCACACACTTGGCCTCTGTCTGTTTAATGACCTGTTTCACTCCAGTCACTTCCTCCATCCTGGCCCCAGCTTGGACTCCTGGTCCACCTGCTCAGGCACAGCTGGCTGACCAGATGTTCTTCCCACTCACCTCATCCCTCTCTTGGTCTGGATTTCTTGATTCTGATTTTCTACTACCAATAGCCTAGAAAATCCATCACCTGCTCCAGCCACTGTTCAGGATCATCAAGGACCAAACATCACTCTCTACCCGCTGATCTAGCTCTGGGTCATTGGGCTGCCTTTTTTCTATCAATCAGCTGAACCCCTGTCAGGTCAGAAGTGTATGCCATGGAGGAATAGGTGAGGTGAGCGGAAGCTGGAGGAGGGAGTATAAAGGAAGTTCAGGGCCATTCTATATGTGACGCTCTCCTCCTTGAGGGTCTATGAAAAATGCAGCTTCCTGGGAAACAAGGGATCTGTGACCCAGGAATCTAATTTGTAGGTCAAATCAACAAGTAGTTAGTAAATATTTACTTATGCTAACGTGCTAGGCACTGAAGATAAACAAAATCAAAAGATTGGTCTCCCATTCTTGATATCCAAGGTCACATGGGATCTGGAACTGGAAAAAACCTTAGAGATCATCTTGTGAGATCTCTGCATTTTACAGATGACAAACTGAGGCCCAAAGAGGTCACACAGTTAGAAAAGCACAGAGATGGGAGTCTGATTCCAGACCTAGTGATCTCTCCCCTCCACCATGGCTGTCCCTCTGCTTCCCATGAGCCTATAAATAGAATGGAAAATCATAGAATCAAAGATTTAGAGCAAGAAAGGATGGGAAGCATGATCTAATTCAATCCCCTCCCTTTACGGATGAGAGAAGGGAGACCCAGAATGGTTGAGTGACTTGGTCAAAGTCATATAAGAAATAATTAATGGCAGAGGCAGAATTCAGACCCAGATTCTCTGGGACTAGCAATCTTTCCACTGCCCCATGGAACAAACAAAAGAGAATGAATGAGTAATGAGGGTGGCTGCCTGCCCGAAGGCAAGGGCTGACTAGGGCTGGATTACCTATAACCTCCCTTTAATTGTGTGGGTTAATCTATTCTATCAAAATTGCCCTAAAAATGAAAATAATTGCCTTTACAAGTTCTTATTCAACCAAAGCTATACCAAAAGTAGCTTCAATAGGGAAGGAGAGCAACCAAGCATACATACTAACAACCCCAACATTTTTCTGACCAATGTTCCTCCAAATTCTTCCAACTCCTACTTCACCAAGGACACAAGCATCGTCTGGGCCTGGGCATTCTCCTCATCCCATCTCTACATCTGGCCTGAATGTCTAAGGATGGGACAGCTTCCTCCTCTGCCTGGCCCTGCTCCCCAGCCTTTCCCCTAACTTTAGCTTTGGATCAATGTCCTTGAAGTCTCCAGACCCTTTCTACAGGGCTCTGTCCCTCTTTACCACCTGAGGACCTCTTTCATGCCACCTGCCCTGTGCTCACAAGTTTCTAATTTTAGCTCTACCTCCCCTTCCCCCAAGCACAGACATGCGGGTGGCAGGTGGGGGAAGGAAGATAGCCAATGGTGAAGTTTATTGGAAGTGGTCGGGCCATGGAACTATGCCTGCTTCAATGTCAACATCAGTGTGTCCCCTTCTTCTCCTCCCCCCACCAGAAGGCAAGGACATTACCTATTCTCTGGAACCCCTTGACACTTTCAAGTAATGAATCAAGGAAAGCCAATGTGGCAAAGCCTGCCAGTGCCACATACTAGAAATTGTGCCACACTGGAAGCCCCAGCTCTGACACTTGCTAGATACGTGACCTTGGGCACATCATTTTATTTCTCTGAGACTTGTTTTTCTCTTCTGTAAAATGAAAGGGATTGGAATATATGGTCCCTAAGGCCCCTTCCAACTCTAACTATTTACCTGATTGGTGTGAATGGAAAACTAACTGTATTCTCTAAAGTCGAGAGTCACCTGGGGATGCTGGATAAAGTCAAGAGTTATCTGGGGATCGTGGATAAAGTCAGAAATCATGATGATACTGAATAAAATAAACAGTCACTTGGGGATGCTAAATAAAGAAAGAAATCATCTGGGGATCCTGGATAAAGTTAGTAATCACTTGGGGATGCTGGATAAAGTCAAAAGTTATCTAGATATCTTTAACAAATCCAGGAATCATGATGGGATCCTGGATAAAGTCAGTAATCATTTGAGGATGCTGGATAAAGTCAAGAGTTCTCTGGGAATACTGGATAAAGTTAGTAGTCATTTGTGGATGTGGAATAATGTCAAGAGTTATCTAGGGATGCTGGATAAAGGCAGGTATTATACTGAGATCATAGATAAAGGCAACAGTCACTTGGGGATGCTGCGTAAAACCAAAAATCACCTGGAGATCCTGGACAAAGTCAGGAATCATGTTGGGACCCTATATTAGTCACTTGGGAATATTGGCTAAAACCAGGAGTCCCTTGGGGATGCCAGTGTATCAAGAGTTATCTAGATATGCTGGGAAAAAGCAAGAATCATCTGAGAATCCTAGACTTCCAAAGACAAGAAAGTGCTTCAGGGACTCCATAAATGACAGTAACTGGAATTTGCATTGTGTTTCATGATTTACAAAGCACTTTCTAGGGAAAAAAAAGCTAAGATTTCTATTCACTGTCTTACTTGATCCTCAAGTAAGGAGATAACTAGTAAGGATATTGTCAGCCTTCATTTTAGAGATGAGGACACTAGAGCGCCATGATGATTACAAGACTGACTCAGGATCCCCCAGCCAGAAAGTGGCAGAGCTGGAATCTTGACGCTCAAATCGGTGCCCCTCCCCACTTCTTGATAGCTCCCACAGTGGCTACTCTGGAAGTTCCAAACTTCCTTCTAGCAGCAAAGACAAGAGTCAGTAGAAAAGTAATTGGCTGATAAGAACCATAATGATTTAGATGCTCTAGCCTAGATTTCTTTAACTGACATAGATTAAATAGGATGGCTTCCCCGCACAAGGAACCTGATTTTGTGTGGTTCAAAATGTGCTCAGACAACTTGCCATTATGCTAAGCGGTACAATGTTGCCCCGGTTGCATCTCGCTTTCATCATAAATCATCTCTGGCAGAACCCAAGCGAGACGGCGCCTTAAATACACACATTTAGCATGGAGGGTGGGCAGAGGGGTGGGAGGCTGTTTAGAGAGAATGGTGCATGGATTTCTTCTCCCTTCCAGGCCCCACTTCCCCTCTTGTATCTTGGAGCCAGGATGATGGGCATTCCCAGAAGCAGTACTGACGTGCTTCATTTCAAGAAGCTTATTTCCAGGAGCCAGTGCCAGATAACACTTGAATATCCTCAGAGATGTAAATTATGTGGGTTGAACTAATGAGCTATATATGTATCTTTCATCCCCTAATTAACTGTGGTTTAATGAATTTCTCAATACATTGCTGCTGGAATAGCCTCCCGGCTCCAAAGACTTTTTTCCTTTCCGTTTCAGGTAAATATTTAAACACCCCGAATTAAAGAGAGCACTAGGGCCCAAAATTGGAGTCTTGGTTCTCTCCAACATAATTAGGCCCCTGTCTCATTGATTCAGTGTTTTCTTTCTTTTTTTTTTTTTAATTCTCCTCTCAAGGCAGCATTGGAGGGGAATCCCAGGAGCTGTAGCCCCTGGGCCCGACTCATGACCTGCTAAGAGCTCAGGTGATTCCAGGTTACTCCCTCTCTCCTTCAGCAACCATCCCAGCTTTTCTGCAGAACTTTGTCCAGATGGAGAAGGGAAATCATGACCTCCTTCCTCCCTCGAACAACAGTGACCATCTCACCAACCATGCCCCAGAAAACGTGAGAGAAAAGTGCCATTGACAGTTATCTGCCCCCTATTGATGGCTTCAAGACTCAGGAAAACAGAAGAGTATCCATCCCACCACCACCCAAGAATCTTTCCCATGAGTCTGAACTCAGCCTTGTCTCTTCCATCCAGGAACATGGCCAACACATCTTCCCATCTAGGTAGTCAACTAATCGCATTAAGGTGTTAATGACTGATAATTCCAGGAATTATTCCTCCCCTGGGGATTTTTGTTTTAATAAGAGAAACTGCATGATGGAAAAGCTATCAAGACCTCCAGGAATAAATCCCTGATGTTGGAATTCCAGGCATTGTGTTTGTCTAGACCTTACTGTATGTAGGGATGAAAAACAGCAGAGATGCTGGTGCAAAGAGATAGCTCCTACATATATAAGACCAGGGAGACAAAAAGCTAGGCGTGCCAATTAGCCCTGCTATTAGCTATATGTTTGATGTCTCAGCTGGTTTCCTCATTTTCTGCTTTCTGGATGCCCCAAAAATAAATGCTGACACATCTCATATCCCCATTACAACTACTTCTCATCTGTCTGGACTTATTTGTTAATAATCACAGTGTGTCACAATGAATAGAGAAACCTCCTGGGACAAAGGAAGATCTGGATTCGAGTCCCAACTTTGACTTAGTCTCTTAATCTTAATCTAAAACATAATTGTGTCAGATTCTAATTGAATAGCAAGTGGCATCTATATTGGTAGAGGGAGTTTCCTCACTGGGATCTCTTTGATTTCTGATGACCTCTGAGGTTCCCTCCTGTTCTGAAGACTATAATCCTACCGGATGCTCCACACAGACCCTGGCAGGCCCTACTCTGGTCACAACTGTGGGCTGATGGGAAGAAAACCATTTAAGAGAGAGATGGGGAAGAAAGAGGAATGCTAGGAGACCTCTCTGGCTCTACAATTCTATGATTCTATGATTGAACACAGTTCACAGCTAAAAAGGCCATGTGGGGTTAATGCATTTGACCGGAGAGCACAATTCAAATCTGAAAACTCAGAGCAGAGGTTGTTAGGACTTCTGCTGAGAGTCTGTATTTTCAACCCTTTCTCTCCTTTTTTTTAAAATGCTAGCTCTTTCCTGTTTCAGCTTAGGGCTAGGTCTGGCAATAAGACTGTGGGAGGGAAGGGGAGAGAAGAAAAGAGTACTCTTCCCATCCCCACCTCCCGCCACCACCCGGCTAGACTCCCATTCACATTGCTTCTTCCTTCTTCTCATTAGCTATGCAGTTCCCCTCCAATGCTAAGACATCTCTGAAATCGAGGACTATGTGAGAAAAGCAGATTAGTTTCCCTTCTTTTCACCCTCACTCCCCCCCTGCTGCCTTCCCTAACTCTAGCGACTCTATCTAGGGAAAGGGGTGTTTGACATTTGAGTTAAACACCAGGAAAAAGGTCTTAGTATCTGACACCCATTAAGAGAAAGAACTACTTGACATCTAAGGTTGCCAGCCAATTAGCATTCAGCACCAACCCTGCAAACTCAACACATCCAAAACCAAACTTGAGTTAACAGAACTTTGGAGCTAAGAAGACGTTCAAAGACGGGCTCTCTTACTTTGAAGATAGGAAGGCTGAAACCCACAGAAGTCAAGGGACTTGACCAGGCTCACACAGGCAATTGATTCAAAGTTAGACCCATTCAATCAACTATAGAATTATAGACCTAGAGCTGGAAGAGACACTCAGAGGACATCTTGTCCAAGTTCTTCATTTGACAGATGAGGAAATCCAACAAGAATCTATCATTAAGCACCCACTGTATCCCAGGCATGGTAGTAGCTCAAGTATATCCAAGAACCTCAAGCTTCTCACTTCTCACACAGTCTTTTTTTCTCCTACAAAATATCTCCCTCAGGGTTCAACATCCCTCTTTTGTCTCAAACTCAGCTCACCTATAAAATGTCATTGTAAGACATACAGCTTCAAAATGTAGGAAGTCTTCCCTTTCCATCATCCACAATTAAGCTGTTCTCAAGTCTTGTTGATTCTTCCTTTAATAAATGCCTTTCTCTCTATCCATTCCCTCTTCCATCACCAAGTTCAAGCACTCATCTAATTCCTGAAAGATTTTCATGGCCATTTAGTTGGTCTCTGAGTATCCAACGTCACTCTGATCCAACTTATACTGCCTACCATTTCCAGGCTGATATGAGAAGCATTATGGCTCAGTGGAAAGAGCCTAACTCCGGAGTCAGAAAAATTAGGTTCAAATTCCACCTTTTCCATTTACTATCTATGTGACCTTGGGTAAGCCACTTAACAACCCCCCTATCCCGGCCTCAGTTTCCTTATTTTTTAAATGAGGGCATTTGTCTAGATGGCCTCTGAGAGTCCTTCCAGTTGAAGATCTATGATATTTTAATATTGTTTTATTATATAAAGCTTTATTTTCTATGACATACTAAAGTAAAATGGCTTTATTATAACCTATAATGGTCCCCTATTACCTATCACCTTGATTCTAAACCTGGCATCCAAAACCCTCTACTATCTGGTAATGCTTTATCTCTCACAAATCTCTAACCTGCAAACTCTGTACCAGTCAGACCTTTTCTTTATCTTGCTGTTCCCATCAAAAGCTATTTTACCTGCTACCTTATCTCAAAGCTTTTGTTTATATTTTGTTTTTCTTCCCCCAACCTATCATGGTTGGCCTCTGCCTCGCAGAAGTGAATAGAGTGCTGAATGTGGAGTCAGAAAGACCTCAGTTCAAATCCTGCCTCTGACACTTGCTAGTACTGTGACCAGGGGCAAGTTAGTAAACCTCTCTGAACCTCAGTTTCCTCACCTGTAAAGTGGAGACAATTATACAGTAATGCCTACCTCCCAAGGTTGTTGTGATGCTCCAACAGATGATATTTGCAAGGGACCTTGCAAAATTTAAAGTGCTATGTAAATGTAAGTCATTCTCATTATCCAAATCCTCCCCAGCCTATGTCCAGAGGAGTTCCAGTGGTTGCAAAGCATAGTGGCAGAAACTTAATCAAGAGGAGACAGAAAACTGAATTGGACAAGAACCTCAATAAGGTTGAAGGAAAAGTGTCCATATTTTTCCATTAGTGTAATACGCAATCAAAAATCCATATATGGGGAAGGAGGATACATGATTTTTTAAATAGTTATAATTATTGAAACAAATTTACTAGCATGACATCTGTGCTAATGAGTCACACAGCAAAGGAGGTAGGTAAGTGGAAGGGGAGTGGCCCTGGGGTCCTACTATTTTCCATGTGCTGACTAATTAGATGAAATCATTTCCTGCTAACAATCCCAGGCAGGCACACTCCATGATCAGACAAATAACATTTGGTCCATGGGCTGCATGTTCAACTAGGGAATGAATGCTCTGATTGGAGGCAAGGGCTTAGGACAGGAACAGTTGGGTTGGGAAATAGAAGCTCCAAAGGGACCCTAGTGGGCCTTTAGTCTAACCTATACCTCTCCTCTAACTCATGGCCATCCTGGCTCTGTTTGAAGACTGCTAGTGAGAGGGCAGACTATCACACTTTGGGGTAGCTGTCTATGATTGTTAACAAGTTTCTCCTTCTTTGCAGCTGAAATCCAGGGTCTGAAACCAGCTGATGTGCTCCCTTCCCCAGGGCATGGGTCATGAGTCACTGTTTCCCATGCAGAGGTAGAGAACCTTCAGCCTCAAGGTCATATGTGGCCTTGAGGCTGCAAGTTCCCCACCTCTGTCATAGAGCCTCTGGAATTTGATTCAACCACAGAGAAGTCTCCAATGATATTCTAATTGCATCCCACATTGAGACCAAGTGCAAGTCTATAATGAACTCAGGTTCAAGTTTATATAATGCCCTGCTTCATCAATTTCTAACCTTACTCCCTAGACTTTGAGTCCTGCTGTGTTGGTTCTAATCTGTTAATTCTATGTCTCCTGGTCCTCACTTGCACTTGGTACATGAACTGTGCTTTTTAAAATCTAGATCAATGATTTCACTGACATAGGGAACTATACTGAGCAAATGCCCTCAACTGAGACAGTTCCAAAATATTTTGAAATTTATAGTCTTTTTATTGCATAAGATTTATTTTTTTATTTGATTTTTAATCTGAACTTAAGAAATAAAACAAGAATTTCCATAACAAAGTCGAAAAGAATAAAGGATTACTGCACATAAAACTGCACATCTATTCTGTACCTGTTGCTTTTCCTTTTAAATGCATAATGAAGTTCTCATGGAACTTTCTTTTTCTCCCTCCCTCTCCCCTGCCACGTTATGGCTATCATGACACACAAATATGTACGAATATGTAAAACCATACTATACATACTTCTATTCATCAATTCTTTCTCTGGATGCAGATAGAATCTTCCTTCGTCGGTACTTTGTAGTAAATGTGGGTATTTATAATAATCAAAATTACTTGGTAGATCAAAGTTTATTTTAAAACAATATTGCTGTTACTGTATACAATGTTCTCTTGGTTCTGCCCCTTTTGCTCTTTATTATTTCATGCAAGTATTTCTATGTTTTTTTCTAAAAACTTCCAACTCATGATTTCTTATAGCACAGTATGAAATTTATAGTCTTAGAGAATTGCTTGATGCACGAAAAATTGAGTGACCTGCCTACAGTCACAGAATCAGTATATGTTTGAAATGAGTGTGGGCTGTAGGTCTTCCTGACTGTAAGAGGGGAGCTCCATCTTCCATGTCACACTACCTGTCGAGTCTGTCTGGTCCCCTGCTTTGGAATTTCATATTGAATGTTTGTGTGACAAAGTTCCCATCTTGGTGAACTGCCTCAAGTCTTAGGAAGTAGCATAGTCAAATTGGAATTACAGGTCTCACAGCACTAGACATGAGTTCTAGTACCTTGCACCTTCTTCAATGGGGCATGTAATTCATCTGACTGGGCCTCAGTTTCCCCATCTATAAAATGAAAGGGTTGAACTATATGATGACTAAGGACCCTTCCACTGGTAATGTTTTATGACTGAGTGATTTTCCTTACTGTCTGATGTGGACCATTTTATGGACTAGACTAGAACAAGAGTTCATAACCTTTTTATGACACAGATGCCTTTGGCAGTTTGGTGAAGCCTATTTTTACAAAATAATTGGCTTTCTGAAATTCATAATATAAGGAAATTATTCAGGACAAGGTTAGTGAAAATAAAGATATGTTCTTACCATTAAAATTCACAGAACCCTTGAGGATCCATGGACACCAAGCTAAAGACCACTAAACTAGAAGGACCAACTCCAAATTAGATCCAACAAAATCTAGATCTGTGACCCTATGACCACGGAATGTTCCCTCTCAATCAATGAAAAAATATCTTTTAGTAAGTTGTCTACTATGTTCTAGGTACTGGTCTAGACACTGAAGATACAAAGACAAAAATGAACCTGTCTCTGTCCTCAAGAAGCTTACATTTTCTATAATAAAAATCCTAAAGGAGCTCACATTCTCTATAACAGCAGTTCTCAACCTGTGGGTTGTGACCCCTTTGGGGGTCAAATGGGGTTGCCTAAGACCATCAGAAAACACACATTTCCTATGGTCTTAGGAACCAAGACACCGCTCCTCTATCCATCTCCAGGTGGGTCCGCCCACATGTAGATATGCCCACATACAAGTATTAAAGGGTTGCGTAATTAGGAAGGTTGAGAATCACTGCTCTATAATAAAAGTCCTTCAGTGAAGTCTTCTCCCAAAGCTTCACAGATGGTAACCTCAGACTTTTGACCTCAAATTTTCTTTCCAAGGCTAAGGCAGAAGCATAAAAGCTCTAGGTGGTATCATCACACCGGTAGGTTTGCAGGAATAGGTCCAACAATGTCTTTGTATATCTGTTGTCTGAGTTCAGAGGGGCCCGTCATCAGAATATTGGCCACTGGGTGATGAATTTGCGCAGCCATAAAAAGTCACGACAACTATCTATTAAGTCATGGAAAGCTTGTGATTTGCTCCAGTGGAGGGTGGATCCACGCTGATAAAGTCACAGATTCCTGAAGTATTCTAATAAAAAACTTCCATCTCTGTGTAGAGGAGAAGAGAACAAAGACCTTCCTGGTTCTTTTCCTCCGTCATGAAGTAGCAGTTGTCTTTTAAGTTCCTTTGCCTCAAAAAAAAAAAAACAACCACCACCCCTAGTCAGAACTCTCCCCCTTTTCAAACTCTCAAGCCATCCAACCAAAAAGAGAAATTCACAAAACCATTTAGAACTGTGGTTCCTAACTCATTCTGTGTTTGTCATGGACCTTTCTGGCAACCTGTTGCCCCATTCTCAGAATAGTGTTTTTAAATGCATAAAAGAAAATTTAAAGGATTGCAAAAGGAAAACCATTATATGAAATAAAGTTACCAAAGTATTTTTAAGCCAAGTTCATAGACCCCATATTAAGAACATAACCTTCTCTGGCACTTAGGAGAGTGCCAGGCACATGATTGGACTTAATAAATGCTTGTTGAATGATAAAAAAAGAATCATAACCTTACATGAAGAAAGAAATATTGTTAAAAGGTGTATGACTGACACCTCCCTTTTTTCCCTGGTGAGTTCTGGGTATTTTTTCCACTTATCAATTCACAGTAGAATGATTGGTTTTTCTGGTTTCAGTTGAGACTGTGTTTTCAACATACTTACTGTAACAAAATTCTACTTCCACCAATTTAGATACCATAATAATCAATCAGCAAGCATTTGTTATCATAAAGTAGAGATAGAACAGTATAGGTTAGTTTGCTATAATGGAATTTCACTTAGAGAACCAGCAGCATCTCTAAGAAGATAACTTGTTCTTATAAGCTCAGGAAAACTTGGGGTTGGCCCAGAACAAGATGGCAATCTCCAACCTCCCTCCATCCACCATGAAAGTGGTACCTTCTCTAGCTAGTTAGAACCTGATTTTCTCCTTTGAGCTAATGTGAAGCATCCCTCTTGGACCCCATTGGGCTAGCCAGCACCTCCTATTTGTCATGATAGAGACACTGTATCTAAGGATCCACCCTCTAGCTGATCTGCCCTTTGAGTGTTTTGCATTATAAAAAAATTTTTAATCCCTGTTGTATTCCTAGTGGCAGAGGGCACTGTCAGCTCAGCTCAGACCGCCTTCCACTTGATACAGGCATTTTCTAAGCTACTTTGCTTGCATATTAAAATCCTTTCTAATATCCCTACAACCTGTTTTCCAAATCACTGGTTACTATTTTTCATGCCTTTGACAATGAGAAGGCAGTCCCAATAAAGCTGGCTTTCAGGCTGAAAAGAGCTTTCTAATTAAGCCTTTATCTACCATGTGTCACCTTCAAGCCACCGCTTCCCCTCCTGGCCCTAGAGGAGAACAACATGGCTTCCACTGTAGAGAACTAGGCACCAAGCATCCCACCCTCACCTCTCTAGCCCCAACTCCCTGTGTCTCTAGTGCTCCAGCCCTGTCACTCAAGAGGTACTCTGAATTAAAAAGGCAGGCTTGATGAGAGTCCTTTGAAAGTCCTGGCCTATCTCTGGGCCACCTGACTGGTTTTCCCTGCCCAGCCAGGGACCGCTGGTGTCAAGGCCCACCTGACCTGCAGGCAGGTATCTACAGTTGCCTCTCTGCTCTCAAAATGTTTCTACATGCTCACTATGTGCATGCAATCCTACCCCTGCAGGTGCCTCCTTTGGGGCTGATTGCTCTACTCTCCAGACTCCTAGAGATGGAAAGTCGTATGAGCAGTCTCTCATTTCTCATTTTGAGCTCAAGCCCCGTGGCCTACCTGAGATCTAGCCCAATTCCTATAGGTTCTAGTGACCTCTCACCCCCCAAAATAACTTTCTGTTTGTTTTTTGGAGGCATACACATATGTATTTAATTATCTGTGTTCTGGCTTTTTATTTCCACTAAATGCAGACTCCCTGAGAGCAGGACTACCCTCTACCACTCACCCCTCCTGTTTTCCTTTCTTTCAATATCATAGGGAGAAGGGGCCCTGGACAAGTCTTTTTACCTTTTTTGGTTAATGTTCTCATATCCCTCATAGTGTCCCCAGCTTCTTATATCATTTCTTTCTAATCCATTCCACAAATCTATTTAAAGTACGGACTATGTGCCAGATACTTTGCTGTGGTGATAGAATTCTAGATCCAGTGCTGCAAATGACCTCATAGGTCACTTAGTGTAACTCCCTTTCCTTAATAGATAAGGAAATTGAGGTCAGAGGGTGGCTAGGTGGTGTAGTGAATAGAGCACCAGCCCTGGAGTCAGGAGGACCTGAGTTCAAATCTGACCTCAGACACTTAACACAAAACTAGCCATGTGACCTTTGGCAAGTCACTTAACCCCAAATGTCCTGCCCTCCCCTCTCCAAAAACGAGAAAAAAAAAAAAGAAACTGAGGTCCAGTGAGGTTCAGTGTCTTACTTGTCCAAGTAGATACATCAGAGGTGAGATTTGAACCCAGGGTCTCTAAATGCAGAACCAGGACTCTTTCCCCCATACCATGATACGTCCACTGCTCTGTGTTTGCCCTTGCAAGCCCAGTGCCTAACACAGTGCCTGGTGCTTGATAAATGCCAGTCCTATAAGAAGTCCACTGTATTTGGGGTCAGAGGACCTGACTCTGTCACAAACTGTCTGTGTGACTTTGAGCAACTCATTTAACTTCCCTAGTTATCAGTTTTCCCATCTGAAAAATGAGGGGATAGAAATAAATCATCTCCCAAGTCTCTCTGAGCCCTGAATGTATGTTTCTATGACCACGGCACAGTGCCTGGCACACAAGGGACAAGAAGAGGGGACTGAAAAGCTTAACTCATCCTAAGCCAGAAAAGTGACTTAACCAGAGGCCCTTCACCCTGTTACATCAAAAAAGAAGAAAGTAAAGATGCAAAGGCCATCCCATCAACTTTCCAGGCCTGGTTAGTTTCATCAATACCACCGAGATTGGCCATGTGTTACCTAGCCCAGGAACAGCACACGGTCCCTGCCTAATGGGCCTTTCAGCAAAAAGGATAACTAACCTGAAAGCCAAAGCCTTGTTTCTGTCAAAACCTGTCTATACCTGAGATGCCAAATAGAATTCCACATGAAGACTACCTGACTGTGACCATCCAAGAAACCATTCCAAATGCTCTACTGACCCCCAAGCCACCACCTGGGAATGAAATTATTTGGAATCAATGACCAAAGAGCCTTGATGCTGGAGGGGAGGGGAGAGGAGGATCTCCAGAACAGAGTAAACACTCATCCACCTGGAATGGCTTAGGCCCAGATGGCCTGTCTAGCATTCAAATTCAAGCTTTCAATTCATTTTCATTCAGCTTTCTTCAGTTTGGGTTTTGTTTTTTGGGTTGTTTTTTTTTTAATGTTCTCTTTTATCGACCATTGTATAAGTTTCTCTGTCAGAAGTCAGATCCAGTATCAGATGGCCCGGGCTTAAATCTTGGATCCAACATTTCCTACTTTGATGACCCTGGGTAGGTCACAACTTTTCCGGTTCCAAGGGTTGTCTTCTATAAAAATAAGGGAATTAAACTAGGTGACTTTGCCCTCATAGCTCTAGATCAATATTCCTGTAAGTAACCTTTGAAAATATAAAATAGATAAAGGATTTAATTTCTTCTTTTTTATAGATAAAAATTTCAAAATAAAAAAAAGCCAGCAGACTTCAGTCTTTTCTATATGAGAGGGAGGGAGGGAAGGAAATAGGGAGGTAAAGGGAGAGGGAGAGGGAGAGAGTGGGAGAAAGGGAGAGAGACAGAGAGAGAGAGGGAAAGAGAGAGACAGAGACAGAGAGACAGAGAGACAGAGAGAGAGAGACAGACAGACAGAGAGACAGAGAGACAGAGAGACAGAGAGAGATAGACAGGTTGACTTTTAGCGAGCCCTGTCTGTCCAATGTTTGACAAGAGAATTCAAGGAAAGATCTCAGTTGGGTTAGAATCCTTTACCTATCAGTGGTTTGGTAGCTGGCCCATACTACTCTATGCCACCTTCCATACTTAGTATCTATATATTTTATAGATGCACACATATATATTTATATACATATGTATATATTCCAAAAGAGACATTTGTTAAAGTTTTATCTCATTATTTTTGAAACCATGATTAATTAGGTTCAACAAACATTTTTTAATTAGATTATTTCATTTTCATAGAATCTAGGTAGAGTGCCTAAAGTGTCTTTTGCATAGTAAAGCCATTCTTACGCTCTGAAACTGGGGTCTGAATTTTTAAAAAATATTTTAATAATTATATTTCAATATAATTAATTGGTTTCCTTTTTAATCCTAAGAACTTTATCTTATGCATTTTAAAATATTATTCTGGCTTTTCCAGACTGCCAGAGGGGTACCTGAGACATGCACACAAAAAGTTAAATACCTTTAGTCTAGATCAGTGGTTCTCAACCTTCCTAATGCCACGACCCTTTAATAGTCATATGTGGGTGTGTCTGCATGTGGGCGGACCCACCTGGAGACAGATAGAGGAGGTTCCTAAGACCATGGGAAATATGTGTTTTCTGATGGTCTTAGGCTACCCCTGTGACCCCTGTGAAAGTGTCATTCGACCCCAAAGGGGTCATGACCCACAGGTTGAGAACCACTGGAGATGATAGATAGACAGACAGACAGACAGACAGATAGATAGATAGATAGATAGATAGATAATGTGCACACATTCACCATATAATCATAAATATACCACAATATACATTCACCAGGTATAGTATACTCATATACATATATGCATATATTCAAATATGTATATACATACAGACAGACAAATAATTGTGCGATAGATATGTGTGTGGGAGTAGGGTCTAAATTGATGACTTCTTTATGCTGAAAGTTCCCATCCAGGTAATTCCCTCCACCACCTCTTCTGTGGCAGAGTTCGAGAATGTTACCTAGGGCATTATGGAGGTAAATGACTTGCCCAGAGTCACAAGTCAGTATGAATAGACATAAGACTCCAAGACCAGCCCCCATCCACAAAGCTGCATTGCCCCTCACATTCACATGCACATATATACTTGGGGAAATCTAGGTCACGTCACCAACTTAATTATATTGAAAATTGTCATAGCCCTGGGAATGTAAGCTCTGAGGCAAATACTGTCAGCCACCAAGTTGTATATCTCCAATAGATCATCAACTCTGTCCATGACCTAGAGCTCTGAAACGGTCCATGGCGCAATTTCCCAAGCAGTCAAGATTCACTGCAGTCCATCTAGCAGTTCTCCCATCTCTCAGGGCTGGGGCTGGGGCTGGGGCTGGACCCAGCAGAAATGAATTGGGTATCAAGGATCAGCAGATGGAAAACACTGAAAACCACACCCAAGGTTATAGTCTTATCACGGACAATCAAAAGGAGAAAAAAAGTGTGTTCTTCTTCCTGGCCTTGCAATGTGGAATGTATTTTCCAATAACCATCTTCAAATGTAAAAGCCAAAGCAAATCTGGAAGGCTGCCAGGGACCCTCAATCAAGAGGCTATTTTTCATTATCATTAAAAAGCATCAGTGAGGTGCTGAAGAGTGAAAAATGAGAGCAAAACCAACCCTTTGCACCTGCCTTTAAATCTCGCCCCCATCGAAGGTCTTATCTTAACAATATCACTTTGAGGCTCCTAGATTGTCAGAGATGGAAAAGAGCTTAGAGATAATGGAGTCCAACACCCTGATTATACAGATGATCAAGTGAAGACCCAGAGAGGGAGACTGACTTTCCCACGATAGCACAGGTAGAGAAAGTAGAGTCAGAGTGGTGACTCAAACTCGGGTCTCTTGACACCCAAGCCAACGCTTGTTCTATACCAACCACAACACCCCTTAAGCTCCGGACATCTTGTGTTCCCACATGAATTGGGGGCATTTCTGTAGGCTGCTCTGCCAATACGTGGGCTGAACTAAATGATTCTGATCCATTCCAGCTCTAAACTAAGGGTCCTGTGGTCCTGGGTCAAAAACCAAACTCAATATCTCACAGCCCAAAGGGGAGGGGCACCAGGAGAAGTGTGTTTATCACTGTCTACTTCATACTGTACTTGCCTGTGTAACCTAGCTTCAGACTGGCAGTGACAGGAGGTTGGAGACCAGGCCTTACTCATCTCCGTATCTCACTGAACATGCCATTGGGCATTGTCAACCATGCATTAATAATACATTGCAGACGGTGTCATGGATTCTCATCCATAGGATGGAAATAATAACACCTATAGTACTACCTTGCAGGGCCTCCTCCTCGGTAGGGTAATGACTGCCTTTACCTTTCCCCCCATTGTACTAACATATAGTAAGTGCTTCATAAATATTGACTAGACTGAGACTAAGTAATGTACATAAAGCCCTTAGGATCACAGGATTCCAGATTTCGAGCTACAAGGGACTTTCAAAGCCTTTTCGTCCAACTCCCTCATTTTATAGATAAGGAAACCGAGTCAGAGAGGTTAAATGATTTGTTAGTCTATACAGCTAGCAAGTCTGTGGTAGGATTTGAATTCAGGTTTTCCTGAATATTCTACCCACTACGCCATCTAGTTGCTATTCCACATACTTTTAAATGATAAATGCTGGTTATTTTTAAATGTTCATTCATTTTGGCACAAGAATAAGATGGGAAGTTTGAAGCAAGAAACATTCAGAAGTTGGGAAATGAGGAGAATTTGAACAAGTCCATTGACTGATCCCTTCACTCTGAGCTGAGATACCCAAACCATCCTGGAGAAATTAGAATTGCTGGAGACATTTCTAGGAGGTGGCAGTAATTCCCAAATTATGCCTCCAGGCCTCAAAAGTCATTCTACTCCAAACCTTTCCACTATCAGATTAATCTTTAGTGTAAAAATCTCTGGTTCTATAGTCAAAAGACCTATGTTCGAATGCTCTCTGACACTGACTTCCTCTATGACTTTAGTGAAGTCACTTAGGTTATGTCAGTCTCAGGGTGTTCTTCTGTAAAATGGGAGTTGAACCAGATGAGTTTTGAGGTCCCCCTCTACCTCTAGGTGTATGACCTTATGCTATGCTGATCACATCACTATTTCCCACCCCAAAAGCTTTCAGAGCCTCCGTCTTGCCAATACCATGAATGTCCATACTCCTTGGTCATCTTTCAACATTTCACAATCTGATCCAAACCTCCATTTCCAGCCTTATCTCCCCTGACTTTCTAATATTTATTCTCTATTTCTACTAGGCTGGTCTACTCACTGTTCTCAAAAACATGATATAAAAAAGTTCCCTTACCTTCTGCTCCCATCTTCTACCTTTCCAGTCTTCAGCCCATGCTCTACTCTGTGTCTCCATGATCCACTGTCTGAATGAAGCAGCCCAGGTCTCCCACATCTGACATTTTATCAGCCAGGTACCAGTGCTGAGCACAGAAGGAGAACCTATTTGGGAGGGCCCATAATAACTATAGGCTAAGTAACTTTTCAGAACCAAAGATCTGATCTCTCCCCTCTCTCTCTTCTCCTCTCCTTTGTTCTCCTATCAAAATTTATTCATTCTAATTGTAAAGTTCTCCTAATTGTAAAGACTCCTAATTACAACGTTCTGAGAATTCAAAGACAAAATTAGCAAATCAGACAGACCTTGCCTTCAAGAAGATCAACTTTCTACTTTCCTGTCTTTTGCCTCAGGTATTCCCCACTCCTCAAATTCCTCATCACTTTGGCCACCCTTTGGAGCCCAGCTCAAATGCCATGTCTCCAGAATGCACAATCTGACCACCCTGGGTCAGAGTGAGTCCTCACCCTCTGAAGATCCAACACTACATAATTCTGTAGATCTTCATCAGCACCCATCTCATCTGGTCATGTGACAGTCACCTCCTCAGATGCAGGGAAAGCTCTTCGAAGACAGTTACTGCCTATGTGACAGCCCAGAGGTGAAGGAGACAAAGCTCAGGGATAGTGAATAGAGCAGTGAACGTGAAGTCAGGATGGCCTTGGTTCAAATTCAACCTCAGTGATTTGCCATCTGTGTAACCCTCAACAAGGCACTTCACCCTAACTTCCTAGGGTTGTTTTGAAGCTAACACGAGATAAAACTTGTAAAGTGCTTCACAAACCCAAAAGAAATCTATAACCGTTAGCTATTATCACTGTTATTATTACTATATCTCATACTTCTAATTTCTCTACAACCTAAATATGCCTCCCCCACAAAAAAGACATAAAATGCATTTCTCCTCCTAGCAAATAGCCAGCTATAATTCAAAGTAGATCTCAGTAAATGTTTCATGAATGAATGATTGATAGCACAAAATAAAAAGAGCAACAATCCAAGCCCTGATAGGCTGTTCGGCATTGGGGAAAACTGTATCTTCTAGAGAGGACCTGGGTTTAAACATTGACTTAGTCATTCACTACCTGTTTGACCTCAGGGAAGGCATGCAGCCTCGCCATGCCTCAGTTTCCTCCCCTGTAAAATGAGGAAGTTGGAGCTGATGGCCTCTAAGGTCCCTTCCTGCTGAGTCTATAATGCAAGGTCATCACAAGAGCTCAAGGTTTGAACATGCACTTCGGTCATTTATCCCAGTTGCAAAGTTACCCTCCCAGGGAAGCGTGAATAATACAACTGAGCACTTGACTTGGGTAAACTGTATTTGACACCAATCCCATTTTGTCATGTGCTTTATCCTGATCAATATATGTCCCAGGGTGGGAGGGGGAGGACCAGGAAATACACGTGTCCCCTAAGGAACTCCCAACACAGGATTTCAGTTGTTCCAGATTAAAGATTATCAACACTGCTCACCTCTCATTGCTGAGCCAAAGGACCCCAGCTCACGCTTAAGGGAATCCTTGGTTGGAAGGCTGTTTTCACAGAGTTTGTGTTCTCTGGAGAATATCCCCGGCCTCTGAGGTGCCTCTGGTCTAATGTGAGATATTGGCAAACAGCCTGAATTATCTCTGCAGTGATTTCATGCTGAATTTGCGGTGGTTCAGAGCAGAGCCATAAATGTGAAGGAGAAATGCTTCTCTGGGTATTCGCCACATCTGTCATCCCCAAAATAAGTGGTAATCATATTTGTAATATGTTTACTGACAGAACCTAGGGCTCTGGGCAGATAAGTCTTTCATGACACAAAAATACTTAACTAAGATGGAAAATGGCATTACTCATGTTAAATTCAGAATGAGCATTTTGCCCCAGATTGCTGGGAAAACAGCAAATGTCCTTAGCTATCTGAGGTTACAATGAAATTTGCGAAGGGTTATCCTCTGATAATTACATTTGCTGTAGCTATAGAAACAAGTAGCACAGAATCTGCTAGAAATGACAATTCCCTCCCCACCCGGCCCCCTACTCCACCTCAGAAAGGACCCCCTTGTCTTCATCTCCCCCAAGTTTACTTAGCACCTAACATACAGTAGACACTTAATAAATGCTTGTTGACCCAACTCATATCTCTGGGCTGGCTCTTCAATATACCCCAGAGGCTGGCCAAGTCTGTCGTCCACCCACCCATCATTCTTGCCCACATTTGGGGGAATTTCCTTCTCCCAACGATTCTCAGATTTGAGGGAAATATGTAATTATCAGATTTGGGTTGAGAGTTTCTTCCTTCCTTCCACCCTTTTTTTAAAATTAAAAATGAAAAAACCCATCCAGAGATGAGAAGTTGCTTACTTCTGCTTTTGCTCTACATATGTCTGACAGGAAAGTTATGGCTGACTGTGTCACTGGGATACAGATACATTATTTATGGAGCACTTTATATTTTGCAAAGTGCTTTTTGATTGTTTTCATTTGCTATTCCTCACAGTGATCATGAGAGGTAGCTTAATACTCTTCCCTGAAGGCCAGCAAGAAATGCTAGGCTGATAAGAGGCCCATCATGGTCAATCCAGAGTTTTCAACTGTCTTGGCAACTTGTTTGAATTAGAATATGATTGTTGGGACCTGTTTCCTTTCTGAGAGGAGGAAGGAATGACTGTACTAAGAAGAAATTGGGGGTTTGTCCATTGGAAAGCTCAACCTTGATTAGGGAAAGTCTAAGGCTGAGTCTCAAAGTTTTGTCTGATGATACCATCATTAGCTACAGAAGAAGTCAACACCCCCACTCACCTATCACATGTGTGAATCAACACTCTCACTCTGCCACTGAAGAGGCAACTACTCAATCACCACCTGGGAGTCAATTTATGTTATCTCATCTCAACTGGGTTCTCACTGCAGCAAGGCAATCCTTCTACTCCTGCCTAATAATCATCCCCATGTTCCACAAAAGCATTCCAAACCTTCTCTTCTCTCCTTGCCTAAATATTTCCTTTTTACCCCCTTCCTTCAGCCTCTTAACTGAGGTCTTTACCTAATACTTTTCCAAAAAAAATGGAATCCATCTGCCAAAAGGTCATCTTACAGCCCAACATTTCCTCGTCTCCTCCTGATGATGTGGCTCATCTTAACAAGGACATTTTTTTACATGGACTCTTATTCCCACCTCCCTTCCATCTTCTGCAGCAGGTTGACCCACAATTTCCCTTTTATCCCTCTTCACACCTAATCTTCAAGGTCTCAGCATCTACTTGTTCCTTCCTTGGTGCCTACAAACACAGCAAAGTCTCCATAAAAGTCTCCATTTAAAAAAAAAACTTTTCTAGATCCCAGTATCCTTGATCACTGTCATCCTATATCCCTTTCCCCTTAACTGGACCTGAGATTCATTGGTATAAGAAATTCACAAATGAGAACACTCCCTTTTCCAAAATATGCAGGCTTAGTTTCCCTGTCTGTAAAAAGGAGATAACGATATAATGTAGTATTTAACCTCATGAGGTAGTAGTGAGCAGCAAATGAAAAAAAATACATGAAGCACTTTGTATTTCTTAAAGTGCCATAAAAATGTCAATGGTTAATGTACTTCCCACCTCAAGGGGCCATTGTGAGGAAGTGCTTTGTAAACCCTGTAGTACCATGTAAATCTGAGCTGGTATAATCACTGCAGAGACAGCTTGGAAAAGTGGACAGAGTGCCAGGCTGGGAGTCAGGAGTTCCTATTTGTCTCTGACATTTTATATGATCCTGTAATTGAGGACAAGTCACTTAACCTTTCTGAGCCTCATATAGCTTCCTACAACTCATCTATTGAGGTCAAAAACAAGCTGAAAAAGCACAGATCTTATATGAATACACATATTACCATCACCAACAACATCAAAAACCTGGCTAGCCTGTCGAAACTATATTCAGTAAGCAACCCAATCCAAAGTATCAATCTTTTAATCACTTTCTGAGCATAAGGTTCGCATCCAGTGGATACGAACAGTTATAGAACTGGAGGCAGGATGATGTCCAGCACTCCTGATCTGTTGTATGGTCTCGTGTATGTAATCTTTCTTTGCCGATCAGTGTAACTTGTCATACTTCTTACACAGGACAGGCACCTTAATTAGTTAATATTCATAATTAATGTCATCAATGCACTTTGTAACGGTCAAAAGTTTTTTTCTCTCTTTACATCAGGGTTAGAGTTATATTTTCTCATGCCGTGTAATACCTGTAACTTCCAGGTCTCATCAAACTCTTTCTTGTCTCTGGCAGTCCAAGGAGGAGATTTTTCTTTGGTGGTTCTCTAACGCTTACCAAGTAAAATTAAAACTCCCATACTTGGTGGTCAAACCCTTCTCCATGTGAGACAGCCCCACCTTTCTAGAATCCTTTTCTACTCCTTTACTCTATGAACTCATTTTGCATTTCTTCATTATATGTGTCCATACTATGCCATTCCCTGTACCTGGAATGTCCTCCCTCCTCATGAAAAGGATTTATGAAGCGCTCACTATGTACCAAGCACTGGGAATACAAGCAAGAAAGACAGTCTAAGACCTCAAGGACTTTGCATTCCATTGAGAGAGACAACACTTACGTAGGAAAGGCATCGGTGGGTGAGTGTCTTGGGTGAGAGTTACAGAGTCACAAGAGTGGGAGTTAAAGGTTCTTACAGGTGAGAGTCACAGGGTGACTGGGTAGGATTCTAGGTTCTGCATGGAGACAGAGGAAGAGTCTGGACATAGAGGCATCAGGGCATGGAATAAGCTATAAAATGGAATGCTGGATGAATGGAGATCAGAAGGTAATATGGAGAAAATTCTTCAAGCTTCCCTTCTGAAGTCCTGCCCATTCTTCGAAACTCAAGTCCAAACTCTTATCAGAACTCTTCCTTAACCCCTTCTATTGGACATTCCCCCTGGACCTCACATGTAATTCATTTTATATTTCTCTGATGCACTTAAACTATAATATTACGTTTTATAGTGATTTGCATGTCCTATTCCCTTACTGGACTGTAAGCTCCATGAGGGCAGGGACTTTCTCATATCTGAACTGTGTAACATCCATCTTCCCCTAGCATAGTGCTTAGTACGGAGCAGCACTGAAGTTGTGTTAGTTGGATACTGAATGCATCTAAAGGCCATGCCCTGAGAAGTGCTGTTTAGGAGATGTTCTCCAGAAGGGAGAATAAGAATAAATCCAGTTTAGAGTCCTGGAAATTGAAGACAGAGGAGGAAGAGATTGACTGGGGGGGCCATAAACCAGCTGAGCCCATGACATCTTTCCAGATCAGGCTTGATTACACAGTAAGCAAATTAACTCAGGAAATGAATCCCAACATCCATTCCAAAGAAGACTTGATTTTCTGGTGCCTCTTCAGTGGAGAGGGCTTTAAGGATGAGATTGACAAGCATCTGTGCTTAGGGGCCATCCTCCTTCTGATGACAGTACCTGGGCATGACTGACAAGGAAAGGAACTAGAGCAGATAGACCAGGAAGAAGATGACAGTCACCCTGCCAAGAGACGTGATCACAGACAATCTGAGTCATACATCAGCAGCACCAAGGGGCAGTGGCAGACATCAGGTGAGATGTGCGGAAGTAAGAAATCAGGACGAGTATCCAAGGCAGGGTGTAGAAAATAGTCAGAATAAATTAGCGTTCATATTATGCTTTAAGATTTGCAAAGCACTTTACATAAATTATTTCATTTAATCCTCACAACAACCCTGGGAAACAGCTGTAATATCACTCCCATTTAACAGATGAAGAAACTGAGTCTAGGAAATGTTAAGTGACTTTCCCACTGTATCATCACCAAGTGTCTGAGATAAGATTTCAACTGTAGTCTCCCTAACTCCAAATCCATTGCTCTATCCAATAGACACTTAGCTACATAAAAGGAAAAGGAGAGTTTTTTTAATGTAGTTAGGGACCTATCACTTTACAACCATGGTCTTAGCTTCTGTACTGACGATGCAACTGAAATGGGAGAGATGAAAGAAATGTAAACTTTGCTTAGATGGACAAGAAATGCTGTGTGGTTTATTTTAAGGAGGTCTGTAATGGGAGCAGCTAACAGTCCTCCAGCACCCCTGGCTCCATTGTCTCCCTCCTGAGCCCAGCTCACCACCTGAAATGACAATGAACTGCTTTCTCACCCTAGCAGCTCCACGAAGGGGCCAACCCTTGGTCCTACATGCATTATTCTACATTTCCCATTAGAACTAACATCATCATAGGACACATGAGAGAGCCCTAGACAGGAAAGAGAGAGCAAAACAGACTCAGAGAGACACAGAGAAAGAGACTCTAGAGAGGATGTGAAGTAGCAAAAGAGTTCCAAAGAAGACACCTTCTCTGTTCCTTTGCGGAGGTGGGCATCCACAGGAATGAAATCAAATACATATGTACATATAACATACATATACGTATAAACAAACATATACGTATAAAAGAGAAAAACATCAGAAAAACCAATCGATACAATGAAAAAAATTGGTATATTGTGGAACACACATATACACATATACACATACATACATACGCATATATATATATTTAGTAAATGTGTATTATATGTATTTATATATACAGATACATACATATATACAGATATATATATGCACACACATACCAAATATAATATCAATTTTTCCATTGTTTCAATTTGTTTTACTGATTTTTTTTTCTCTTCTTCCTCTGTTTTTTTTTCTCTAAAATACATGCTTTGTTTTATAAAATGTCTCTGTGGGAAGGGGGAGAAGGAAAGCTATAAGGGGAAATCTAGGCAATGTAAAAACAAAAGATAGTAATAAGAACCTACTTTTCTTTAAAAAGAAAAAAGGAAAAATGAGTCCTAGACGTGGAGTGTAAAAACCCAGAAATTCTGCCTCTGCTGTCTGATAACTCTGTGGCCTGGGGTAGCTGCTGCCCCACTGGGGAGTTTGGGTCCATTCGTTCTATCATTTATTCATCACACACTTATTCCTCCATACACACTTGTTCAACAAGCCTTCTTTTTTTAGGCCCTCCCATGTGTTCAGCCGTGTGCTACACCCTGTGGGGGGCCTGGAGAATAAAGAAGCAGAAAGGAGGGTCCTTGTCTTCGAGATGCCTGTGACCTAGTTGGGAAAACATGACATGTACAAATAACAAGACCAGGGAGCCTGAGCACATGGTGGAACAGTGGCTGGGCTTGGGGGTGAGGAGAGAGGAGGCCCTTGGGAGGCAGTGTTCCCCAAGGACTGGGGGCTGGAGAGTTCTACACTGGAACAAAGGCAAGAAGCTCGGTGCTGTCACAGAATGGAAAATCACTGTGCAATGTAGCATCCTGCGCCTTTGACTGAGGATATAGGCAGCCCAACATCCCTGAAGGCAAAGCCTCCCATCTCCCTGAAGACTCCCATTTCCTGGCAGTCATGCTCTGCGTTCAAGTCTGCCAGCAGCCAAGGCAGACAGGGCCTTCTCTCTGAGCCTTCACTTTGTATTTTCTGTTCCAGGCTTTCATTTGGAATCAAACAAAAAAACCTGCAGGTGGGAGATGGATGTTGGCAGGAGATGGGGCTGCTGCCTGGGGAGCCGGCTCTGTACCTCAATAACACATGTTTTTCAAATGAAGGAACCTTCCCCCATCGCTGAGGCTTCGAATGATTTTTCTAGGCCCTGGCCAGGGTTTCCAGAATCCAAGTTAGTCCTAGTTTTATCTTCATTCAAGGGGTGGAATTCTGGGGTGCCACTAATGCCCAGGGCAGTCCGCAATACACACTATAGCATACCTGTCCATGTTTACAGAAGGCCTGTCATTTTATTTAACAAACACTAGTAACATGACAACTGTATGCAGAGCAAGAGCAAAGCTTAGACAAGATACTGCCTTGGCCCTTTTGGAGCTTATGGTCAAGCAGATAATGAGAGTTTCATGTCTACCATAGAGGGACTATGTGGCATAGTGGATAGAGCCAGGAAGCCCTGAGTTCAAGTCTGCCTCCTATATACACCAGCTATGTGACCCTGAGTGAGTCACTTAACCTCTCCAGGCTCCTGGAATCTCTTAAACCACAAATGTCTGGGAGGTACTAATCTGTATCGGTGGAGGGAATTTCCTCATTCAAGAGTTCCCAATTAGCAATAAAATCACAGGCCCTTTATCCAAGAACTTTTTTTTTCAATGTAGAAAGCATTACTCTTGGTCCAAATCTGAGGCGCTACAAGTACCGTTCCCACCCTCCAGCCTTTCACAAACCAAGAAACCCAGATGCTGAGAGGTCCAAAGACACAACCACAAACGTGAAGCTATGGAGTTTGAGAGCTGGAAGCCTTTGGACTCCAAGTACGGGACTTTCTCCACTACAGGCACCACCTCTTTACAAAGCTCTTCATGCGTTTAGTGTAAACAACTATCCCTCCTTATCATGACTCTCCCCATTGCGGTTTTGATATATTTCAGGTCAGCATAAGAAATTACCGCCAACCTGTGGGCATCTGCCTGTCCATCACTCCTGCCTCTTACTGCTAGGGGCGTTAACTGGGAACATGCAGCACCACCTCCCCCTCCCGCTTCCCCTCCCCCTCTTCCTCCTCCTCCTCCAGGCTTTTAAATTTTATATATTTTTTGTATTTCTTGCATTCTTTTTTTCGTATAATATTTTTACTTAATGTTGACCTATGATCAAATACTTAACTCAAATTTTACAATAAGGTACTGTGAACACACCATAAAAGAAAAAGAAATCAGATTTTTCTAATAGGAAGGGAGGGCCAAAAAATTTTACCAGGATTTTGAGATGGGGGTGGGAGGCACCACTTCCCTAACCCCTTCAATGTAGAAAGGATAACTGTACTACCTCCTCCCCCTCCCCCCACTCCCAAAACGCTGGATAAGCAGGGCTGAATGACCTGAGCTCTGTGGTCCCCAGCCCCCTCCTTCACCTCTGGAACTCAGGATCTAGAGCTCTCACTGGGCAGGTATATTTTGTCAAGGTGCTTGGTCATCCTTTCATGCTTGGACCATTTATTATCCCAAATAGATAATGACATCCTGGGGGAAGCTACCACATATCATACTTTCCTATATGTCCCACAGGCCTAACATGAAAGTTCACATTACTTTGAGGCTACCTCATCTCCATCTTCCCTTCCCCGCTACCTCTTCAAAATTATCCATAGTCAATGTATAGTGTAATGGGAAGAACACTGGGTTCAAGAGGTCTGGATGTGAATCACAATTCTGCTTCTAAATGACTATGTGACCTTGAGCAACTTAGTACCCTGTCTGGGTCTCAGTTTCCCCATCAAAAAAGAAGGGGGAGAAAGCAGGAGAGAGAGAGAGAGAGAGAGAGAGAGAGAGAGAGAGAGAGAGAGAGAGAGAGAGAAAGGTTTAAACTAGATGCCTTTAATTAGATTTCTTCAGGATCTAACAACCTAAGAATCCAGTTCTAGGTAATTTAAATCCTTCCCTCTCCCTTTACCTTTCTTCAGGCCCTTGAAATATGACATCTGTTTGCATCATTCTTAGAAGTTGCCCTTTATCTTTGACCTAGTGATGTCACCTCTAGGCCTACACCCAAAAGAGATCAAAGAAAGAGGAAAAGGCCCCATATGTACAAAAATATTTGCAGCAGCCCTTTTCACAGGGTCAAAGAACTGGAAATGAAGGGAGTAACCATCCTTTGGGGAATTGCTGGATATGTTATGGTATATGAATATGAATGCAATGAAATAATGGAGACATAACAAATAACGAAAAGTCCTCTTTCAGAGAAACCTGGAAGAGTTGCATGAACTGATGCAGAGTGAAGTGAACAGAACCTGGAGAATGATTTGTACAACAGCAATAAAGATTGTGAAGACAAAGGCTTAAGAACTCTGATCCACACAACGGTCAAACAACAGTTCCCGAAGACTGATGATAAAGCATGTAACTCAATTCCCTGGAAGAGGGTGAATTGACTCATGGAGTTACAGAATGAGACAAACATTTTTAGACAAGGTCAATGTAGGAATTTCTCTAGCTTGAAGATGCATATTTCTTACACGGGTTTTTTTTTTCCTTTATTTTTTGACGATAGAAGTAAGAATGAGGGAAAATAAATGTGTTAATTGAAATAAAATAAAACAAAGTAATTAAAAAGAAATTACTTTTTGAAAGTTCCTAATTACCTCTTAATCACTAGATCCAACGGCTTTTTCTCTGCCTTCATCTTTCTTGGCAACATTTGACATTGTTGAATATCCCTACTCTCCTCCCTTGGTTTCTGAAATGTCATGCCCTCCTTGTATCCTCTCACCTGTATGACCAGTCCTTCTCTGTCACCTTTATCCCCCCTTTCCTTTTCCTGACTCCCCAGGTCTCTCAGCCCTTTTATGTTCTCTCTACATACTCTCTTTCATCTACCTTCTACCACCTGTATGCAGATGCCCAAATCTGTCTCCAGCCCCAATAACCCCAATATCTCTGCAAAGATTCAGAGCTAACTCTCCAACTGTTTCCTGGACCCAGAATCACAGGGTTTAGAGATTACTTAGTAACACTCTCTCTGCCAACAAAAGAAGAAACTGAAACCCAGAAAGATGAAGTAATTTGAGGGAAGCCATTACTTGAAGGCATAGCTCAGGTGCCAACCCCTAACTCAAGGCCTTTCCTAATTCCTAAGGTTAATAGTATCCTCTCTCCTTCTTAAAATTTCTTTGTACCTCTGTGTTCATGTATCTCCCCAACACACACATCTCCACCCCTCTCCCCCATCACAGTCAATGTGAGCTCCTTGAGGGCAGGGACTATCTCATGTTTGTCCCATACCCCCAGTGTCTCACCTATAAAAGGTGTTGGATAAATACTTGTCTAATTGAATTGCAAAGGACTCAAATACTTAGCAGAGTCAGGGTTAGAGCCCAGGGCCTCTGCCTCCAAATTCATTGCCCCCTTCATTCAGCAGGGCTGCATCTACCTGGGTGCATTGGCATCATCTCAAACTGATGGCAGCATTTCCTGTGGGCATTTTCCTCCAAAAGTATCTCTCTCTGATATCTCTTTCTCTCATTGATGCCTCTATTTCCCTCATCACCCATTTCCCAAAGCCCGATCTCTCCCCTCTCCCTCACTTCTCACATACAATCATTTGGCAAGCCCTAGTCACTATGTTTCCATGATGTTTCTTATATCCATCCTCTCTTCTCTCTTTCTATTTCAATGACCTTCAGCTCTGTCTCTCATTCCCATCCACCTGGATTATGGCAAATACCTCCTGACGGGTCTTTCTACATCTAGTCTTTCCATAGTAGATGGACTAATGTTCTTTATGCCTAGCTCTGATCAGAAGTCCTCTCCCTTCTGCTACTTACTGAACAAAACCCAAATCTTTCGGCCTAGTGTAATGGTAAGGGAATTTGAAGATCTTCCCTACCCCTTAATGGACCTCAAGTGGAACCCAACAGGAGGGGCTTGATTGGGAGGAGGCTTGTTTTTCAGAAAAGCCCACACTTTATGTTACTTTGTAATTAGACAGTGGATCATGAAGATTGAGATGTCCTCCGACCTTGAAGAAGGGTATATATACTCTGAGGTGAGGTTTTGCTTTGGGGCTCACGTATGGAAAGAATTGTGTGATTTGGCCAGATGAGACTCTGGGTAGCTGTTGAGCCACCCAGCTTTGAAAACCCAAATGTTGGTTCTTCTTTCTCTAGTAACTAGCTATGTGTGTACGTAAGGGTCAGACAGCTAGAAGTCCTGTCTGTTGGTCTGTTAAATTGTGTTATTTTCTCTGTATTTTTCACCTGCTTGTAACTTCTGTTTGTATTTTCTGAGCTTCAGGGTGCTGACTTTGTCCCCTGAACTAAGGGAATTATATATATACATGCATACATATATATACATATATACATATATACATACACACACACACACACACATACACACACATATATATATATATAAGTTGCTTTCCTTTAGTAAAGCAGATCAAAGATCTTGTGCTAGCAGCCAGCCATCCTGGGTACTCTAGGGTACTTGCCATTACAGCCAGTATGCAAGACTTTTCCCAACCTAGCATGATGCCTCTTTCTCAGGCTTCCCTCATATTTCTTTCAGAATATATTAGACTCTGACAAAATGTACCATTCACTATCACTTTTCCATTTTCCAGTTTTTTCCAACCTCCATGACTCTGCATGCCCAGAATTCCCTTCCTCCCAACCTCCTCATTCCTACCATGCCTTCCTTGTGAAACACAACTCTTCTTTCAGTGACTAGCCTCAGTTTCCTCTTCTGTAAAATAAAGGGTTAGACTAAAACAATCTCCATGGCCCCTTCTGGCTCTGACTTTCTATGACCCAGTCTGTGGCCCCTTCCAGTTCTGCCATCCTATGATCTATGTGACTAGTCCTCTTACAAGTTAAGGAGCCTTTGTTCTATTCTCTAAGGTTCCTCCCAGTTCTTATATTCTATGTTCTCAGTTCCCTTACAAGACTAACTTTTTGCTCTATATTCCCTCCCCATTCTAGCATTCTACATTTGTTGGTTTTGGTTCAGTCACTCCAGTTATGTTTGACTCTTCATGACCCCATTTGGGGTGTTTTTGGCAGTTACTAGAGTGGTTTGCCATTTCCTTCTCCAACTCATTTTACAGATAAGGAAACTGAGGCAGACAGGGTTACGTGATTTGCCCACAGCTAGAATGTATCTGAGGCTGGATTTGACCTCACAAAGATAAGTCTTCCTTACTCCAGGCCGGGAGCTCTATGCACCATGGCAGCTCCTAGCTGCCCCAACATTCTACATACAGTCCCTTTTATTTCTTCCAGTCTACATCAGTGCCCTAAGGTCCCTTTCAGCTCTCACCTGACATGTTCTATGTTCTCTTACAGAATTCCCATTCTGGGTTCTGCTTCCTCCCAGTTCCCCCTAACAGGTTTGACATTCTACAACCTGGGAGGCTATTTTATGTCCTCACATGTGCCTGACAGACAGGTATCTGTGTATAATATGCAAACATGCAGGGATGCCCCACCATGCTCAGAACAAAGACAGCCCTCCTCTCCAAAAACTACTTGTTCTGTGCATAACCAAGAAAAGAGCCTTTGGGGGGCAGAGGCTGTTTGGAGGGTTGCTGAAAGCACAAGAGCATGGGCACGCCTTTGGGGAAAAGGAATACATATGCTGTTTATCCTTGTTCGACACCCTGATTCAGAGGGCACCCAGAGCAGAGATATAATGGCTTCTCAAGTAAAAAGAGCTGGTTTTCTGCTTTAAATTCAGCTCGGGGCTAAAGCTGAGCCTTCTATGCCAACATTCTGGCCCTGCTGAGGCTCAGTGGGATGTACTGGCAAATGAGGAGGGGGAGGGGAAAGGACAGACATGAGGAAGAAGAAGACCCTGTTTTCTCCCAGGCCCCTGCTCCTAGCCCTTGTGGCACAAACAGGATTGGTCCAGCCCACAGAAGCTACTGGAAGCAGCTAAAATGTCTCATTCCCCCTTCCAAGGTACTACCTGTCTCACTGGGCCTTAGAGCCTGGTCACCAACCACTTTTCAACATAATGTGGTTCACAGCATCTCTTCCTTGGGCTCCTCCTCCCAAAAGTTTCCTCTTCCTAGTACTTCTCCCCAAAAGTGGAGTGCCCAGTTGGAACTCTAAACCTTTTTCCCCACTACATCCCATTGTAACCTTTATCTCATAATTCCTAACCAAGATCTTTTGGAATAAGAACTGCTTTTACTTATTTTAATAGAGTGCTCTTACATGGACACAGAGGCACACCATGTGTGCGCACACATGCACACACACACACACACACACACACACACACACACACACACACACAGAAGCTAGGTAGTGCAGGGGATAGAGCCTAGGAGTCAAAGTCTGACCTCAGACACTTACTAACTGTGTGACCTTGGGAAAGTTAATTAATCTCAATTGAATCCAAAAAAAAACCACTCAGAAGAGAGCGGGTTTCCCTCATTGGTGGTCTTCAACCAGAGGCTGGATGACCACTCTTCCCACTTACTGGTTCTCCCTTTTTTTACCCCCCTTCCCTTCAAGGCTGAGTCATGCTGGACTCTAAGAAGTAGATATATGGGAGGAATATGACCACCCCTCCCAGATCCCTGAGAGAAGACATCAATTTGGTAGAAAATATTTTCATTCTGCAAGTGAAAAGAAGCACTTGCAACAATTTATTTCTCTGTTCTGGGGTTCCATTTTTGCAGCTTTGAGGCAGTGCAGTGCATTATAAGGGATCTCACTGTCACTGGTTGCCGTCATGCCAAAAACCCATTTGTTGATCCAGTGATCTGACATTATACCTCCTGAATTTCATCTGTTGCAGTAAATGTAAGTTATATTACACACACACACACACACACACACACACACACACACACACACACACACACGTCAGTTACCTTTGACATCATCATCATTGTGGTGCTAATGCCTCAAACACAGCCACTATGGAATAAGGAGCAAGGCATCTTCATATGGTTACAATAGTGTGTTTGGTTGTTGTTCTCATTCCTTGAAGAGGACCAAAATGACATCACTACACCAGAGACAAGTTTCAGTGTGTCCGACTATGACTGATCAGACTTGAGACGAGCTCGGAAGGCTCTACCACAGGTCGGGCACAGATAGTCCATGTGAACATTTGAGACAGATTCTCCAAATGTGTGCATCTTACATTCCTTTTGAGCTACTTCAATTTTGTTTTACTCATAGAGCACAGCATCTTCTCTGATGTGGGCACACCATGCCAAGCGGTCCTGTGCCAGTGTCTCCCAGGTCACACAATCAGTCCCAAAGCTCTTGAGAGAGACCTTGAGAGTGTCCTTGTATCGCTTCCTCCGACTACCATGTGAGTGCTTCCCTTGGATACCTACTAGCTGGGTGCCCCTTCTTAGTATTATTATTACAGCTTCTTCATCAGACTATGGCTAACAACAGAACCAAGCATTCGAATCAAGGCAAAGGCCGTCTCCTTCCTCAATGCACACTTGACAGAAGAACGGCTGCCCATTAATGGTGACTGGCAGTCTTTTTAAATTCCTTTTTGCTAAAAGGAAAACTTTACAAGTTATCCTGTATTGACTTTTACAGAGGGAAAAGGGAGAGAAGCGACAATGATGTAAACAGAGAAAAAAAGGATTTTTCAAATTAAGAGCAAGCCAGGCCACTTAGCTAAGCACTAGGCCCCCGATTTCATTAGGAAAGCCAGTGAGAGGAACAGAGAGAAAAGGAAGGGATGAGCTCCAGGGTTTTCTGTCTGTCTGAGGCCCTGGGTCACCACTACCTTGTACCCGAGCACCATCTCCTTAGTCCTTTGGAAAGGAGCACGGCTTAGAGGGGACACCTACCTGACTCCATTATTGTCCCTCAGCAAGAGCTGGCTCACAAGAAAAGGGAATTCCAGCGTAGCTGGGTCTTTTTCTTATGTTATTTTAGCCACAAATGTATCATCCTCATACTTAGCATTTACACAAGGGTTTAAGGTTTGCAAAGTACTTTACTAATATTACCTTGTTTCATCCTCATGACAACCCTGGGAGGAAGCTGGTATCACCAACCTGAGGCAGACAGAAGATAAGTGACTTGCCCAGGGTCAACAACTAGCTAGAATCTGAGGATGGATTTGAATTCAGGCCTTCCTGACTTTGGGCACACCAGCTGCCTCACGACCTAGGCATTCACAGAGCATCTGCTGGGTTCCCCGTTCTGAGCTAGTATTGTGGGAGAAACAAAGACATAAGATGTTGAAGAAAGAAAGTACAATGAGGAGAGAGCAGCCAGGTGGCATCATATCATAGGAAGATCTATTGAAGGAACTGGGGAAGAGAGGAGAGGAAAAGACATGGGCATGTGCTGGGAGCGGGGGGGGGGGGGGGGGAAGTTGGACATGGCAGCTCCCACCTCCCAACAGAAGAGTGAAGGGCTCTGGCTGCAGAAGGAGACCGATTTTCTGAACATAGTCAAATTATGACCTGACTTTGCAAAGGTGGGGAACTTTTTCTTCTTTTCCAATAGGGTAAGGACAAATGGAAGAAAAAGAAAACAGACTTTTCTTCATTAAAAAAAGGAAATTAAACTTTAAAAATGCTAAATTCAGAAGATCACAGATACAGAGATGGAAGGAACCTTAGAAAACCATCAACTCTAACCTCCTCATTTTACAGATGAGGAAGCTGAAGTACCAGGAATTTATAGGATCACAGATTGGATCTGGGAAAGTCCAGGGCCTTTATTTTAAAGAGGCATGAAGAATGTAAGTCACTGGCCTAAGGTCATAGAACAATTGCACGTGTCTGAGGTAGAATTTGAACCCAGCTCTTTCTGGTTCCCAGTATAGTGGGTTCTATCCACTGTATCGCGTTTGCTGTAGGGAGGACAAAGATCGATTTGGACTAGAAGACATAACCAGTGGACACTTCTTGGAGGAGGCATTATTGCACCAGGGGGTTGAAGTATTTGGACAAGTAGAAAACAGAGAAGGAGCCATTTCTGAGCCAGGATCACAACCTGAGCAAAGACACAAAAGAAGCAGGTGTTTGTTGGGCCTGTTCACGGGTCAGTGGACAGGCCAATCCAACCAGGGGGAGGCTTTATGGTGGGGAGCTGTGGGCGACAAGGCTAGAAAGGCAAGTAAGGGTCAGATTGGGCAAGGCCTGTGGGTTTGAACTTTGTGCCATCTGCAAAGGGAAGACTTTCAGGTAGGTGACTGACATTACAAAAAAGGACCTGGCTGGGATCTGAGAGTGACTTTTAATTTCCTCTCTCTACAGCCTAACAGTTTCTACTGATTGTTGCCATAGATTTCAAGACTGTTCTGTCAAGCTCCAGTCTTTGCCCCACTCCCACCCCTGTCCTTCTTGTACATTGCTGCCAAATTAATTGTCCCCCAGCATCACTTTAATCCTGTTTCATCTTGTCTCTTCCTGCTGAGAACACCAGTGGCTTCCCCACTGGTTGCAGAAGGAGACACAATACAAAGTTTGAAAGGAACAGGGAAATTTGCCGGAGAACTCTTCTGCCCACTAGATAAAGTCAAAATTGCTTGGGTGAGAGTCCAAGGGCCTCCATTCCCATTCCTATCTCCCACTCCTCTCCCCTACATTTGTACATATTCTGTACTTTAACCAATCTTGTCTATTTAAGCAGGTCTCCTACAATGTAACATGCATAGACCTAGCTCCTTACTTTTGTCCATGCCATTCCCCTCACCTAGAATGCCTTCTTCTTTTCCTCTCCTCTAGCCAAATGCTCTCCATCCTCCAGAGCACCAATCAAGTTTCCCCAGTCATTTGACTTTGGGGTGCAAGGGCACCCATGCAAGTCAGGAGCCAATTCTCCCAACTCTGTCTTGCTCCTCCCCTTTTTACTTGATCTACACTCACCCACTTCCCAAAGCTGTTTGGGAGTTGGCCCTTTCTGTACTTCTCTACCATCCCCACCATCAAGTCCTGCTTCCCTTCAGGTACCTTTCCCTTTGTTCTTTCCTTTAGTGGACTCAAGGCCCTGTTTCTTTGTGATTTTTCATAAAAAAAAAAAATTCCAGTGAATTACAGGAATGAAGTAAAAAAAATTAAAAAAAAAAACTTACAAAGCCCAGAATTTCCAGTTCCACAGCTGTGGAGCCTTAGACTAAGATGTCCGTAATCTAGCCATAGTCATAGACACAAAGGAAGAGGATAGGACTTTCGGGTGGCAGAAAAGGCAGTGAACAAAGGTCAGAAGGTAGGAAAGAAGTGTGATATGTTTAGGAAAGGTCAAGTTGACTAATTCGCATGGATCATAGGTTAAGTGGAGGGTAGATAATCAGAGAAAAGGCTGCAGAGATTGCTTGGGGAAGACTGTGAAAGGCTTGAATGCCAGGCTAAGAAATTTGAATTTTGAGCAGCTTTATAGGTTAACCTGCCCTGCTCCTAACCAGCCTCTCAGCCTGGCCCTACCATATGGCCAGCTGCCATGTTGGCCCTGGAGGGGATCTGGCATATGTTTCTTCCAATTCCAGCCCCTACCCCATCCTCAGTTCTTTTACTCAATTCAACTTGACATTCATTTGTTAAATATCTCTTCTGTGTACCCTATTATGTGAAGTGCTGAGAACACAAAGACAAAATTGAAAACGTGCCTGACCTTAAGAAGCTTATATTCTACTGGGGCAGACAACATATAAACAGATAAGTAAGGGCAAGATAATTTGAGAGTGGAGTGAATACTAGGGAATACTAGAGAGGGCTTATATACTGCATAGTGTCTGTGCTAAGCCTGAAGGGAAGCTGGAGATTCTAAGTGATGGAGGTGAGGAATAAGCATATTTCCAGGCATGGGAAAGAGCCTGGGAAAAGACTTAGAGGCAGAAGATGGGATAGTTACTTTGAGGAGAAGTAAATAGCCCAACTTGGCTGCCATATAGAATGCTTAAAGGGAATTAATGTAAAATAAGTCTGGAGTGGTGGGACAGAGGCCAATTTTGAAGGGATTTAAATGCTATTATGCACAACTATTACATGGTAACTACATTAGAAAGGCACCAAGTTCCACGAGAGTTCTGAAGGAGAAGGTTCTTACAAAGAGGTGATTTCAGGGAAGGCTCCATGGAAGGAGCATTTGATTGGTGCCTTCGAACATGAGTAGTAGTTGTATAGTTGCAAAGGTAGAGAAGCCTTCTAGGCATAGAACACTTGGGAGCAGAGTGTGTCTAGGCAACAGAAAACAGCCCAGTTGGACTGGAACGTGAACAGAGGGAGAGCTAGAAAGGTATGAGTGCCACTAGGTTGGGGAGAGGGGAAGTGATTGCTCCAGGAATGAGCACTTTACTCAAGATAGGCCAGGATTAACAAGGCCAGCTCCATTTGAAAGCTTCTTTTGGCAGTGGTAGGAAAGTTAGACTGGAACAGAGAAAGGGGAGATAGGGGAGAGACCACTTAGGAGGTGACTACCATCATCCAGGCAGGAGGTAATTACAGCCTGGACTAGAGTGACCATGGGAACAGAGAAGAGGATGGATTGGGAATAGTTACAGCAATGGAAGCAGCTGGACCAGGAAACTGACCCCATAATAAAAAGGAACTGGAGAGGAGTTGAAAATAATCTCAAGGGTTCAGATGTGGGAGATTTGATTAATGGACGTGCCATAGAAACAGTCAAGAGAAGGACAGGCTGAGGGGGGAAATGCAGGGGTTGGGTTTGGGGTGTGTTGAGCTTGAGAGGCTGTCAGACATGCAGGTGGAGATGCCCTATGGGCACTGGAGATATGGGTGTAGAGCTCAGAAGAGAGGGCTGGGCCACACAGCAGAGAACCTACCACATGCAGGAGGTGGGGATACAGAGACAAAACTGGGCCATCTCTGCCACCACTAAGCTTACATTCTGCTGGGAAAAGTCAAAATCAGAGTTCATGGCAGTTCTATGTATTAACATGGAATCATTATGTGGATGTCCTAGGTCAGGGGCCACAAAGGAAGCTGCCAGGAGTTGAGGGTTCTTGCAGGGCAAAACACAGGGGCAGCTGTCCTCAAAGGATTCAGGAGATCAAGGGAATTCAGAGACCACCTGGTCAAACTGCTTCATTTTACAGATGAGGAAACTGAGGCCCAGAGAAGTTAAGTAACTCTCTCAAAGTGACACAGGTCACATCAGGTGGGATCTGAACCCAGGTCCTTTGATTTGGAGCAAGTCACTTAACATGTCTAGACTTCAGTTTCCCCCTATGTGAAATGGGGGGAGGGGAAGGTTTGAACCAAGTGACCTCTAAGGCTCCCTTCATCTCTAAAGTTATGACCCTATTACATGCCATCACTGATGTCTCTAAATATTTTGACACTGACATCCCAGATCCACTGGATGAACACAGTCCCCCCCCCCCCCATTCATTGGCCTGTTTTAGGATGTAGGATCATAGATGTTGGTCCAGTGAGTGGTTGGTGATCAGCCTTGGAGGGGGTGAAAGAAGGGAGCAGAGGTGGAGAGCTGGCTTATGGGATAATCAAGAGATCATAGAAAAATGAGGGAGCATTGGAGTATTGATTCATTGGCCCTATGGGAAAGAGAGAATGAGTCTGTATAAAGAAGAAAGGAAGGAAGGGAGTCTATTGTGGAGGTAATTTCAACAAGTGATTCCTGGGGAGTGAGAGAGAGTGAGCCAGTGTGTGCCAGAGCAAATGGGGAGCTGGAGAGACTCAGCCATTCACCGAGCCTTAGCTTGAAAAAAACCACATATGGGGGAAGGCAGTAATTTGTAAAGACTCAGACATCAGGGCTGCAATCTGCATCAGTGGAGAGAGGCCCCTCCCAGATGAAACCACAGCACTTTAAAAAAATACCAATGAAACAAGACTCTTCAAAGGGAGTTAGCCAACAGATTGGGGTGGGGAAGGTCGTCCCCAGACCTCCATGCCAAAGTGAAAGACATGGAATGATTCAGAAGGATAGCACCTTGCTCCTGACTCCAGTTAATAGTCAGACCCACATCAGAGCCAACAAGAGGGTGTCAGCTAGACAAGGGGAAAAGAGGATGCATCATACGACACTACTGGAAAGGCCCAAACAAGCTTTCTGTTTTCCTTCAAGACCACTGGAGACTCACCTATCTGTGCCTGAAAGAGGAAATCAAGATTACGAAGCAATGAAAGGATGTTCCTGGTCATACATCAGACAAATCCATCTTCTCAGACAGTTAATTTTCATTTTGCACTTTTTTCTGGTGACAACACCACTAACGACCCTGGAGGATCTGTGAAGTCATTGATCAGTGACACTGCCTTCCCAGACTCCTTTACTACCAGACACCCAAACTGGCAAGGCACCGGTTCTTTGCTCATCCGGCTCCCCCGCCCTTCTCCCAACCCTGCCGAGATTGCAAAGTAGTCCTGAGAGAAGACGCACCAGGTGCCCTCCTAATGTCCTCAGAAGTCAGTCCACTGCAAAAGAAGGCAAAGCCTCACCAAAAGCACTGACCGCAATGTGCCTGATTGGGGCAAGGGGCAGGCACGGAAGAGTTCTTCTCTGAACAAAGAATCTCAGAGAGCCTCAGATGTGATTCAGCTGCTGAGCTCTGATTAGAATATCACTCGTTCTGATTAGAAAGAGCACAAGCAATTTGGAAACCCATTAGCTAGCAAAGTATGGCCCACTGGAAAGAACACAAGATGTGGAAACAGAGACCCTGGATTCAAATCCTGCTCTCTCACTTATTACCTGTGTGACCTTGGGCAACTCACCACATCTCAGTGCCTGTTTTCTCATCAATAAAATGGGAAAGATGGACTGATCTCTAGTGTCCCTTCAAACTCTCAGGCTAGTATCCTAGAGATGAATCTAACTGCAGTTTCTCCATTGATGAGGGGCAAATCCACATGCCTTGAGTCAGAAGTTCAAATGTGTTTAATACGTCATCATTGACCACCTCAGATGGATGATCTGCCCTGTCCTTCTCCCAATACCCCATCCAGAGAGCCTCCAGATACATTACCACTAATCTCAAAAATATACTGTCATTGAATTCTGAATATAAACATCCTTTACTCCCCCAGCTAAGCCCTCATTGACACCACAAATACATCATCACACAGTCCTCAATGCACCACCCATAGACCCTGACACAATATGCTGTGACTGGTGACCTGAATGAACCATCACTGACCATTCTAATACCTAACCTTTGATGCCCCCTAGATTCCATTTCTGAGCCCACAGATCCATCATCACTGACTTGGGAAATGGGCCCCCGCGACATGGTACAGTGGGAAGGGGACTGGATTTAAAGTCAGACTCCCAGGGTTTGAATATGTGTGATGTTGGTTAAGTCACTGGAGCCTCTAAAATGAGGGGGAGGAGCTCAGACTAAGCTCCTCTCCACCCCTATCCATTCCTCCACTGACATTCTTCTAGATTATTCTTATTGCTTTCTGTAATTCTTTGCTTAATAGTTCCAGCAGGGCATTTTTCTCTCTCCACCATTTTCAGTTTCTTAGCCCTTTTGATTATATCAGCAAGGATCCAGACAAACACTCTTCATAGTCTTCATGAGATGCACGCTCTAGAACCGGCTCCTCCTGGCTTGAGACGTCAGTCGTTAAATTTTCAGTTGACTGTTTGCATCTCAGAAATCAGCAAGTGCTACAAATCAGACTTAATTTGTTGTTAAGAAAGTTGTCAAGAAAGACTTAAGAAAGTGATGGAGAACATATGAATAATTCAGATTAAACTTAAAAGTCTGTCGCACATTTTTTCCTGAGAGCTGGTTGTTAATCATTTACAAGCACACCCCTGAACAAACACAACCCTTCCTCCTCCTCAAAAAGTGCTTACTATTCCTGCATCATCACATTGGTCTAGAAATGCAAACTGTTTTCCAGCCCTCTCTCTGAGAGTGCCTTCCATTTATATCGTATTTATCTTATATGTACATAGTTGTTCCCATGTTATTTCCCTTGTTAGAATTGAGCTCCTTGAGGACAGGGAAAACATTTTTGCCTTTTTTCACAGCTCCAGAGCTTTACATGAAATAGTCATTAATAAATGTTTGTGGACTGACTTATTGATCATACATATAACCAGCTTCCATTTTCATTCTTCCCCAGAACCTCTTTGCTCTTTCAGAATCCTTATCTTCAATTGGAAGATTTACCAGAAAGAAAAAAACAACCTACTCCTTATGCCCTCTACTTCAGATAACTGCAATTCTTTCCAGAGCTCCAGAATTTGATATGTGCATTCAGGAATCCTCAGAAGAGGGTAGAAGGTTCCAGGTTTACTAATTCTTTTCAAGATCTCCATTATATCCCAGAGGCAGGAAGACAGCACCCAGCACCCTTCCCAATTGGTCAGGCTAAGTCTGTTCTCCTTCACAAAGCATCTTATCCTCCTGAAGCCAGTAAGTTCCCTCCTTTTTGCAGCCAAGTGTGAATTCTCCTTAATATCTCATAAAGCATTAGTTTCTACTGCTTTCTCAGAAGTCCGGTGGTTCTCAACCTTCCTAATGCTGCAACCCTTTAATACTAGTATGTGGGCATATCTGCATGTGGGCTGAGCCGCCTGGAGATGGATAGAGGAGCAGTGTCTCGGTTCCTAAGACCATCGGAAATATGTGTTTTCCAATGGTCTTAGGCGATCCCTGTAACCCCTGTGAAAGGGTCATTCGACCCCCAAAAGGGTTGCAATCCACAGGTAGAGAACCACTGGCTTAGACCTATCCACTGAGGCCAGGACCTCATCCTTATTCTGTAACACCAACATTTCAGAGTTTCCTTTCCTCCCCTTTCTCCTTTGTGACATGTCCTCATACCCACCAACTTGGTGAAACTAATTACTCATCTGTTTACTTTTTATTTCTGGCTCCCCAGGTTCTTTTCACACCTGATTTCCTTCTTGGGTCATTTCTTCCATCCTGTCTGGGAATTCATCCTCTCTGATACAACAAAAAGTAGAGAGGCATTCCTCAAACACATTAACTTTTTCTTCTAGCAGGGAGAACGATTTGCCTTTGACACACACATAGTTGGTGATTGCCTTGGGCAGAAAGACAAATATAATCCAATCCTGTATATCCCTTCAACCTGAGTTGGTCTTCAGCTTAGTTTGAAGAGGAGACATTAGGAAATGGATCATCTAGGAGGGGTGGGGGTGGCATGGGTCTAAAATCATAGCTGTCCAAATGCAAGAGAATGACACCTGTGGATTTCCAAAACTGAAATAAAGAATGCAGGCCATGAGGTATTAATCCAGCTCATACTTGGGAAACAGACCAGAATAATTGGCACAGAATCTCCCTAGGGCTATCCTCTCTCTTGTCTTCCCCTCTCCCCCATTATTAATTCTCTAACACATTGCAGAGTAAAACACAGTGCCATGGGAGAGAGCCCCTTCACTTTTCATCACATCCATGGGATCTTGCAACACATCTCCCTTAAAAGATTCTGTTACACACACCATTAATGACTTTTCTGCAAAGTTCCTTCTTCAAGACATTAATCACTAAACTAGTCTGTGCAATCATGTTTTTATTTCATCTGTAAGCTATATTTTTCCACTCAGATGCCTTCAGTAGCTGTTTTTTCACTGTGTGATAAAACTCAGACTTTTCTGTCTACTGAGCACTCAGTCCATACAGAAAGTTTCCCTGCAGCCAAGCTGGCCTCAGGGTTGCATCACTACATTTATTAGATATTAATTTAGCAGCAAGATTTTCAAACCATCACCACACTTTTCCTTCCCAAGAAGCAGTGGGTATAGAAAGTTTGGATTCATAGGGCCTGGATTCAAGTCTCTGCCTTGACACTTACTATGTGTGTAACCTTGGGCAAGAGTTCATCCTCTTAGGCCTCCATTTCCTCACCTATAAAATAGGAGGACTAAACACAATGGTTCGTGCTCTAACTCCAGATCCGGAATCCTCTGATCTCTTTGGACATATCCATAATATAAGAAAGCTGGACTCCATGTCCTCTGAAGTCTCTTCCAATTCTAAATCTATGAATCTTTTTGGCACTTTCTCCTTTACAGGGTACTGGAATGGGGAAGGATCTCTGATGTCAACAGCAGACTACCTGCCCGCCCATCTAGAATAGTCTCTAATGCCAACAGGCTCTTATCACTTCCCTTCCAAATGCCTCCTTCCTGGAGGCAGCCAGGTGGCACCATAGTACATAGCATGCTGAGTCAACAGGAGGACCTGAGTTCAAATCCAGCCTCAAACACTTACTAGCTGTGTGACCCTGGACAAGACTCTGTCTGCCTCAGCTTCCTCAACTGTAAAATGGGGATCCTAATTACCTACCTCCCAGGGATTGAATGGGATATTTGTAAAGCGCTTACAGTGCCTGGCCCATAGTAAGCACTTAATAAATGCTTTTTCTTTTTTTTTTACTCCCAGTCACACAGTCATATTTCCTTCTTCCACTCTACTCCCCCAAATCATGTTCCTCCCCTTCAAAACTCTACTCAAAATTTACATCCTCCTGATGTTCTCTGGGTTCGATTCTAATCAGATTTGATCTCTCTGACCACTCTAGTTTCTGCTTCTGGGTCTACCCAAAATGTCTGTTTACAGCTCTGTTCAACCCCATTAAGAAAGACTTTAAGCATCCTGAAGGCATTTCCCCACCAAGGCTGGGTGTCTCGGGACATTGGACAGTCCATACCAGCCATGAGAATGCCTTTGTTTTCCCTTTTCCTCTTGGAAAGTCATTTCCCCTCAATACCCAAGGAAAACAATCTAGTCTCCAATATTTTGTACTTCCAAAGCTGAGCTAGTCCTTAATGTTCAAAGCAAGCCAATGAAGGACAGATGAAGTATTGGAAAAACAAATGGGGTAAGAATTCTCCAAACTCATGTAATTATTGCCCCATGGTGATCACAGATTGCCCCAAGGGGTCCACAGGTCCTTGAAAACTACCAGTCTACAAAACAGGTCCTCCTTGGCCCTTTTTTCTTTTACCTAGGATGGTCTCACAGCTTTTAATCTTTCATTAATGGAGTCAGAATAAGATTTTTTCTGTTTGACTCTACAACCAACACAGCCTCTGATGACTATTATCTCTTCTTTGTAAACATCTGGAGAACAGCAGTCTCCAGATCCAGCCCCTATTCAGGTCACATCCATCATTGAATATAGAATGTTAGACCTTGAAGAGACCTTAGGAATCAGACTGCTCCTTTGATCCAGTGGTTCCATGACTGAGATTATGTCCTAAGGAGTTTTCTAGTAAGAAAAGAATGATTAATCTGAATAGAAATATGTCCAGTTGTACTATTTGTTTTAGAAAAAAAACAGAAGCAAAACTGGGTGTCTGACAATTGGAGAATGCTTGAAAAGACCATAGCGGATGAATGTAATAGAATATTATTGCACCATAAGAAAGGACAAATTTGAAGAATTCAAAGATAAATGGGAAGACTTATTTGAAGAGATGCAGAGTGGCGAAAGTGGAACAAAAAAGCGAATGCACACTGCCAATATAAATGAAGATAATGCTAACAGCAACAAAATCATATTAAATTCACAAGTAACACTTCTACCCAAGCGGGGGGTGGTTTTCCTGAGGGATGGCCTTGTGACTGACTGCTAAATATGCAGAATGAGACACGACTCCTGATTGGCTAGGAGATTACTGAGCCCAGCTGGGTACCTGAGTGAGGGGAGGGAGGACACTTTGGGAGAGGAGTTAGAGAGAGACAAACAAGGACTTTTGGATAGAGGACTGGAGGTCTCCCCAAGTTCAGACCTCTCGGGAATGTAGCCGTCATCATGTCATCTATTTCCAGTGTTTGCCGCACTTGAGACTACCCAAAGCGGACTACTCCCCATCCACAATGTTTTGTCCTTAATTAACTGAGGTTTGGGTTTTTGTTTTCATTTCTGTTTTGCTCCCAAGTCTAAGTGTTTATTTTATTGTCCTGGTGCACTCTACTGTCTACAGAGTTCTGTATAATTTCTCTGGTTCCTATTTACTGTTTACCTTGGTTTTCTAGCTATGTCTGGTGGTCCTTGGTGTAACTAAAATTTGACAAGGGAGAGGTTAATTGGTGAGAGTGATCTTTACTATAGATTTATCTTCCTCCTAGACTACAGATAGTGCAAGTGTGACAGACAGACAATCTTTGACCAATAAACTTCTTGGAGACAAGTGGGTGAAGGAGTAAGTACCCAGCCATGATCCTCCTCCTACTCCCCAGCAATGTAGAAATCACAGTCTTACTTGGAAACAGGATGGACCAGATTGCAGACAATAGTGAGCCATGCCACGCGTGAGTCAGCCATGTTTCTATGCAAATACCTTACACACTGAAAATAAGTTCAACAGGGGCGGAGCCAAGATGGCGGCGTAGCAGCAGCAACACATTGCAGCTCTCACATAGCCACCCCAAAATACCCATAAAATAGGACTCTAAACCAATCCTAGAACTCCAAAATGCACACAAAGATATTTCCCACTAAAGTCAGCTCGGCTACGAGGAACCATATCAGCACTGCAAACGGAAACCAGCCTGGCCTGAAGCCTCAGCTGTGCCCCGGGGGTGGCTGGATGAGAAGAGCTTCAGGTGAGCGTATTAGCTGCAGCTCTGAATGGGAATTGTGAAAGGGGGATATAAGCAGTCCGGCCAGAAGGCCTCCAGAGCGGAAAAGCAAAAGCTAAAGGCAGAGGTTTTGCACCTGCCTCTGCGTTGCAGCTTCCCGCCCCGGCCTGCAGGCAGCAGGGGGACTGAGAGATTGTTCTCAGGCCAGGGCTCTCACGTTGAGTGGCCTGGATCCAGATCGCCGTCTTGGGCCTAGGTCTTGGAGTCTTTATTATCCAGTCAGCCAGAAGTATATAGGAAGAGTTCCCAGCCTCTCCCTGAGAGCTATGGCAGCTGTGAGGACCCCAGCGATTTGGGACAGAGCTTTCCCTTCTGGAAGCAGAGCCCCACAGAGACTTAAAAAAAAAAATAATCATGGTCTGAAGAACCATGAGTAAGAATAAGCATAAGAAGCAAAGTAAGAAC
>CM053582.1:548236510-548253607 GCA_028627135.1 Pseudochirops cupreus
TATATATATATAATTATTATTACTATTATTATTAACTACATCCAACTGGAACTTAAGATTCACAGGCACTGTGAAAGGGAGATTCACCCTGCCCTATCAGAAAATTAAAGGAGTGATGGGGGAGGACATAGGAGAGATTAGATTGGGGGAGGGGTCATACAAGGGGATGGCTGTTTTGAGTGGGGAGGTAGGGGAAAGATGGGGAGAAAATTTGTAACTCAAAATCTCATGGAAATGAATGATGTAAACTAAAATAAATAAAATAAAATATATTCAATGAACATTTACTAAGGCATGAAGAACAGGTAAATGCCTAGCATTGAGAAGTCATCCACTAAGATTTAGAAGCAAGGAAGTACAGGACTAATAGAATAGGTGCCTTCCATGTATCCTCTTCTAATAGAACACAAGATCCTTGAAGGAGGAGAAGTTTCATTGCTTGTCTTTTGATCCCCAGCACCTAGCATAGTGCATAGCACATAGTAGGTATTTAATAAATGCTTGTTGACTGACTGATTGAAAAATGGAGACTTTCACAGAACTCTAGAGATATCATCATCCTCAAGAATTAACTCAATTCCTTTCCATTAAAAAAATGTATTAAGTAACTTCTATATACAAGGTTCAGTGTCAGGTACTGAAAGGAAGGAGTCAGATCACGGAATTATCTCCTTTTTTCCTCTCTTAGTGACAAGTTTCCATCCACAGACCACCTGACTCTTGTAATCACAAAGGCAGCAAGATGGTAGAGTAAATATGACTTTTAGCAGAGTAAAAGATTCCATGGTCGTGAAAATATTCAATGTCATCAGGAGACCTCAATTCTGACTATTATAAATTAGCTGGCACATCAGAGACCTTCAGCAAGATGATGACAGTACTATTTTATATTTGTATGTTTTATATTTGACAGCTTAAAAAGCTCCTTCACATATGCATGTCTTGTTTTTGACAAGCTCACTCCAAGATAGATAGGGTACGAATTTCTATTACCATTTGACAGATGAGAACACTGAGGCTGAGACATTAAGTGCCTATGGTCACACCACTAGGTAATAGCAGGACCGGTGCTCAAATCCAAGTTTTCTACCTCCCTAAAGTCCAATAGTCTCTCCTTTTTGTTTCACAAGCCCAGGATCTTAAAACCATGCAAAGGTTTCCAAACAGTGAGACAAGACCCCCTGGGACTGAGAGGGCAGGGAGAACATCAAAGAGTTATTGCAAGAAATCCTGGAATCCATACGTGCCCCCGAGCACCATTCTGATCTTTATTTAGTTCCAACAAAATATACAGCATGACTCAGTATAATAAATAAGCAAACATGCCTTCTGCAGACTGCATAAATCATATGCTTGACACATATGGGTATTACTATTTTTCAAATTCAAATTTTCTGAATCTAGAGCGGCTGCTTGCCATCATGAACTTACTCAATCAGTGGCACTAACTGTGAAATTTTTTGACATTCTAAGAGGTCCTTGTTTTTGTTATTAATGATGCTATCTCCATATACCTACTATATGACGGTGCTTGACACGTAGGATATAATTAATGAGTAATTGTTGATTTACAAGGGAGGTTGTCATACTGAAAAGCTGGGGACCACTGGCATACGACAGGAAGACATGGCTGACCAAGTTTACTTCTATGTAACACTACACAGTTTACAAGCAATTCGCATCACGTGGCCCTGAAAATTGCTGTTACCATTGTTGTTTTGTCACCTTGTAGAAGGGGAAACTGAGACTCAAAGACGTGGACTCATTTTCCCAAGATCACATGAGGGTAAAAGTAGAAATTTTAATTCAATACAGAAACTGCAATTCAATTCTCCTTGGAGAGAGGGTACTCTTCTTCACCAAAGGAAAGCTGCAGAGCACTTAGATGTAGCCAGGCTTCAGAAGCTCTTCCTGCAGCAACAACCTAAGGATCCCAATGACACAGACAGGTTTCTGAGACTTCAAAAACAGGCCACATACTCTAAGGTGCATTTGCAGTAGTGGGGATGAGCTGTACAAAACCATCCATACTCTTACATGGTTGGTTCTCTTATGAACAAGAGCACAGGTTTCGGAAACAGGTTTACCTAGATTAGGAATCAATGAGTGGCCACAGAAAAATAAGACACCAAGGCGGGGTGATGGGGTGATGTGATCAGTACCAGTACAGTCCTTCCATTGACTCAAGTTGTAACTCCTTTATGCCTTAATTGACTGCTTTATTTAGTTGCTATGGCTGAAAAAAAATTTATCATTTCCTGGTAGCAAGTCCTGGCCAGTCTCTTCACACTCTGTCACGCTGACCCTCATATGACAGATACATAGTCTGCTGCCAGGCACATACTTGACGCCCTTCCAGCTCAATCCGACCTGTCTCCACTTGTGCACCACAGACAGAGCTTTTGTGAGTCCAGGGTGACCGCAGTGAAACAATGAAGCTTCAGAGGAATTCATCTACTAGGTAATAATAAAATCATAGAATCTCAGAGCTGAAAGGGCCCTCAGAGACCACCTTGTACAAACCATCCCTGATTAAGAATTCTCTCTGTAACATCACCAACAGTGGTTGCCCAGTCTTTGCTTGGATACCTCTAATGAGTGGCAGCTCCTTCCACATAGAGATGCTCTCATTCTTAGGAAGCTCTCCTTGAGCTCAATCCCTACACTGACACTCTACAACATCCAACTGCTCCCCGGTTTTGCCGTTGGAGGCCAAGCAGAATAAGTCTAACCTTTTTTCTACATGAGCACCTTTCAACTGCTCAAAAACTATCATCAGAACCCCCAGAACTTTTTTCTTCTTCAGGTGAGATTTCTCTGCATGACTTTGAGGTCTCTAAAATTAACAGGTGTCATTTTGGGGGGAGGGGAGTCCAAACCTGTGACTTCACTGGAACATGGAACTAGTAGGGAAGAAACTCTTTATCAATCCAAATCAAACAAATTATGTGCAATGTACACACTCAGAGAACTCTGTGGGGCACCATGATCAGCCCAGGGTCACACAGACAGTATATGTCAGAGACAGGAAAGCAAATCTTTTTGATTTGGAAGCCAGCTCTCCATCCATTATGTCAGGAAGCCCCTGTAAATTTGTCTTAGAGCCCTAATAAAAATGGTTGACATGTATATAGTGTTTTACAGTTTACAAAGCACTTTACATAAATTATCTCATTTGATCCTCATAAGTAGTCTGGGAGGGAGCTAGGACAGAGCGCAGTTAACTGACCTGCATAGAAATTAGCCCTGTGACCTGGGCCTGATTAGCTCTTTGCTCTAACCACTGGAAACTAAACAGCCATAGACCCAGGTGTGGATACTTGGCTGGTGCACGCGCACGCGCGCACACACACACACACACACACACACACACACACACACACACTTTCTGTCTGATGACTGAATTGCATCTTCCATTACAAATGTCTAACTCCTCTCCCAATAAGCACTGCTTCCCCCTAATCAGGCTCTGCCTCACCAAATCACATTGGGATTTGAAGGATAAATTTCCCAACAGAGGATACTACAAATTCAGTCTTTTAGAAGAAAGAGAAAGCAGCAGCCTACATCAAGCCAGCCCCATCTTTCCCTGTTAGGAGAGAGCTACTAGCATCTCATTCCCCGGCCTTCGCAACCTCCCTAGGGTGAGGGCCAGAGGAAGAAGGCGCTGGCTGCCTCCAAAGTCAGTGGTAAATAAAACAGAACATGAAATACATTAAAAGCAGGAGCTGTTGTAATAGATGGTGCTGAAGGATTAAATATTCGGTGACTTTCCAGCCTAATGAAAGGCAGCAGCTCTCCACCTTAAAAAATCATCAGCTGCTTCATTTGGCATTTTTTTTAAGTTTCTCAAGTTGGAGGGTAACAAACTGTTCTCAGACTTCACCCCAGAGGAAATATTTCCCCAGGTGGAAATCAGAAACTAGTAGTGAAATCTGACACATAAACCAAGAAAAGATAAAAGAAGAGGGAATTTGAGATCCTTCTTGGATCTCAAATTGGAGGTAAAACAAGACCAAGAAAAGGGGTGGTCTGGCCCTGATCCCATCAGGGCCCAGAGAGGAAGGACCTGGAGAACAGCATCCCAACGATGGCCCCTAGGGATGGCAGCTCGACCAAGGTCAGGCTTTCATCATGGGATCTCAGACTGGGAGCTAGGAAAAGCTACAGAGTACAATGTTCTCTTTTTATAGATGAGGGAACCAAAGTCCAGAGAGGTTATGTGACTTGGTCAGGGTCACAGAGTTAGGAACTGAGCTCATGTTCCCCAATTCACCCCCTTCTCTGGGCAGGTACCCTAAAGCAAAACCCCATGTGCCTTGTGCTAGCTGCACGCACAACGCGCGCACGCACACACACACACACACACACACACACACACACACACACACACACTCAGGTCAGAACCTGAGAGACTCAAATACAATTAAAACTGGTTGGATTTGGGTTATATGGGATTAGGTTTAATTAATCTAGACACGTTCAGGCTTCCATTCTGAAGAATGTGAGAGCTTAGAGGGGCCAACCGTATTATCTAATCTGAGCCTCTAATTTTATGCAGGAAGAGACTGAGGCTAAAAAGGCAAAGAAGCTTTCTCAGGGATCCCATAGCTATACAAATGACTTGCCCAAAGTCACATAACTAATACCTGAGAAGCTGATAAATGACCACAGAACCCAGGTGTCCTGGCTCCTAGCTCCACACTCGTCCCATCTCACTATGAGACTGAGCATGGAAGTGGAGCTGAGCCCGCCTCAGCCTCAGCACACCCTCTCATTCTCCCAGAATATAAGAGCCCTTGTTCCCCATGATTCTCAACCATGAGAGATAGCCCTGATGTAATAGAGAAAATCAGTCTCAGAGCCAGAAAGACCTGGATTCAAGCACCACCCTGACACATCCTGACTGTGTGACCCTGGGCAAGTCACCTGTCTTCTCCTCAAGCTCAGCAACTCTCTTAAGACTGTCCAATGTAGAGAAGGTGATGATATACATCAGTAGAAAGAGGTTCTTCATCTCATTGCAATGAAATTACAGGTCCATCCTCTATCCTTGTTCCTCCGAACCAGAGCCACAGTTCACAGTGGTTTTTCCACTGTTTGATTCCCCAGTGAGTATCTGAGACTCCTTGATAATTGCTTTGAGGAAGCCCAGCCTCAGGCCCACGGGAGTGGTGAGGGTCCTATGTCACCCCTCACACACCCAGGCTTTTGCAGAGATCGGCAAGGGCTGCCTTCTCAAAGGCAGGGAGTGAGAACACAAGATGCTGGGCCCTGGGCTCAGGCCATAGCTTCTCCACTAACTCACAAGTCACTTAAACTCAGGCTCCTCCTTTGTAAGATGGGAAGGTTGGACTGGATCATCCTTCCAGCTCTACTGGGATATTGTATACAGGCACAACTATGCTCCATAGCTAGTCACCGCTGTGTTATACTCTACACCACACTCCACATCAAGTCACTTCTAGACCACACAAATAGAAAGTTCCCATCGCCAAACTTGGGGCAGCACAGTGAATAGAGCACCAGGTCTGGAGTCAGGAGCACTCCTCTTCCTGAGTTCAAATCTGATCTCTGACACTTATTATCTGTGCGACCCTGGGTAAGTCACTTAACCCTGTTTGCCTCAGTTTCCTCATCTGTAAAATGAGCTGGAGAAGGAAATGGCAAACCTCTCCAGGATTTCTGCCAAGAAAACCCCAAATGGAGTCACAGAGAGTTGGCCACAACTGAAACAACTGAGCAACAGCAATGAAAATCCCCAAACTAGGGAACAGGTCCAAGAACCCCCAAGGAGTAAGCTGAATGGGTGGAAAACACTTAACTCAATCAAGAGAAAGGGGTTCTTGTCCCAATTATGACATGTCCTATCAATATGACCTTGGACAAGTCACTCAACCCCTCTCGACCTCAATTTCCTCATCTGTGAAGTGGGCATGAGCATTCTGGCAGGACCCACCTCAGAGGGTTGTTGTGAGCTAATTTATGTGAAGTGTTCTATTAATGCTCAATTATGTTCCAGGAGTGCTAGAGCAAGCTCCTATGGGCTCATGAGAGCTAATTGTTAAAATTTTAGCATGAAAATTTACATCTCAGAAATTAGTCAATGCTACAGATCCATGCTTAATTTATTGTTAATTTTTATAAATAAAGCAACGGAGAAAATATGATTAATACAGATATTTTAAAGGGTCAGGAATTTTCAGAGAGCCAGTCGTTAAACATTTCACAGCATGCTTTTATCAGCCATCTCCAGGGTATACTAGACCCCAAAGAGCAGAATTAAAAGCAAAGGGCAAAAGTTACAGAGGCAGATTTAGTCTAATGTAAAGGAAAACTTTCCAATAATTGGTATGATCCCATAGTGAAATCTGCTGCCTCAGGAAGGGCTCTATACCCTGTACCTGAGGAGGATTCTCACTCGGGTAGAGATTGGACAAGTCAGCCTTTCCAGCCCATCCTGGTCTGAGGCTGAGATTCCAGCCCCCATATTCAGTCAGGGTCAACTCCCCAACCATCATCAGCTTTCTCCCCTGTTCTGATCCCTCTGCCCACCTTCTGCAGCACTAGAAGCCAGCACCGGCCTATATAGTCAGGCCAACATTCTGAGCCCTCTGAGCAAGTGCCACACCTTTCCTCTCCTCCCTGTCCCCCTGGGCCTCTTCTGATCTCAAAGCACTCTGTACCTTTTTTATGCACTTGTCCCTTTCTAACTTGTAAGATACCCACTCATGTGTAGGCTTTCTACCACTAAAGTCATCCTCAGGGCTGCCCCATGAGATAGAGGTGACTTGGCCTATTGAAGGCTTGCCCTGGGGACAGAATGCTCCAGGCAGGTCCTGCCAAGCTAGAAAGCCTTCATGCATGAGCCCAGCAACCCCCTCTCTGTCTCTTGTCTGAAGACCAGCCTGGCCAAGTGAGGAAAGGGGACTCATTGCCAAAAGGATGAAAATAGGGTGATTGAGATTTTTGGCTACAATAGCTCCAAAGACCCACTTCTGAAGAACAGATATGATCAACATCCAGGGAAGGAACCCCCTGCCAACAGAGTCACAGATACAGTGATGTATCAAAGAAGAAAGGCATATCTTGTTCCCCCTTTGAGAGGGATCACTTGGAAGTGGGAGACCTTGGTTCAAGCCCTGTCTCTGATACTTAATGACTTGATGATGTCATTCTGGTCCTCTTCAAGTACAAAGGACAAACAACAAACCATATTACCATAGCTTCAGCTTCTTCATCTGTACGATAAATATACTTCCACCTCTCTCATAAGGATATGGTGGAAAGAGGGTACACACTCTAGAGCACCTACTAATAGAAAAGAGAGCTGACAATATTATTGACCGAGAACTCTTTGAGGGCCAGAACTATGACCCAGCATGGTACACTTCCCAAATGATTATCTTAAATAAGATCATGTAGGCAAACCGCTTGTCTACCTTTAAATGGATTATGGGGCATGTGTTACATCTACTATACACATCGCTATATACATTTCATTTGTCACATGCCATGAACTACAGCCTGGTATATTATGAAGAGTAGGGCTCTTGGCGCTGGGCCATTGCCAGTCTTGACTTTTTTCTGCCACTGAACTCCAATGATTCTGGAGGACAGAGGGAGGCTGATGACTCTGCACAGCTCTGCCTCACTTAAATACAGTTCATGCCCAAGGAGAGGCATCACCCTAGTGATGCCACTGGTCTTCTTCAAGGACAAACAACAACAAGGCCTCCCTGCCCATTCCATGCTTGACCCTGGGCAATTCTCAGTGTTTCAGGAAACTCCCCAAGACTGAAATTTTCCGAACACGTGCTGACCTACATTGGTAGAAGGAATTTCCTCTCTGAGACTCCCTATACCAATATGGCAGAAAAAGCCCTATCCATTTGTATGCATTAATTTATGAGGAAGCTGAGATCCTAGAGGGCATCTAGCAGGCAAAAACTGAACAAGAAAAGATGAGAGTAGCAGTGGCCCTGGCATTTGGGATAGTTTTTGCCAACCATTTGGGATCCTCTTGGGGGAATTATGAATGTCTGCTGAGTTTCTTATAAATCAGATTATCCTTCCACTGAGATTGGCAGGCCTAGAAAAGAGAACCCTTCCGAATTGCAAATGAGGTTTTAATTGTCAGTGTGACCTTCTAGTGGCTCTGTGTGGAGCCCCCTCCCAGGGCCTCTCATAAATCTAGCCAATCAGCCTCCCCCCCTCAGATCTCAGCAGACCTCCTCCCTAGATGTCCTCTGTATCCCACTCAGATTCCAGGGAGAAATACAGCATACCCAAGGATCCAGGCCTCTAATCCCACCCAGGGAAATGCTGCTCGGCATGTCCCAATGTACTAGCAGCAGGTAGAGTCCCTGTGCCCTGCAGTACTCAGCCGAGTTCGAGAGCAGATGCTCCAGCATGCCTCCATGCTCCCCTTCTAAAGCAGACTGTCACCCAGCAAGGAGGCCACAGGCCTGGCTGATCCCCAGCCTTCCAGAAACAACATGTGCTGAGTAGGTGGTGACATGTCTGCTAGATGGGCTGCTGTGTGCCAGGCCTTCTGAATGGGAGGGTGGTGAGAAGGCTGAGACTCTGCTCTCTGACGATCAGCTGGAGGAGTTGGAGAAAACAAGGCCTAGGAGAGACATGACGGCTTCTTTCAAGTATTTCAAGGTCATAGATCTAGGGCTGGAAAGGACCCCAGAGCATGTGGGGTTCAATCCTTTTAGTTTACAGGCGAGGAAACTGAGCTCCAGAGAGGTTTAACAACTTTCCCAAGAGCACAGAGGGAATAATTGTCAGAGACAAGATTTGAATCCAGATCCTCAGATCTAGGAGCTAGTTGTCTTTCTTTTATATGATAATGGAAATCAGACTAGTTTTACCTAATTTTACAGGAAAAAAGTAGGAGTAATGGTTGGAGACTGAAGAGGCACAGATTTAGGTTTCACCTAGGTGAAAATTTCCTGACAATAAGACTTGTCCCAAAGTCATATGACAAGCCCCAGGAGGTACTGGGTTTCCCTTCTGCAGACATCTTTAAGGGGGGACCAGATGACTTTTCCAGTCAATCATAGAGGAGGTTCTTGGTCACAGACTAATTGAATCAGAGGACGCCTTAGAAAAATACAACCTATTACCAAAATTCTAAGGGGTCTGATTTTCAGGGTCAGAGACCAATGTGGCTAATGGAAACCTTAGAATCATGCAAAGATTTTTAGAGTTTCTGGAGTCACACCAGAAGGGGCTTCGCTTTGGGAAAGCACTGAATTTTATTGGCTATGCCCTGTCTCTCTTTCAACCCTGAAAGTCTTGGATCTTGGGTATGTTCAAATTTGCTGAAAAATTCAAGATATTTGGTTCCATGTAATTAGTTCTTCAGTGAAACTTTTGTGGATTTAATCTTCACTTGGAAGCATTTCTAATGCCAAGACCATCTAAAACATTAGAGCTTACTGATGCACTCAAGGTTCAGAAGACCATAGGACTGAGAATGGCAAAAAGACTGTAGAAATCACCAAGCTCAATCCCCTGACATTTGCAAATGAGGAAACTGATGTTGATGGAAATCAAATGACTTGTCTCCAAAGGTTCTACAGGCAGGTACTCCAAATTTCAAATCCAATGCTCTTTTCACTGTGCCTTATTGGCTGGTTTCTTCTTAAGGTTCTCGGACTTAATGAACAGATCTGAGAAAGAAAATCACCCTTTTAAGGTCAGACAGTGGCAAGAAAAAAAAAAGTCATTGCTTCATTTTGCAGGCCTCAGAAAACTTGAATGAAACCCAACTCGACCAGACTTCTCTAAAGCCATTAAGAGGCTATGTGAGTTACTAGAAAGAATGTTGGACTTCAAATCAGAAGACTTAGGTTCAAATGCTGCCCAAGATGCTCAGTAGCTGTGGGACTCTGGGCAAATCACATAATTTCTCAGTCTCAGTTTCCTCTTTTAAAATGGGAATAAAAATATTCGTTCTTTTGGGAGGAAAATCCCTTGCAAAATTTAGAGTACAAAATAAATGTGATATCTTTTTCTTACATATCAAAATAGAAAGAAGACAACCAAGAGACATGACAAGAGAACAGATTTGCCAGCTTTCTATAGCAATCCATTATCATCAATGCTAGTGAAATCACCATAACTACCCTCTGGTACCCAATGTGCTGTGTGAGGACATTAAAAAAAATGAACCTAAGATTAAGTCAGAAAGTAACTGGACCTGACCAAATACATAGAAAAGAAACTCATGCTAGAAGAGACATAATTTTAAAGGCACTCAGGCATCAATACATGTCAAAGGGAGAAAGATTCTAAAAGGAAAAAAAATACTATGCATGGTATTATTGAGCCCCACCCACCCACAAAAGGCACCCAAGAAGATGACAGGCACAAGTACCCAACCATCTGCCTTTTTCGTCTTCTTGATAAAATCTTTGTGAGATGTCTCTGCACTAGGAGAAAGGAAGCAAGTTACTATAGCAGATCACATCCTCACAGTCTTAAAATTGACCAAGTATAAAGAACATAGGATCCCACATTGTTGTTGTAGTTTGCCAATTATGAAAAAGTTTGTGGTTTGGTGGAGCAAAGTAGAATCCATAGGCTCCCTTTCTGCCAGGAGTCTCCATTGCAGAAGTTAAGATCATATAAGATTCAATGATAGTTGGAGTCATGGAGGTTGCTGAATAATGCTCTGATTATCAGAGATAAAGAGAGCACAAAACATTTTTATCAAAGGTGCTCATCAGTGTCATGGAAGATATCATACACAAAGTCCAAATAGAAGTTCTCTGTATGTATGCTGAGTTTACCTGTGCAGATGACACTGTACCTGCTGCATTGAGGTTCTGAGCACAATAGGACCACTTCAACAAGACCCCTGGACTATTAGATAAGACAGCCAACAATCCACACAGGAAAATAATTGGGTAAAGTCTTAATACTGCTTAGATTATGACATCCAGCTGGAAGAGCAGCCCATTGAGTTAGTCTATTAGTACATATGCCTTGGATGGGCACTGTAGATAAACAATGAACTGGGCCCAGAGCTCAGTAGGAGGAGATTGGGCTGGATCCCATTTGGGCAGTACTTTCAATGATCACAAGCTAATTGCTACCATTGAAGCCCATCATTTTAACTCTCCAATCAGTACTCTCCCTCAGTACTTTCCAAATGATGCAATATGGCACAAAGTCATGAAACGCCACAATCTCCAAAAATATATGAATATTGGATGTGGTGGCCCAAAGAGCATTGGGAAAATGGGCTTATTTACATCCCTGTAAATTTTATCTTATTAGTTGAAGAACACTAGTTTGCCAAAATCTTTTTAGAACCCAGTTCCATCATCCAACATCCTGATTATCCATTTCACTGGAACACTTCACTAAAAACCTTCCTACGGGCTAACGACTATCCATTAATCCCTACCGTTTGGTTGAGGTCATCCAGCCAGTGTTCAATGCACCTGGCTGGACTGTCACACAGCTCTATCTCTCTGTTTTGTCAGGAGGATATAATGGTGTTTATAAACTGCCTGGCTAAACTCCTGCTATATCATATCTGTGAAATTATCTTCTTTACTATGAACCTAATTTGTCTGTCAAAAGTGGAAATAGTGTAAGTTTGGAATAAACAAATGATGATAAAGCCATGTTGGCTTTTGGTAACTACTGGTTCTTTTTCTAAATGCTCAGACCATCCCTCCAACAACTCTTTCTGGAGTTTATCCAGGAGTCAAAAGCAAACTCACAGGCCTATGGTTTGAAAAAATTCTATTTCTTGCTAAACAAGTTATAATTTATGAAAACTACTGAACCATGATAAATAAAGGGGACAGTTTCAGAGAAAACTGAAGACTTATATGAACTGATGCGGAGTGAAGTGAGAAGAGGCTGAAGTACAATTTATACAATAACAATATCAGGCAAACAAACAACTTTGACAGACTTCAGAACTCTGATCAATGAAATGACCAACCATGATTTTAGAGTATTCATGATAAAGCACGCTAACCATCTCTGACAAAGAGCTGATAGAGTACAGGTTGATACAAGACTTTTTTGGACATAATCAGTGCAGGAATTGATTGTTTGACTGTATATATTTGTTACAAAGGTTTTCTTAATTTTCAGTGGGGGTGCAGGGAGATGAAAGGGAAAAAAGGTGAATTTTTGGTTCACTGAAAAAAATTTTCTTTAAAAAATATTGCCTTTTCTCTGTCCTCCACCTTTTCTTCAATGTGAATAAGTATCTATAGGCCAGCTATTTGAGTTAAAAGCTACCACATTTAAGCACAAACAATTAATGTTATTGAGAGAATAAACTGATTACTGACTAAGATGTGAGTAAGAGAAATAACATAAGAACTGTAAGATGGGAGAGCAAGAAAGAGATAATGGGAAAAAAAGGTCATGGATTATTGAGTGTTGACCAAGAAGGTGTTCATGACTCAGCAGCACACTCAGAGCCAAATCTGTGTTTAGAGTGTGATTTGGGGATGGTGGTCTCCAAGCATGGCCCATTGGGATCAACCTATCATCATGTCCATAGGGAGGAGGTTTTAAAAGGAACTGGCATTCATGTGATGTTTTAATATGTGCAAATCACTTTACATCCATACCCCTCATCTGGAGGCTTCTCGACAATCCTGGGCAAGTACTGCAACTATTACCTGCTTCATTTTATAGGTAAGGAAACTGAGACTTTTAAAAGTAAGTGTTGTCAAGATCAAGCAGCTACTCAATGTCAAAGGTCAGATTTAAACCAAGTTCTTTCTGTCTCTAGGTCCAACACTCGGTCTACTATAAAGTACTGCCTCTGTCTAAGGCTGGATCAAAGCCAGGGACCTTGCCTGTAGCACTAATCAGTGCAAGAGGATGCAAGGCCTGGGCCCTGGAGCCATAACATATAACAATTCCAGTAGGTGGGAAGTGAGGAGCTATCCTTGGTTGGATTTGGCTTTCACCAAATGTATGTGAGGCTGCATTTCTAAATTCTCTTATACATACTAAAAGGAATCCATGAATAATATGGAAAAAGGAAAGGGATACAGAACTTGGATGGAAGTAACAAGTGTTCAGTCACTGATTACAGCGACACCATGGATCCCCAACATCGTCCCTTGCCAGCAACCAGAGCAGGATGGACAAAATGGTTTATCTCAATGTGCTAAAAATGCAGGGAGAAATTCCACAGAGAAGCTGTCTTTGATACTTAACCAATAAAGCCAGGTTGTCACCTCCTTAGAAAACTGATATAGAAGGCTTGACAAAGGGGGGGAACTGCAAGAGAAGAAGAGGATAAGGAAAAATATAAGTATAAATTCTTCTTGATCATTCTTATTTTTTTAACTTCTATTTCCCTAAAGCTTCTCCCTTGTTTCTGGGAATCTCTGGTCTGACAGTTTGCCCAGCTACAACCCTAGTTCAGCCCCTAACTACCTCTCATCAAGACTATACTAACAGTTGTTTAGCAAGTCTCTCTCCTCTAGTCTTTCCTTTCTCTAGTACAACGTTCATACAACTGCCAGTCATCCCCCTCATGCACAAATGTTCTCATGCTCCATACTTGAACCTTTCAGGAACTCCCCATTCCCTCTGGGAAGGCAGTGTAGTTTGATGGAAAGAAAAATGACATCAGAACACCTGAACATCAGAACATCTTTGCTCTGGTACTTACTAGTTATGTAATTCTACCCTTCTAAACCTTACTTTGCTCATCTGAAAAATGGGGGTAATCTTCAATGCTACCTACTTAGAAGGTCATTGCAAGGAAAGTCTTTTGTATACCTCAGCACACTAAACAAATGAAAGTCATTTCTAATGAATAAAACATGCAGTCTTTAGCTTAGCATTTGATCTCCTAATTCTGTATCTATTGAAATTTCTAGCTAGCCTCCTGGCTATCTGAGATAAAGCATTCAGTCCATCCCCTTCCCACACTGTATATTCCAAGTAAAGTGTCTCATTGAGCTCTGTCCTGCCTTTGGAGCTCTGAGCATGCTTCCCTAGGCCCGAAATGAGTATACACACACACACACACACACATACACACACACACACACACACACACACACACACACACACACATACAATCATTGACTGTTGGAATCCTTCCTTTAAGGCTACCTGTTCTGTACTGCCTCTACTAATTTCCAAAACTGTGAAGAGACAGATTTAGGCCTGAGGAAAGGAAAAAAACTTCCAAACAATAAGAGCTACTCAAAGAGAAGTGGGGCACCTTGAGAGATAGTTGGTTCCCATCCCACTTCATGGAAGTCTTCAGAAAGAGGTGGATGACCACTCTGAAGCATTCCTTTGGGCTCCTCCATCATACTCCCCACATCCAAGTGCCTTTTTCCACTACCCACAAATCTCCTTTTCAGCTTCTTTTTGTGTGTTGTTTTCCTCATCAGATTATAAGTGCCACGAGGACAAGAACAGTCTCTTTTGCATTTGTATTCCTGGTGTTTAATATCTAGCACATTGTAGACCCTTAAAAAATATTTAGTGACTGATGCTGTATAAGGGGCACTTTTCAGGTGAAAGTTGGACTCAATGGTCTCTAAGGTTCCCTCCAATACTGTGGCTCCATAATTCTTGCAAGTGATAAGTGATCTCAAATTTCTCGTGCTTCTCTATAACTGCCCTATGAGTTTATATTGTAACTTGGATTATGGTTATTTTATGTATTTGTCTTATCTTCTGGCAAATAAAAGTACCTTAACAGCAGGGAATGTATGTATATAGATGTATAAAGAACATATATTTATACACACACATTAATATATGTAATATACTATATAATATCTATTGTTGCTTAGTCATTTCAGTTGAGTCCAGCTCTTCATGATGCTATTTAGGGTTTTTTGGGCAAAGATCCTAGAGCAGCGGTTCTCAACCTGTGGGTCGCAATCCCTTTGGGGGTAGAATGACCCTTTCACAGAGGTCACAGGGGTCACCTAAGACCATCGGAAAACACATATTTCCACTGGTCTTAGGAACCGAGACACTGCTCCTCTATTTGTCTCCAGGTGGGTCCACCCACATGCAGATACGCCCACATACGAGTATTAAAGGGTCTTGGCATTAGGAAGGTTGAGAACCACTGTACTACAGTGACTTTGTCATTTCCTTCTCCAGATTATTTTTCAGATGAAGAAACTGAGAGAAACAGGGTTAAGTGGCTTGAAGAGGGTCACACAGCTAGTCAGTGTCTGAGGCTGGATTTAAATACTGGAAGATGAGTCTTCCCAACTTCAGACCCAGCAACTCTATCCAGCTAGCCACACAATATATGTGTATAGAAAATATATAAAGATATATAGACATACATATATTTAAATATATTCAATTAAATGTCAGTATATATTTAAAATATTAAATTATTTGCAACCTTGCCTCAACTTGCCTTTCTAGATTTATTGCACATTAATCTCCTTCCTAACTCTATGGTCCAACCAAAATTACTTTCTTGCTTTCTTACTAACACATACTATATCTTTTGTCTTCATGCTTTTGCACCGGCTGATACCCAGGCCTTGAATGCACTCCCTCCTCACCTCTGCCTCTTGGAATTCCTTGTTTCCTTCAAGATTCATCTTCTCCACAAGGCAGATCATCCTCCTCCCTTTTGTGTATGATTCCTTGCTGTATTAAAATGTAAGCTTCTCATGGGCAGGGACTGAGTCATTTTTCCATTGTAGCTCCAATGCCTATAGATGCTTGCTGATTATTTTTTGGCTGATTCCCAGGGCTGGAAACCAGACTTTCCAGATTTTATATTATTAAAATTCAGGCAGGGAGGGATATATTCTCTAAGTGCATTTAACTTGGACTATGTGAGGGGTGAGGGAACCATTTGCAAATGTTGCCTGTCATGTGACCAGAAGCTTTGAGGAAACGACAGCAGAGAGATCTTTTGAATAATGTTTACTTTTTTAGGGTAAATCAGAGTCTTCTGATGATTTTCAACACAATTTCTAATAAGAAACTTAGAACCCAGGAGGATAACATATGAATGATCTTAGAAGTGTTAAGCACTTTTAAATATTAGCAGTATTAAGAAACACAAGAGACCATTCCTAGCATCAGCAGCATCATTATTGACTGACAACTGAAAAAAAAAATAGAGCTATCTGTAATTTACCATCTTCTCCAGGGAGGAGTTGCTGCCCCTAGTGAGTCGTATAGATTGAGAGCTGGGAAGGACTTCAAAAGTCATCCAGTTCAATCTATTCATTTTACAAATAAGGAGACTCAGGTCCAGAGAGGCTAAGTCAAGGTGACACTGGTGGGATTCAGACTAATGCCCTCCACCTCCAAATCCAGTGCTCTGTCCATGGTCCTACATTGCTCCTCCTTTAAATGAAGTTAAAGTCACAATAAACTGAGGCATCCCAATACTCTCATGAATCACAAGATGGAGAAAATCTGCCAAAATGAAAAATGGCTCATCAGTCTGCCGTTCATCAGCATTTTTCCTTTGGGATATCTCTCTCTAGCCTTCATCTTTGGAATTCCTACATACCCATTAATCAGAGTTTCTTAACCTAGCATCCAGAAACTTTTTTAAAAAATATTTTGATACTACATTTCAATTTAACTGATTTCATTTGTAATCCAAATCCTTTAAAAACAGTGTTCTGAGAAGTGGTTCATAGGCTTCACTTTATGGCTTCACATTATGACACTCAAAAAGAGTAAATAACCCTAGGGTTAATTAGAAGGAGAGAGCCACGATACATAAAATGAGTTTGTGGAATGAAGTGGAATAAATATTTATTAAGCACCTATTGTGTACTTAAGGTCTTAGAAATGAAAAATACCTTGGAACATGAGTCCAACTAGTTCATTTCACAAGTTAGGAAACTGGAGTCGCAGAAGTAATTTGCCCAAGTCCTTACAAGTAGTAACAATAAAAGCTAGCATGCACATTGTGCTTTAAGATTTTTGTCAAGGCCAAGATGGCGGCGTGGAAGCAGCAACATATCGCAGCTCTCACATAGCCACCCCAAAATACCGATAAAATAGGACTCTAAACCAATCCTGGAACTCCAAAACGCACACAAAGATACTTCCCACTAAAGTCAGCTCGGCTAC
>CM053582.1:548254107-548273228 GCA_028627135.1 Pseudochirops cupreus
GGGCGGGGGAAAGACGGGGAGAAAAGATGTAACTCAAAAAAATTTAATAAAGAATCTCATATTAAAAAAAAAAAAGATTTTTGTCAAGCATTTTAGAAAGATTATTTCATTTGATCCTCACAACAACCCTGGGCGGTAGGTGCTATTATTATTTCCATTCAGCAGAAGAGGAAACTAAGCCTAAGGAACATTAAATGACTTGGCCATAGTCAGTGCTGGAGGTGGGGTTTAAACTTGGGTCCTTCTTGGCTCAAAGTCAAAAGCTCTATTCACTGCATCACACAGCTATATTTATAGTAAGAAGTAGCAGGGCCACATCTGAACCCCAATCCTCTGACCCCAAATCCAGCACTCTCTACTACACAAGCTCAAAATCTGCCACTTGCTACTGGTATAATCTTTATCTCTTATTTCCTCTCCAAATCTAAACCAATAAGATTAGACTCAGTGACCCCTTTGAACTCTAAAAACCTATGTGCCTATGTCTAGTACACGTGAACTTCATTTCCCAAGCCAGACTCTGAACTTCTCAAAAGAAGAGATTGGGTCTTTTTCTCTTGTTTCTCTCACAGGGCTAAGGACATAGATAATGGTCAATCAATCATTTATTAAGCACCTACTGTGAGTCCATCTCTGTGCTGGAGCATTGTGTAAATGCTTGCTGAGTTGAATAAATCATATCAGGGACACAGTCAGTGGGAGGCCAAGAAAGGGAAGGAAGCCGAGGAAAAGGGAAGGAGATTGCAAACAAAATAATTTTGAATGTGGCCAGCCCTTTCTGGAGTGTTACAAATTCCAATCTTATTGTATGTTTCTCCCCATTACCACCTGGGAGGACCCTTCCGAAGTACAATAGTGCCCATTAGAGCAATAACGCATGTAAAGAAAATGGGGTTTGCCCAAGGTCGCAGACATGGAGAGGGGAGACTGGGTGTTCCTCCCAATGGAAACCTCCAGTCTTGTACCTTGAATCACAATCATTCTGCAATCATTCCCAGAATACCACCCCCAAGTTTCCATCATTATGACACTCCTCAAGAGCTCGGCTTCCCTCTTGACTCTCAAAAAGACAAGAATTAGATTTTTTGAGGAATGGTTGTACCAGAACAATTATACCTACATCAGGTTGTCATTGTCCACCCCTTGCCTCACTCAACTGTTTTTAACCCAGGAGACTACTCCTAGTCATAGTTCTGGTGCCTATCCAGGCCCAAAAAAAAGAAGAGCTATGCAGACAAGGACAAGATACTCACTACCTCACTTGTAAGGGCTTGAAGAGACCTTCGAGATCTAGCCTGACTCTATCATTTGCTAGATATGGAAACTGAGGGATAGAAAAGTGAAGTGATTTACCCAATGACACAACTAGTTAGCATCAGAGCCTGGACCAGAGCCAAGGTTCTCTGGTTCCAAGTCTAACATCCTTTCTGCTCTTCCCCATTGCCTCACCTTTGATATCAACAACCACAGAGCAGTGAAGGTATCAACGACCTCAAGGGAAACCTCCGTCCTCACATTACACTCCAGTCAGAAGCTGGTCCTCCTATAAAGAGCCAGGCCAAAGTATCATGTCTCACACCCTCTATCCTACACCACAGGCTACCATCAATAAAGCCAAATCATGAGAATAGAGCACAAGGACTGAGACCAACATGGCAGAGGGCAACTGCTCACCCCTCTCTAGGTCATAAGGGCCTCCTATATATTCCAGGCCAGTTTGCTCAGAACACCACAGAACACCAGTATTTGACCTGAGACCTCAGAACAACCTAGTAACCAAGGCCGTGGCAGCCACTTTGGAGTTTGGTCCTCTGAGATCATGCCATAGGAGCAACAGTCACCCACATCCACTGGGATTTTGAGAATAAATTAATCAATAAACATTTATTATGTGCCTACTGTGTGCTAGGCATTGTGCTAAGTGGAGATAAAAGGAGGCAAAAGATAGTCCCTGCCCCCAAGGCGATCACAAAATGACCTTCGCGGAAGGTTCCAACCAATCCAGAAATAGACCAAGAGAAGGTCCTTGGAGGCCAAGCATAATCCTAGGCTCATAGATTTAGAGCTGTGAGAAACCTGTGAAATTACACAATGCAACTCCTTCATCTGACAGTTGAGGAAACTGAGGCCCAAGTAGGTTAAGTGATTTAGCCGAGGTTGCACAGATGGCAAGTATCAGAGATGAGATCAGAACCCAGGTCCTCTGACTAGGCCCAGGTCAAATGCCTCTGTTGAAGAAATCATTTCTGCCTCTGTTAACAGAAGGATGAAGGGCCTCATGTCATATGAGGACCAGTTAAATAAACTAAAAATGTTTATCCAAGAGAAGACAAGCCTGAGGGGGAGGATGACAGCTGTCTTCCAGTCTCTAAAGGGCTAAAACATGGAAGATAGAATAGATAAATTCTGCTTGGCCTCAGAGGACATAACCAATAGCAACAAAGCAAATTTAGGCTTGATATTGGGAAAATCTGCCTAACCGTTAGTTGTCCAAAAGTGGAACGAGCTTCCTCAGGAGATAGTGGGCTCCTCTCTGCTTGGAGCCCTTCGAGCAAAGGTTGGCTGACTATTTCTCAGAGATGACCGCAAACAGATTTTCATTCAGGTGTGGGTTGGACTAGTCAGGGGCTCCCTTTCCGAACTCTGGGATTTGCTGAATCTATAATCACTAACTGTTCTGCAGTCATCCAACCCCTTCCTCAGCTCAGCAGCAAGGTTCTATTTGCATTTTTCACTCTAGGAAGGGGGAGTCAGATGTTGTGGGCCACAAACTCAGACAGCAAGAGGAGGGGCAGAGGAAGCCCCCATCTCAACATATATCATATACACCTAATAGATGCAGCACCAGGAGAGCCAAGCGAATCCATCATCCCCCCCAAAATTGCAGGGAATTGTTTGTCTGTTCATCTGCAAGCTCAATTCCTAGAGTTTGTCAGGCTTAATAGCAACCGAGATGTATTGTGTGTTGGAGAAAATGAATTTCAACATAAACCCACAGCATACAAGCAATATAAAAATTTCATTTGTGTTGCAGAATTTCATCTGTATAGTATGGCTCAATTCCAGGGGGAAGAAGCAAATAATACTGTGGTTTGTTTCTGAATTAATATTGACTCTTCTTGGAAAAGTTTGTGTTTTGTGGGCAACATAGGTCCATTCTTATCAGGAGCAGGAGGCACATGGTACATTCTACTACAGGCTACCACCTCCATGCCTCCACGGAAAGTACAGAGTCTTATTAGCAGTGCTGGACCTGGCCCTGCCGTCTGAGTCTGCCTTCATTTCATTACAACTTCCACCCATTGCGCCTGGTTATGTCCTCTGGGGTCAAGCAGAAACTTACCTACTCTGTCTTCCATGTGGGTGGTCTTTTAAATACCTAAAGACAACTCTCCTATCTCCTGGCTAAGCAGGAGTTTCTTCAATCAGTCCACATTAGCCATGTGAATTTGGACAATATATTTAATATATAAAAAAGAGAGGGAAATATTAAGAACTCATATCAGCATGATGTCCAACTCACATTCCAGAGGACTCAGGATCAAACATTCTGCCCACCTCCTGACAGAAAGGTGATGGACTCTGGATACAGACTGAGCCATTATTTATACATATACATACACATATACACACACACACACACACACACACACACATATATATATATATATACACATATATATCCATATATATACATATACACATACATATCCATATCCATATACATATGTTCGTATATATGTGTATTAGATAAGGCCCAAGAGAAAATTTGTTTCGCTTGACTATGGATACTTGTTACAAGGGTTTTAGTTCTTTATTTTTAGGGTGGTGGAGGAGGAAGAAGTGGGAGGGAGAGGTAGAATTTTTTTTAATGAAAGAATTTTTTAGTATTTTAATTTTTTAGAAGTGGGAGAAATAGATTACCTCTGGATGAAGTAGATTTCCCCTCATTTTTGGCCTTTAAGCAAAAGCTGGATGGCTATTGATACTGTTGTAGAGAGAATTCTTTGCTCGGGAATGGTTTAAACTATAATTATAACAACTAACATTTATAGAGGGTGTCCCAAAAGTCTCAGTAGAGCTTTAAGTTTTGATGGTTGCATGAAGACTTTGGGGACAACCTATAGAGCACTTTTAAATTTGCAAAGAATGGTACGTATATTATCTCATTGTATCTTCCCAACAAGTCTGGGAGGTAGGTACAATTATTTTTATTATCCCCATTTTATAGATGAGAAAACTGACATTGAGAAGTTGAAAAACTAGCCCAGAGTCCCACAACTATGCCCTGCCAGGGTGTTCCTAGCTCCCTCTCTCTTGGCCTTCTCACTCTCTCCATAAGAGGTCCCCAGCTGTCTTTATATTGACAAAAAAGAAAAATGTCAGGCCATGATATACCTGAGAAAGAAGAGGTTAATATGGTAGTCAGCCTAAGAGGTGTCAGATTATTCCTTCTCTGCTTGGATGGAGAGAACAAGAATGAGGCCTGTCCTCACAGAACAGAGAAGTGGCATCGTGGTTGTGGGTGCTACATATTGTCCTCAGTCCTTGAGCCCTAAAGGGCTGACTAGGCCAAATGAAACAGTGACCAATTCCAGCCATATGAGCAACCCGTAGTCATGGTTCAATAACACAGAGACACAGAGTAAGGATAGGGATAGCAATACAGTAAGAGACTGTTCTGTAGAGACTGGTAGCCAAACATTCCAAATTATACAGTGGAATGCTACCAGCTTCACTAATTGGTAAAATTGGTCTTAGCCCACCTTGGATGATGTGCTGAAGCCCCTAGAAGGAGATAGAACTCTTTGGTCCTGATGAATATCCCACTACTATCCAAGTTGCCATCACTGCCGACCTGGACATGCCCCATAGAGTACAACAAGACCTGGAGAGCTGTGCTCATCAATGCATTATGAGGCCTCAGTGCATTATCTACAAAACAGGACTATTTTCCCCATTTGCCTCATTGACTCAATCTCAGTGAATCCTGACCCAGCATTTTGAGACCGGTGTGCACCTGGCCTGGAACAATCTCATTTTGTTATTCTACCTGAACAAAAGCTACAAAAGCAAAGGGGCTGACTACTGGGTCAAGGATCTTAAATGCTACCAATTCAGTTTGAATGAGAGCCAGTGAAATGATTCAGTTGCTATGAGTCTGTGGATCAGAAAATGTAGAGTTTAGAGATTATCCTCCCTTCACAGGTGGGGAAACTGAGGCCCAAGAAGATGAAGTAACTTTCCCCAATATGGAACAAAGCTGGCACTTGAATCCAAGCCCCTTGAATCCAAGTCCAGTGCTCTCCAGGGTCAAGTGTCCCCAAATCATAGCTTTCTTCCAAATGGTAGCCATCCAAATGAAATAGACTCTTTCTAGGTGACCTGGATTCTAGCTCCAGCTCTGCAAATAATTAGCTGCATGACCTAGGATGAGTCACTTTCACTCTCTGCACTTTGTCTCATTTGTGATCCTCATCATTATAAGAGGAAGCCTTGAGGGGGAGCTCTGAGGGTCACAAAGACTAAAGTTGAGCTGTGTAGCTCACATGAGCCTCCCAATATCCCTGTAAAGCAGGTGCTATGGGTATTAGCAGTCTCACGTTACAGATGAAGGAACTAAGAAAGCTCAGAGAGAGGCTCATCCAGCTAATAAGAATCAGGGACAGGATTCAAATCCCAGATCTTCAACATTCTGTCCTCTGGAAGAGAGTCAATCTGGGAGTGCATGTTAGAGGGATTTATAAGGTTACTTCCAACTCTATGAATGATTCGATGAGACTATTATCAGGCTTGTAAGTGGGAAATGAGCGTAAGGAAGCCCCATCAAAAGGCAAGGAATTTAAGACCACCGTGATTTCAAGTCTGCCTAAGGTCTTTAATCTGTTTGGGAGGTGGTGTGATATAAGGAAGAGAGAATCAACCTTTGAATCAGAAAGGCCTGTGTCCAAGTCTAAGCTCTACAACATGATACGCTGACTGTGGTCAAATTACTCAACTTCTCTTTCTCCCCAAAACAACCATCTAAACCTGAGATCTGTGTAGATGGAGGGATTTTTAATACCAGGAGCTCCCTAAAGGAAACAATCACACGTCTGTCTGTACTCCATTCCCCCCCTCCAAAAAAAATCAGATTAATTCCAGAGTTCTTTTTTCCACTTCAAGGTTGACCTTGATTTTCCTTTTAGCCTTCAGATTTCTCATTGGCTACATATGTGACTGGGGATGTATGGGGGGGTTTCCAATTCACATGTGCCCTTTGGCTGGCAGTGGGTTGGGGCCCAGTCACCTGGCTATCAATGCCCTTTGCTGCTGCTTCAGGGGCCTCTCCTTGAACTCACATGGATAAAGCTGTTCCCAGGGGGCCCCAGCTAGAGCTCAGGCAGTGTCCTGCTCCCCCTCATCCTCCACTGATTAAACCAGAGCAGAGTCTCTCCCACTGCCAAGAGAACCACCTTGGGATTCTGAGCATAAAGGAAGTATCGTTGGGTTTGATTACTTTGCATCTCTGCAGAGTCATTTATATGTTAAAGACTTTTCTTTTATTGTTATTATTATTATAAATATTACATCTCTCACAAAATTCAGCAAAACAGTCCTGGCTCAGGGTATGCTCAGCACCTCCACTTTCAGCAAAACTGTATTTTACTGTGTTTTCCTAGGGCAGCAAATGGATTTACTCAAGAATAAGACCCAGTCTTCGGAGAGGAATACATGGAGACACTTTAAATGAAGTGAGCAAGGATTAGGCAGTGATCTTTTAAGAGTGGGTTTATCACCTGCCACACTAAATAGATAACTTCTGTCCAGGGCCTTCTCCAGACATCCTGATCTATATCTTGCTGCTGGACCCAGATGGCTCCAGAGGAGGAAGTGAGGTTGGTGACTTTGCACAGCCCTCCCTCACTTCAGTCCAATTCACTTGCAAGTCATGGCATCACCTTCCTGATGTTATGGTCCTCTTCAAGGATGAAGGACAAACAGCAGCTTGATGAAGCCAAAATTCAGATAAATATTATATTATTATACGAGCTACAGAGGACCCCTGGGTTTCGATGGTTGGTGGTGGAAGATTTCTGGCTGGGATCATCGCTAAGTCTACACCTTATCCAGGGAAGTGGAGATGTGGCCAAAAGGGGCAGCTTGGCATCATGGATGAAGGGATAAGCTCAGAGTCAGAATCTGGGTTCAAGTTCATAACTGTGTTTAGCAGAGAACCTGGCACATCACAGGTACTTAATAAATGCTTATTGGTGACCACAAACAAATCACTTATCCTTCCAGCATCCCCAGACAGCTCTCTAAAATTATGGATTACAGACGGATTGTCAGTCTGCATTGGTAGAAAGTGTGCATGACGGGACTTCCCTGGATTGACAAAATCACAGTCAAATGAAATGGTTTATCTGTAAAATGTTGGGGGAGCAGGGTACAGGAGACAGAGTGCGGACCTTAGAGTCAGCAAGGCAGCTGGTTGGGGAAGTGGATACAAGGCCCACTGCATGGGCCTAAAATCAAAGGGGTCTGAGCCCAAATCCAGCCTCAGACAGTAACTGTGTGATCTTGGGCAAGTCATTTAACCTTGTTTTGTCACAGTGTCCTCAACTCTAAAATGGGTCTAATTACAGTACACAATCATACCTCCAGAGTTGCCATAGGGAAGCTAGGTGGCACAGTGGATAGAGCACTGAGCTTAGAATCAGGAAGACTGAGGTTCGCGAGTTCAAATCTGACCTCAGACACAGGCTAGCTGTGTGACCTTGGACAAGTCACTTAACCTAGTTTGCCTCAGTTTCCTCATCTGTAAAATAAGCTAGAGAAGGTAATGGCAAGCCACTTTAGTTATCTTTGCCAAGAAAACCCCAAATGGGGTCACAGAGAGTCAGACCTGATTAAAATGACTGAACAGAGTTATTATAAAGATCAAATTAGGTAATATTTGCAAAGGGCTTAGTACCTGGCACATAATAGACACTATATAAATGCTAGCTAGTAGTAGTAGTAGTAGTAGGAGTAGTAGTAGTAGTAGTAGTAGTAGTAGTAGTAAGACCTAGACTTACCTCTCCTAGAAGACAAAGCCCAGACCCTTAAAAAAGATTTTTTTTTAATCTAGATGAGAACACAAGTCATAGGTCACCTCTGATGCTTAATAACTGAACAAACTCCCTGGGACTTAGCTACTAAGTCAAAGACTGGATGTTATCTGCATTGGTGGAGGGAGTTCTCACACTGTGAGTCCCAGGCGTGACTGAAATCACGGATTCTTCATAGTTAATCTTGATCAAACAATTTGGTGGTTATTTAGCTAAAGAATAAGAAGGGGAAAAAATTGCCCAGTATCAGCAAGAATAAGCCTGTCTCCTTACTCCCTACTTTCAGAAAGTAGACATGCACAGTTCATGTAGGCTAAGCCCTACCGAGCCCTGCTGGGAGACAAGTGCAGAGGGGGATGTTAATACTCGCTATTGGGAGGTATCCATGCATGACCCCCAGGGCTAATCATCTCTGAATTATGCACTGCTGAAAGCTGAGGTGTCTTTCTCCTCACAAAATCCATTAACTAATAGTTTGCAGATGAAGGTTAGGATTCTGGGATTACTGGAGTCTCAAGGGTGAAACTCCTAACACCAACCCTATCTTTACCTCTTTCACCTGGGTATGGAGGATTCTGCCTCCTGCTGAAAGATGGAGGCCAGAGCCGACATCCTCCGATGTCTCCAAAGAAAAGATAGAAGCTGTGATGCCAACACACTGGATCTCCCCCGCCCCAGCCCCACCAACAAAGGGTTTCTCAGGTCTCTCTCTACTGGGGCATATGTCCTTCTTGCTTCCAAAATCATCTCATTGATTTAGAGCTAGAAGCGAGTTCAGAGGCCACAGAGTCTAACCCTCTCCTTTTATAGGTTAGAGACCTGACGTCCAGAGAGATTAAAGGAAGAAATGGGAAGTCAGGAAGGCCTGAAACCAAGCCCTGCCTCAGACATTGACTTATTAGGCACGTGACCCTGACCAAGTCTTTTCACTTCTCTCAGGCTTGATTTCCTCCTCTATAAATGGGGGTGATAGTAGTGTCTATCTCACTGGGTTATCAAAAAAGATAATATGTGAAAAATGCTTCTTAAACCTTAAAATGTTACTTAAATCTTGCTGTCCAGTTGTGTCCAACTCTTTGTGACCCCATTTGGGGTTTTCTTACCAAAGATACTGGACTGGTTTGCCATTTTCTTCTCCAGCTCATTTTACAGATGAGGAGACTGAGGCAAACAGGGTGAAGTGACTTGTCCAGGGTCACATAGCTAGGAAGTGGCTGAGACTGGATTTGAACTCAGGAAGATGAGCCTTCCTGACTCCAGGCCCAGCACTCTATCCACTACGACACCACCTAGCTGACCCTGTACTGTAATAATAGCACATTAGCTATTATTATTAAGAATTTGAACTCAGGTCAACCAATGGTGCCTACTAATAAGCGGTGACCCTTATGTAGTGCATCAAGGCTTCCAAAGTATTTGACAAACATTACATCACTCAAGCCTCACAACAGTCCTGAAGCAGCTACCAGAAGAATTATTTCCTCCCCACGTAACGTAAGGTCCACGAGGGCAGGGGGCTGCCTCATTTCAGTCTTTGTCTCATAAACACCTGGCACATAGTAGGTGCTTAATAATTATGTGCTAATTATTAACCTCATTTCACTAATGAGGAAACAGGAAATTGATTTACATGCCCAAGATCATGCCAGTAATGAGTGACCGAGCCATGATTTGAATCCAGATGCTTAGATTCCAAGTCCACTAGTCTTGCCATGTATCAGCCTGGCATTCCTTTAAGACTTAGAGCCACATCCTATACGCCACCATCTCAGTCTCACCAGCTGTCTTGGAATTATTCTGTTGTTGGACCTGTGCATCTATGTCATATTCCCAACCAAATGTTTTACTTTATTGGGAGCAGAGACTTTGGACCATCGGAGCCTAGAAATAAACCTTTTCCAATAGGCCCTGCTTCTATGACAGAAGCATCATCCATTCCTGCTAAGGGACATTACTGACTTCCTGTTTAAGGTCATAAGCAGGGGGGAAAAAAAACCTGAACTGAATTGGCTCCATCCATCTAACTCAGTCGCTGACACCCCTCATTTCAAGTCATTTTAATTCCTGTTGTGCTAATGGGCTGTAGCTAAGAGCACAACTGTAGCATAAAACAAGATATAAAATTATACAGTATTATTCTTCCCTAGAGCATGCACTGGGGGTGAGTCTCTCTAGCTCCTCGGATAACGCTTTAAAGGAGGGCGGACGTTATTTAGACTCCCAGTTAGTACTGACCGGGTCCTGGAAAGTACCTAAGAGACTATCTAATCCAACCACCTCATCTTACAGAAGGAGAACTGAGGCCCAGACAGGGGAAGGGACTTGCCAACATCAGGAAGTACCAAGTGGCTGTGCCTGAATTTGAACCAAGGCCCTCCCAAATCTCATATTAAACTACGAAATTTTGGAAGTGTCGATTTCATTCATTTAACAGACGTTTGGGTTTATGCTGTGTACTGTGGAGATGAAACGAGGCATAGGCCTTGTCCCAAGGACCTTACAGTAGAGGGAGAAATCTCTGTGTGGATAGCTACGGTCCAAAGCAAATGTTATGTGTATAAAAGAATGGCGGACAACAGTCTTGGCGAGCTCAGAGGATGGAGAAACCCCTTGAGGTTGGGGGAATCAGGGAAAGCTTCCTGGGAAGTTGTGTTGGGTCTGGATCATGTAGACAGGATTTCAATAGGTGGAGATGTCAGAAAGGGCATTCTAGGTATAGGGAGCTACATGAGCAAAGGAATGAAAACAGGAAAGTACAGAATCATCAGAATCATTCAGATTTACAGGAACACATTTGGGGAACGCCTAATCTGGCTGCAGCCTTGGCAGCTCTAAAGCAACAGGCAGAGGTCTGCAAAGTGAAGCCACTAATTCCTCCTCACTGGTCAGCTCCCTATCAACTCACCAGTCACCTGGTCAGTCCACTCCATGCTCAAAATTCTTTACCATCCAGAGTAATTCAGAGAAATTTCCTCCACCCCATCAGGTGCCACTGAAGGAACACCCATGTCAGCCTGGATATCTGGTCACTACGTCTCTTCTATTTGCCTATTTAACATTCTTGGATCACACAGGTTCTACTTAACTGCAGTACTTTGCACAAGGGCCTCATTGGAAATACAGGAGAAAGAACTATCACTGCCTCCTCATTACCCGGGTCTCCTCTTGCTCTTTCTCCTGTTCCATGCTGCCTGGGGCTGAGCTCAACAGCACTCACGAATGGTTCCCTTCTATTTTGCCCGACTCTCCTAAGGCCAGGTCCCCTGCAGGAGTAGAATGAAAGTTCTTTCCCCTGTTTCCCAAAAGCTGCATACATTATAAAAAGGATTTACTACAAAGGAAATAGACCTTAGTGTTCTGAATCCAATGACCAGAAAACTGGTTTTTAAACATATTTTCACAATTCCATGTATATTATATACTACATATGATATGATACATAGAGAAAGATAGTATATAGGTTTATAATATATAACTCTATATATTATAATATAGCATATAGCTATACTATATATGTATTATGTATACTATATTATATATACAATATAGTATATAGAGAGATATAAACACATATACTATATATAATAAGGTATCTACATTCGCTATATGTACACTGTAGTATACATAATATACATGTTCTATCTATTCCAATATAATCAGTCTCCTTTGTGAGCCTATGTGTATTAATTGATGCACTTAAAAATATTTTGTGAAGTGTTCCAGTGACTACACCAGATTGCCTAAGGGGTTCATGGGGGTCAGTGGGACAAAAAAGGTTAAGAATTCCAGAAATAAAGCAGGAATCACTGAAGGCTGCATGGTGCAGAGATCTGACTGGGTCATGCCTCTGCTCCAAAGTCTTTACTATCTCCTTAAATGCCTTACCAAGTAAAGTTCAAACTACTTTCCCTGGCAACCAAGGCTTTCTATAATCTCCCAGCACCCTACATTTGTTCACATAGCCTCTGCCTTTGTGGAGCCTACAGTCTAGTAGGAAAGTAAGATCTACACAGAGATAACTCTAATATATCTGTGGTTTATATATGTATAATATCACATGGAGAGTGCTTTAGAGGGGTGTAAAACAGGGGCTATGCAAGGTCCATGGGGATGCTCATGAATGATGAGAGGTGGGATGGGAAGCAGAAAAGGCTTCATGAAGGAGCTGGTATTAGAGATGGACCTTAAAAGGATGGATGGGAAATCACTAGGGAAGAATTAGAGAGCCTCATCTCATACTTCTCTATGTTTTAGCCAGAATGGACTAGTAGCCCAAATGCGTCCTGCATTTTCTAGCCACCATGACTTTGTTCATGCTGTCCCCTATGCCTAGAGTACTCCTTCTTCCCATCTTCAACTTTGGAATTCCTACACATCCTCTAAAACCCAACTCAGATGCCACCTTCTCCAGAAAGCCTTTCTGATTCCAAAACACACACACACACACACACACACACACTTCTCATCAGATCTTACAGAGCTCCTTATTTTGTATTTCTCTGATGCCCTCACCAAGCTTTAGAGTGATATCTCTCAGTGTCTCATCCCCCTGCTTAACTGTGAGATGGGACCTTGAAGCATGAGTCTGAAAGGGCCTGCTTTACAAGTTATAAAGTTCTAACATAATCACTGGTCCTGGATCTTTGGTCTTGCCTGACTCTCTCCTGCCTGAGTGCCTCCTCTCAGGCCTAGTTCTTGATATCAGCTCAGCCTGGCTCTCTGACAGGCTGACCCAAGTATGGTTTGGTCATAAATCTTCCAGAATCCACCTCCCCAAACTTCAACTCCTTTCATGAGAAAGGAAGCAGGAGTCAGGCACCTCTCTCCTGAAGGCCTTGATGAGTCAGTCTTTCTCATGGAAATTATCACACAATACCCACTGGCTATGAAGACCAAGGGAGTCCTTGCCTTGGTCTCTCCCCACAAGATTCTAAGAGAAGTTCCTTTACACATCCAAGCTCCCTCCTCCTTTGATGCCAGGATGGTAGCCCCATCATGGTCCTGGAGACCCAAACCTCCTCTCTGACACTCTAACACTCTCTCTCTCTCATTTATGAGGTCATGAATGACCTCATTCTCTTTCCTCCACAGCTCTTTTCTCTCCCTCACACACACACACACACACACACCCCTCCCTTCCTCCTTTTTCACATTCACCATCTCAATGTTTCTCATACATACAGGCGGAATGGGGGTAGGGAGAGGGCAGAAAAAGGCCAGTTTGAAACCTGAAACCTTTCCAAGAGCGGTCACTGATGTGCCCACATCACAAGTTCATTATTCTCTGAATTGACCTCAATTAGATTTATTAATTGATGACATTTCCAGAGCAACTTATGTTTTCTAAAGTGCTTTATTTTATTATTCATTTCACTGGAGCCTCACAACAGGGGTATGAGATGGGTGCTCTTTCATGCCCATTTTACAGATGATGAAACAGGTTCAAAGACATTGAGTGACTTGCCCATAGAAATAGCACAGAAGGTCAAATGTGAGACTGAAACCCAGGTCTGTCCTGAATCTAAATCCACTCTTTCCAATCTGTGAGGCTGACTTGAATATTTCTAGTGTCCCTGGCCTGCTTTGACCCAATGAACCTTTTGGACTTTACTTCCACTTTGGCTGAATCTGCACCTGCCTCCTGAGTCAGCACCTAGGACCACTTTAACCTGTCTTCCAAACTGTGCCCGGGAAACCTTAAATCCTTTTCTGCCAGAAGAGATGAACCTCAACACCACAGTCCTTTGGTCCCATCCCTAACTTCCCTTTCACCAAAGGGCAAAATCCAAAACACCCAAGACAACAAGGACTCTTTCAGAGGTCAATTAGCCAATGCCACTGACTTCGAGTATTACCCAAGCTGGGGGAGGGGGAGGCCCAAAATAAGTGCCAGTATAAGGCCTGTGAATCCACATACTCACCAAGCTTTGTCAACTTGTTCTTTATTTAGCTCCAACAAAACATGCCATGTGACTAACTTTAATAAATAAGCAAACATTCCTTCTGTAGTCTAAATAAATAATACGCCTCACACATAGATTATGACCATTTTTCAAGCACACGTAGGTGCTATTGTAATGAACGAAATACACATTCATTTAAAAGCAGAACTGAATTCATAGGGGCATTTTATCATTACGAATTTTCCCAATCAATGTACACAAATATTATCTCCTTGTGGGACTTTTTTTAACAACACAAAGGGATCCTCATACCCAAAAAGGCTGGCAACCACTGACCTAAGGCCATCGCAGAACAGTTGGAGATTTGGGGCCAGAAGGACCCAAGAGGTCACTTAGTCCAATTTCCTCACTTTACAGAGGACAGAGGGAGACTCCAGCCTATCCAACATCACACAGACTGGGAGCGTTAGCAGTAAGATTGGAATCTACATCCTCTGCTTCCAGAGGCAAAGATCTTTCCAGCGTAACACAGATACTGAGTGGTCAGGATTTCTAGCGTATTCTTAAAGACATCCCAAATTTGTTTCCTTCCTTTCTTTTTGACCTTCCTTCCCAAGATCCCACAAGCCTAGCATTCCAAAGTTCGGAAACTTTCAGTATTAGAAAATGCTACCCAAAAAAATTAGAAATTCCCTCCACTAAAGTTTCTTTCCTCTTCCTAGATCCTCAGTAGAGCTGGGCAGCTATTTCCCATTTCAATATATCCAATTATCAAAAGCAAACCATGAACCTTCCTAGTATTGGCAGCAATCAGCATTTCTTCCCCTAGGGTCTGCCTCCTTCCTCTTTCTCTGAGAATCGTACCAGCTGAACACACTTAAGACCTTGTCCATTTAGCCAGATGTTCCTGCTCTAGAATTAATCATAACAGATACCTGGCGACCTCATGGAAGAGTAGGATGTCATCTCCTTGAGGGCAAGGAATGCTTTGTTTTTATTATTGTTTGTTTATATCTCTCTGGGAGCTAACATTAATCTGGGCACATAGTAGGTGCTCAACATATTCTGAAACAAATGGAGAAGAATGCAGGACAAAGACCAACTAAGAGTTCGTTGTAGTATTCTGGATGAGAGATGATAAGGGTCTGAATTTAGGTAGCAGCTGTGGGGGTAGAGAGAAAGAGTAGATGCGAAGAGTATTGTAAAGGCAGGAATGGAAAGATTTGGCAACTGATGTGGGCCGATGGAAAGGAAGGAGGCAAGGATGGTGACAAGGAGAGGGCAAGGAGAATGGGACACTTCTTTGTCAGAGGGGGTGGCAAATGTGTGACCTCCCAACTATGATGAGGCAGGGTAGGGATCGCCATGGGCCTCGGGAAGTTGAGGAAAAGAAAATCTTGGAGGGCTCTCAGGCAAGCTAATCTCTAAGAAATTGTTCTCTTTCTTGCTTAATTAAAGAGTTGTGACCTACAGGGAGGCTATGGGAGGATTAATAAGTTTCTGTGTACTTAACACAGCATGTTCTCCAGGGTTTCCAAACTCCAGTCCTTCTGTCCCAAAGGGGAATGAGGAGAAGTATGGCACATTCTAAATGAAGTCTCCACATCCTCTACTTGGGACAAAAATAGGCCCAGATGTTGAATCCTGCTACAGAAAACATCTGGTTTGAGGCTGGGGTGAGAGGTGAGGCGTAGATGACCTCCTAAGCAACCAGGCTCACCTGATGAAATGTCCTCCACCCTGTCATGGAGACATCTCCACCACAGCCCCCACCCCCACTAGCTCCACAGCCTTTTCTCATGTTTTCTCCAGCGCCCTATTCGGGTAAGTTATTCTCCCGCTAATTGACCTTACTACTGCTGACCTTTTAAAGACCTAACAAATTTTCCCTTTTTAGTCTCACACCATTACTTCTCATTATACTGTCCTTTCCCATCTCCAATAATTCCTCCCCCTTCTGTTAGATGATTACTTTGAGCTTTTATAGACCATTACGTCCCCACAGCCTTCCCCAAGATGGGGACATTAAGTGTACTCAATCATTCTTCCCAGGTCAAGCCCTTTAATCCCTTGAGTATCTTGGCTGTGATTCCTCTGGTGTTAGCCATCGGCCAGAAGAGGCCTTGGAAATAGCCTCAGAGGACGCTTGAACTCTTTAGATTTAGGTTAGCCAGAGGACACTTTCAGTACTTCTCTCTCACACTCTCATTCCCTGTCCAGACGCCTTCTAAACCTTTTTCAAAATGCGCTCTGCCCCCTAAATTACATTGGTAATACACTCCTCTCCCCTTCCCATTGGCTTGTGCCACATTCCCATCTAACAAGACTGAAAAGACATGGCAAGAGGGAGATGACTTACCCAACAGGCAGAGGTTTACAAGCCAACAGACCAGAGAGGAAAGTTGTTCAGTCTCTCATGAGACCAAGGATATATATGGCAACCTCTGTTTAGATACAATCTGCTCAAAATGCTTATGAAGACTTCATTTTCATGCTTTCTGCAGAATCCTCATCCCCAGTGGGGATAGGACCAGCCTACCAGGTGATTAAGAGCAATTAACCTCAGGAGCCTCAGGAATCCTTATGGTCTCAGTTGGTTTCTGAGAGAGTATAGAGAACTTTTAGCTTTTATTTGAGGCTAGACCAGGAAGATGTAGTGGGAGGATTGGGCAGCACAGAAGACAGTCTCTGATGGGAATGGGAATGCAGAAAACAGTCTAATATGAGGGGAGTCACTCATGTAGAGAAGATGCCCATCCCCATGCTATGGAAGAGAGGCCCTAGGAGAAGAATACCATGAGGGCAAGATGCTTTGGCAGCACAACCCAGGTCCAGGCAAAAAAGCAGAGTGATCCCATGTGGTAGTGGTCAATGGAGCAACACAAGGCACCAGGTCCAGCCTAGAAGAATGAGGCAAAGCAGCACACTCCCCATGTTGGGATCCCAGGTCAAAGTCCCTATCCAACAGTTCTAGTTCTGACTCTGCTTTTCTGGGTCCAGCCAGAATTCACGGGATAAAGACATTTGAGGGCTAGGAAGGGATCATGAAGTTGCCAACAGCAAACATAAACCATGGAGGTCCATGGAAGTAAGTCAGGAAAAAAGAGTGCCAACTTAAAAGGATCCCAGAATTGACCTTGGAGGCCACTGAGTCCAACTCACTCAGTTTATAGTTGAAAAACTCAAGCCCAGACAAGTTAAGGGATTTATCCAAGGTCATTTAGATAGCAAGTGTTCCAGAGCCAGGATCTTCTAAATTCAAATCCATCTTTCTTCTATTATATCACACCAAAAGGCTCCACCTGGGACAAAGCTTTTTTTCATGTAAGTGTAATGCTAATCAATCCTTTCCTAACCCTGATAGCCACCCTACCCCACCCCTCCTGTGAAGGAGAGGCCCTAACATGGCAGGATTGTCTTGGTCTAAACTGGAGGTGAAGTCGGGTCCAGTAACCAGCCCAAAAGAGAACATGGCCAGGGGCACAAAAAGGGAGGGTGAACAAGGAAGAGAGAAGAGCATTGTACGCAGAGAAGCAATACCTTTTATGAAGGCTTTAAGGAATGCCTATCAGATTTCTGAGTGACATGAAATTAGGAGGTATAGCTAATATCTCAAGGGAAAGAATGGTCATTGAAGAGCTTTACAGGCAGGTATAGGAGGCTAACTCTAATAAGATGAAATGTGATAGGGATAAATGGGTCTTATATTGGGTTTAAGAAAAATTGACTTCCCAAGTTCAGGATGGAGGGACAGGTATAAAATAAAAGGTTAAAACCAGTTCCTGTTTTCAAGGAGCTTACAGTCTAACGGGATGGGTTGGGGAAGCCAGGTGCAAACAAGATATAGATGAGATAAATTGGAAAAAATCAGCAGAGGGAAGGTACTGGTATTGAGAGGGCTCAGGAAAGTCCTACTGTAGAAGGTACGGTTTTAACTGACTTGAACAATACAGGGAAGTCAGAAGGCAGAGGTGGAGAGAGAAAACATTCTAAACATGAGCTTTGTCCATAAATTGTCCCTATTTGGAGCTGGTACTTGGAGCTTCCCAGTCATCAAGACCTCCCTCCTTCCCAAGGCAGCCAATTCCCCAGTTAGGGAATGTAAAGAAAAGCATCTTCTGGCAGCCAGAGACAGTCTCCATCTTTAGGAAGCAACCAGAGAAGGACCCATCCACGCCTGCTACATGGCATGACCTATCAGCAGTTATTTATTTACTTTTAAATGATAGCAGGTGATACAGTCTGACAGCCTAGAATTGATCCTGGCTTTATGATTGCATAAAACTCAGAAAGTCCTTGATTTATAACCATGTGATTCACAGACCTTGTTCCCTCTCCCCAAACCCTGATCCCCTGGGAAAATGATTGACACTCTCTCGAACACACATCAATGGCATCCAGGCCAGAGTATAGTGATTAGAAAGATTCACATTTAGCCGAGAACTCCCCCTTTGTGGCAGACAGCCTCTACTAAGGCATCAGAGCTGCCCACCAGTTACCAATATCTCTGGGACAACACAGCTCCATTCTAGTTACAAGTAGGAGGCCCTAGCATGGAAAGCTCCCAAAGAGACCACCTGATACAACAGAACTCTGACATTTCAACCAGAACCATATATGTACACATATATGTATATATACATACACAAACACACACACACACACACACCCCTACGTGTGTGATTTGGGTAGCTCTCAGTGGGAAGATGTTTTACTCAACATCAAGCCAAATTTTACCTCTTTGTCATTTCCACCTGTTGCTTCCAGTCCTATCTTCCTGGGCCAAGCCAAACAAGACTCTTCTGTTAGCAGCCTTTCATGTCCTTGACTTCAAATCTCTTGTTCCCCTGCATCTTCAAACAGTCCCAGTTCCCTTACCCCATCCAACTATCTTCCCATGGCATAATCTCCCATCCCCTCACAATTCTGGTTTGACCCATGATTCCCCAGCAGTAGAATGAGGAAGGAGGAGGAAGAGGAGGAAGAAGAAGAGGAGGAGGGAGAGAAGGGGGAGGAAGAGGAGGAGGGGGAGGAGCAAGAGAAGGGGGAGGAGAAAAAAGAGAGCATTTCTAGAGTATTTTAAGGTTTTGCATATGTTATCTCATTTGATTCCCCCCCTAATAAC
>CM053582.1:548273328-548292698 GCA_028627135.1 Pseudochirops cupreus
GGGGTGGTATTTAGAACTTAACAAATACCTACAAATGGGAACATTTGCAGATATCCCACAAAAAAGAGAGAATATATGAAATCCCAAACCTCAAACACTGGGTGACCCCAGCCAAGCAGCTTAACCAGTCTGTTTTTCAATAAGATAGTGATAAAATAAACTATATACTTGTCTTAGATGGAATAAGATAATGCACGTAAAGAGCTTTACAAACCTTAAAGCACCATATAGAAGTAATTTATCCAGTAAGATTTATTAATAGTAATAAAAAGTATCAATATAGCTCTGTAAGGTTTACAAACTGCTTCACATGTGTTATCTCATTTCATTCTCATAACGACCTGTTAAAACTGGTGTTGTGATTCCCATTTTATGCGCTAGTAAATTCAGGATGACTGAGGTGATGTGACTTGCCCAGGGTCACACAGCTAGTAAGTGTATGAAGCTGGATTTGAAATCAGACCTTTATGGTTCTAAATTCAGCATCCAAAGCCACAGCTCCCTGAGAGCAGAGGCTTTTTTTCATTTCTATTTTTGCATTCCCAGCGCTTGGCACATCAAAGATACTCAATAAATGTTTGTTTGAGTGCTAGATCTGGAGTCAGGAGAGCTCTGGGTTCAAATATCACCTCTGATAGTGGGTATGCAATCATAGGCAGGTTATAAGATCTCTCTTCCTTCTCCTTCTTCTCCCTCCCTCCCTCTCTCTCTCCGTCTCCCTGTCTCTCTCCCTCTCCCTCTCTCTCTCCCTCTCTCTCTCCCTCCCTCTTCCCCTCTCTCTATCTCCCTCCCTCCCTCTGTCTCGCTGTCTCTCTGTGTGTCTCTCTCTCCCTCCCTCTCTGTCTCTCTCTGTCTGTCTCTCTCTGTGTCTCTCTTTCTCTCTCTCTGTCTCTCACTGTCTCTGTCTCGTCTCTCTCTCTCTCTGTCTCTCTCTTTCTCTCTCCGTGTGTGTCTCTCCCTCCCTCCCTCTGTCTCTGTCTCTCTCTGTCCCTCTCTCTCTCTTTCTTTATCTCTCTCTCTCTGTCTCTGTGTGTGTCTCTCTCTGTCTCTCTGTCTCTCTCTGTCTCTCTGTCTCTTTGTCTCTCTGTCTCTGTCTCTGTCTCTCCCCCCCTCCCCCCGCAGTTACCTCACTTGGAGGTAGCTGCAGTCTTTCCCAACAGAAGTGGCATGAGAATCAAAGGAAATAACATATAAAAGTCCAAGCTAAATGCTATTATTATTATTTTCTGCTAAGTAGAGAAACCCAAGGAGGTCTCTTCAGGGGCTCTGAATCACTCCGCCCACATTAAAAGTCCTAAGGTGCTATGAGGCTCCAGCTGCCTACCTGATTGGTGGAAGAGGAAAAAGAGAGGGGGGAGGGAGGGGAGAGGAGGAGAGCCAAGGGGAGGGGGGGCATGGAGGAAAGGGAGGGAAGGCGGGAGAGAGACAGACAGACAGAGACAGAGACAGACAGACAGAGGGGGATTGAGAGAGAGGAAGGGAGGGAGGGAGGGAGGGAGAGAGACAGACAGACAGATAGACAGACACAGAGAGAGAGAGAGACAGGGGGGAGAGAGATAGAGAGACAGAGACAGAGAAACAAAAGAGATAGAGACAGAGAGAGATAGAGACAGAGAGGTCTGACTCCAATTTCTTGGAGAAAACAGGACCTCTGCCTTCCATTTCCAACTCAAAAGGATGCTGGGAATGTGAACGTTCTAGAAACGGGAAGCTGAATCCCCACATGTTCACAGATACCTGGTGCCCTTCGGTGACTTCACCCAAAAGATCCCTGTGCCCTCCATGGCGACTGCAGAACCGTGAAATGTCCTCATATTTATTTTTGGAGTTTCCAAAAAGCCAAAGCCGAAAGAAATTTACAACTTGGCCAGTTTTGCTGAGGCTGGGCTGTCTGCTCAGTAATAGCCTCTTATCTCTGAGCCCGGATCTCGCTGTCACAGACAGCAGAGGGTATGGAAAGGTGAAGATGATAAATTTCGCAACAATCCATCTTGAAAGCTCTTCTTAGGTCAAGACAAAGGGAGACAGCTTTCCTGGATCTCCCTAGTCAGTAATCTCTCCAAAGAGAGTCCCAAGGGACACCAGGGATGTTTATAGGAGAAATTGTCCCAGACTGACTCTGGGACTTTGGCCAGCACCCCCATCAGATCTCGAGCTGGGGGAGCTTTTCCATTTATTCTGGCTTAGAAGGGTCCAGGACAGGTGAATCTAGCTCTGGGGAGGGGCAGTCTCCAGAGAGATTCATGCCTGCTTTTTTTTTCCTCCTCACCAGCCTGGGAAGAGGTCCTAAGTCATCCACTGACAAACCCCTTGTCTAGCCTCCCCCGCCCCAAGTGATTCTCCCTGTGATTTATGAGCCCCAAGCCTCCTGTCCGAGCAAGTGGCTGATGTGTAGCAGGGAGAGGTTGCGTACCTGGCGTCTATAAACTTGTTTTATTTTCATGTACTATTAACTATGACAATATTATTTGATTTTCCTTTAAATCCTATTTTATTCATTTAAAAACGTTGTTCTGAGAAGGGGCCTGTAGGCTTCCCTAGACTTCCAAAGGGGTCTGTGACACCCAAAACATTTCCATAGAAATACTCCCCAGACCAGCCAGGAACATAGGCTGTGATGACACCAGTAAAGGCAACTGGAAGGTTAAGCAGTGACCCGACCTAGGAAATGAATGAGGTTTAGTGGACTCAGGGGACCTGGGTTCAAAGACTCATCCTGCCACTCACTCACTGTGTAACCTTGCCCAAGTCACTTGTCCTCTGGCCTCAGTTCTCCCTGTGTAAAATGAGAAGCTTGGACAACGGAACCTCAAAGATGCTTTTTCAATTCTAAAATACTATCATGAGAATCTGATCATGAGATCAGAGAGTCATTGTGCCGGGGTGTGGGGGTTCTTAACCTTTTGTGTGTCCTGGACCCCTGTGGCAGCCTGGAGAAGACTGTGGGCCCCTTCTCAGAATCAGGTCTTTGAATCATTGAAGGAAATGCTTAATTTCAGTTAAAAGTGGGTGAAGACACAGATATGGTTTCTGATTTCCCTGACAAATTCACCACTAGGGATATCATCCGAGAACTAAGGATGCAATGGTCTTCCAGTCACAACAGGAGGGGGGATAGACAGTGGTCTTTCAAGAGGCTGCCTCCAGGACTTAGCATGTGGTTAGATGAACCTCTGTCACTGGGACCCCCGTGCTGGGGGAGCAAAGCTGCTCACAGGGACCTGCTGGGTTTCAGGCAGGGAGAAACCAATCAGCTGAGGGAAGCGATTTGGGCCAGGGTGGTAAGACCAGAGTACCAGATAGAAGGGAGAGGGGATTTGCAGCCTGTGGAACAATGTCTAGGACAGGAAAAAAAGATGAGAGATCTTCCCTCAGACTACACCCAGCAGTACTAGGCCCGGGTGCTGAGCCCCAGCTGTAACCCAAAGCCACTCTCCCCACACTATACCAGGCCCTGCCCAGGGAAAGGACATGGTTCTTGCAGTCATTCTGTCCAGAATCTCCCAACAAAGAACAGAAAAATGTCATCTTCAACCATAGACCCAACAAAGGTAGGCTAAGAAGTGAAATCAGGATGAACAAGGACAGGGGGGACGCCACATTTGTCTGGTACAGAGGGTTGATGGACTGCCTGACATCTCTACTAAAGACAAAAGAAGCTGGGGGGGGGGGGGGGGTAGGCTTAAGCATGAGCAATATAGGCTATATACAAAGAAAAGGTTCCTGTTAGCAACACTTGTTTCTAATAGTAGCCATCTCTAGGGCAGGGGTAGGGGAAAGAAAAAAAGGGAAAAAAAGAAATTCACATGATCATCTTGTATATTTGAAAGGAATAGCAAGTTGTGCGTCTGCAATCATCTTTTTTATTGTACTATGCTACGGAAATGCTTGTTTTGTTCTATAAGTTAAAATTTTTCATAAATGTTCAAAAAGCTCCTTAACAGTGACTGGCGTTTCCAGAGACCTTGGTAAGGAGTCTGAACATCTACCCATTTTTCTTCTACCCCCACTTAATTTCCTCCACATTTCTCTCTCCTGGTTTTCCTTCTCCAAATTAATATGTAGTCTCTCATTTGATAAGCACAATATCTTGTGAGGGTGAAAACACAAACATTATTGTCCCCATTTTACAGACAGGAATTCTCACTCAGAAAAATTAAATGATTTGCCCGGGGTCACCCACCCAGTAAGTGTCTGAGGTGAGATTTCAACCCAAGTCTCTCCTAACCCAGACTCCAGGGTCCTTGCCACGGCCTCTCCCTCTCTTTCTCTAAGGGGCCTTAATCTCAAGAGCAATCCCTCATCTCAGTTTTGCACAGTCTCTCTTGTCTGTCTGGAATTCACTCCCTCCTCAGCTTTGTTTCTCAGACTCTCAAGTTTCTCTCAAAGCTCAACACAAGCACCACCTCCAATTATTTGCACTGAGACCTATATATGTATGTATGCATGTGTATACATCCATATATATGTATAGAGAGATATATGTGTATCTTTATATGTGTATATACACACACATATATTTTGGATATATATATATATATATACATACATATACATATATGTGTCCACACACATATATATAAAATATGTGTGTTCATATATTTGTTGTTCAGTCATTTTTTAGTCATGTGCACCTCTTTGTGACCCCATTTGGAGTTTTCTTGGCAAAGATACTAGAGTGGTTTGGCATTTCCTTTTTCAGTTGATTTTACAGATGAGGAAACTGAGGCAAACAAGGTTAAGTGACTTGTCCAGGGTCACACAACTACGAAGTGTCTGAGGCCTGATTTGAACTGAGGATGATGAATCTTCCTCACTCTAGGCCCAGGACTCTCTCCACTACGCCTGTATATGGACATCTATCTCCCTTGATTAATTTTCTATTTTCTGTTTTTATTTTTCTATGCTATTTTCATTTCTAATTGCTTATTCTGTGCCATTCACTTAACTGGACGCTAGGGATACTAATAAAAATATGCTGACCAGTCCTTGCCCTCAAGAAACCTTGATTCTGATGGAGGAAGAGAACAGATAAATAGGTCAACAAAATGGGAGGGGTTGGGATGGCTGGGATGTCCTGCTGTGCCTGGAGGTGTCTGGGGTATATACCATAGTCTGGAGGCTTAGAACCTGGTGAGAAAAGGCCAAAGCTGGTCCATCAGAGCCCAAGGAGGTTCCAGGGGCAGAGTCCAACTTTTTAATGGAGAGAGAGTGGAAACAGTCTAACTGGCAGTGTCTAGGGAGTCCTGTGGAGGCTCAGAACCTAAGATAAAATGTCTTCTGTCTTCATGTCTCCACTGCTTAACACACTGTAGGTGATTAATAAATCACCTGTACCTGGCCCACTATAGGTGATTAATAAATGCTTTTTCGATTCCTTGACTTATGCTATTATCACGGGAACTCCAGACCAGGAATATTTGATCAGCAGAGACAAAAGCCATAGTTACAACTCCCCGGGACTTTCTTTACCTTCGCAATTTGTGCTCATAGTTTGTACAAAATCCTTTTCAGATGAAATTCAGATTCTTTCTCTGCCTTTGCAGAAAAGCATACTTTTCGAAAGTTCAGAAACCATTTGGCAATTGTTAAATGAGGATGAACAAAACAATGGCATTGAAGAATATTTTCAGGTGACTTATTCTCCTTAAACAAGATGATTTCAGAACAGCTGTGGGCATTTCCAACAAGAGGTCCAGAAAAAATCATGTCTTGATAATAACGGTGAAAAATGATCAGGAGAGGAGAAGCAAGTCGAGACTGCCGCAATTCTGTCCAATTCTGTTTCTATCTTGGCTGTAGCTAATAAAAAGAGCTCTGGCTCTCCTCTGAAGTATTGGAATCACCCTTCATTAGTTAGCAAACGAGAAACAATTGCTTTTGTCTCATTCCTGGTTTGCTAATTAGCACTTTTCTTCAATGAGGATGTTTTCTATCAACTTGTCGATGGAAAACTCCCCCAAGCCTTACATCAAGCTACAAGTGGCTTCTTCTTAGGCCTTAATGTTCCCATAAAGCACTTTACAATGGACATTTCAACACAGAATGGTACTCGAGAAATCTGAGTTGGAAGGGACCTCAGAGGCTGTCTAGGTCTCCTAAGGCTGTAAAAAGGCTTTGAGAGAGAAGAAGGCCAAGCTAGAGAAGGGTCAGAAATCTAACCTTCAAGGATCCCTAATACCAATATTTACAAATACTGCAGGAGCCCTCTTGTCCCCATTTCCAGATATGGAAATTGAGGCCACCCCTATAATCTAGCACAGGACTTTGATGCCAGGAAGCATTCAACGAAAGTTTATTGGTTGAATGGATTAATGAAGACACAAATTGCATATACATATTCATAAGGGTATTGAGTAGAGTTCTTTTCAGTTGATTGGTGATAATTTGGGGCGTCCAGTTGACTGAGTTTTGCAAAAATAAATAGCTCAACCATAAAATCTTCTCCTTCTTTCAAGGAAGAAGTAGATTTTCTTCTTACCAAACTAACTCTTCCATTTCTGCCTTTAACTCATGCCCTCCCGGTTTTTGTCAGACCTTGCTCCATCAACCACCTCCTCTCACTACTGAAATCTTTAGTCTCTCTCTTTTCATAGACTCATTTCTCTACCACTATGTCCAGTCCTATAGCCTAAAAATGAAGCCCTTCCTTTGACAATATATCCCCTTGAGCCACCAGCCTATTTTTTTGTCTTCCTTTCACTGCTAAACTTTTAGAAACTATAGTGGTTTTATACTTCCTTTTAGAAAGAATAATCTACATTCACTGCATCAGCTTAATACCTCAGCTTTCTATAATCCGGTTCTCTATCCCCTACCCCAGCCCCAGGATGATATGGGGGAAGGACAACTGGATTTTTGAGTCAGAGAGACCTATGTTTCAATCCTGACTCTGCCATTTACTAATCTACATGACTTCAGGCAAGTCACTTCATTTCTCTAAGCTTGCTTTCTCATTTATAAGATAAGAGTGTTGGACTAAATGACCTCCAGCATCTCTTCCATTTTTAATTCTATAATTCCATGTACATTATACTCAAATTACTTTGACCAGGGTCAATAATGACGTTCCAATGGCCCCCTACCCAATGGCTTTACCTTAATCTCCTTGACAGTATTTGAGCCCACTGGGCATCTCCCCTAGTTATTCTCTCTTGCTTTTCTTTTAGAGTATTTCTCCAACTGTCCCTTCTCAGTCTCCTTTACTCACTCCTCTTCCTCCTCTATCTGTAGAAGAGCATTCCTCAAAGTTTTGTCTTGGGCCTCTTCTTCTCTTTTCTCTCTTTGCTCTCTGACTTAGCAATCTCATCCATTTGAATGATTCCAAATGTCACCTCCATGAGGACAACTCCAAAATCCATAGCACTAGCCTCAATTTATCTTCTCGGTCCTAATCTTGTATTTCTAACCACCTATAGTACAGAGTGAATGTAAATAGTAACTGTTTCTCTTTTGGCCAGCAACCCTGAGGGTCTTCCCCTCTGTCTGTTTTTTTTTAATTAAAGGGGCCATCTCTTGATTCGTTTCTTAAAGAGGTCTATTCACTGAAGGGGGAGGGGGATTGCCTCAATCAAAGTGGGTGAAAGAACCTGAAAAGACCTAAGCTTAAAAGGGCCAAGGCCTCCCACTACATCCTGGACCATCTCCAGTCATCCTGATCTCTATCTGACCATTGATCCAGAGGGCTCAGAAATAATGAATAAGGCTGGTAACTTTTCACAGCCCTCCCTCACTCAAATCAAAGTCAGTTGCAAATCATGTCATCATCTCCCTAACGATCCTCTTCAAGAATGTAGGACAAACCACTCAACACAACATTTCTACCTAAGACTCCCCCTGGGACTTCAAATTTCATGTGCTCAAAACTGAGCATGACCAAATCTAATGCTTTTTCTCTGGCCTCATCTTCCTTTTCCTTGCACAGTCCTGTTCACCATCCCTTCTTTCGAGGTGCTTTCTTTTCCCTTGATTTCCATAACACAGCTTTCTCCTTGATGTCCTCCTATCTCTCTGACCAATCCTTCTTGGGTTCCTTTGTGGTCCTTCCTTCTACTGCTCTAAGCACAAGGTTCTGTCCTGAGCCTTCTTTTTTTTTCTATACTCTCTCCCCAGTTGACCTTATCCATTCCCATGGCTTTGATTATCTGCTCCCAAATCAATATAACTAAGCCCTAACCTCTCTCCTCAACTCCAGTTCCTCATCACCAATTGCCTGCTAGAGAGTTCTACCTAGATGTTCTCCCAGCACCTCAAACTCAGTGTCCAATACTGAACTTGTGTTATTTTTCCCTGCACTTTCCCATCCCCACAATTTCCCTACAAAGACCATCTTCTCAGGTCCATAACCTCTAAGGCATCTTTGAAGTTAGGAAGATTAGTCTTCCTGACTCAAGACTGGCATTCTACCCACGGCACCACCTATGTCCAAGACAATGCTTACCAGATGAAACAGAAAAAGAAAAAATAGATTAGTGGAAGAGAGAAAACAGTGCCTTGGAATGAGCTCTGGATTTAGAGCCAGAATACCTGCATTCCACGTACTACCATTTATTAAACACATGACCTTGGGTAAGTAAATTACCTCTCTGGGACTTGGTTGCCTCATCATTAAAATGAAATTTGGACTCCATGACCTCTAAGGTCACTTTCAATTCAACTCCGTGATCCTTTGCTTTGGACTTTGCCCATTGGTACTCTTCTACAACAGAGAGTTAGAGAGACAGAGAAGAACTAGGCTGGCCACTGGGGAAGTCAAAACCAGCACGTAAAAGACAAAAACGACAGCCTAAGTGAAGAAATTTTTGTTTTGCTTTTCAGCACATAGCCTAAGGATAGGCACGCAGTCATCCTCGGTAAATACTTGTTGGGTGACTGATATTGATTCTACAGACCTTTGAATTTCCCTTCCCTGGACTTTGTCATTCCACCTATGAAAGAGAAGCGTTAGAAGCGGCTGTACGACTGCGCTCCCCTGCCCTAACGAAACTGTGGCATTAGCTCATATGAACTCCCCATCACTACCTAATGGCGCAGTTAATCTGTGGGTTTCATGAGACACTGCACGCGTCTAATCAAAAAACATTTCCATACCAAAACCATCGCGGTTTTTCAAATGGCTCTTAGAAAGTCCCAGTTCAACCCTAAATCCTGTCCCTGTGATCCAGTGCCCAGAGTTCTTGAATTGGGGAGGGATGGAAACTTGAATTCAATCCAATTCTACAAACAAGGAATTCTACAAACAAGGAATTCTGCAAACACTCCAACACGACTTGTTCAAAGCAGAATACATTATCATTATCATGTAAACTACACCCTCCTCTCTACTTCCCCATTAATATAGGAAGCCCCACTATGCCTCCAGTCACCCAGATTGGAAACCTGGGTCCTTTGATTGTCCACACATCCAATCCATCAGTAGGCAGGTCTGAGCATTTCCAATTCCTCCACATCCCTTGCATCTATCTCCTCTCTACTCATGTGGCCACCACACTAGTGCAGCCCTCATCTCCCCTCACCTAAACTATGGTGCCCATTTGTTTTAATTTTTCACTTAAAAAACATTTATTTTTTCTTCCACTCTCCCAATTTTAAAAAAAACTTGTAACAAATATGCATAGTGGTTTGTTTTTTTTTTAACTGGCCCATTCCTGGGGCCAATGTCACTGATGGGAGCATTAGCCCATTAGAGCCTAAAGAGAGTGCCTGCCTCATTCTGGCCCCTGCACAGGGGAGGTTTCAGGCCTAGAGGGGCTGGCACCCACTCCCAGAGGGCTTCCCACTGCACGCTGCTAATATCCATATTGCCCATGGCCAAAGATGCACGCCTCATTCTTCATCATGAGGCCAACACCTGTCAGGATGAGTGTCACATTTCATCATTAGCCTTCTGGAATGATGATGCTTGTACTGACCAAAGTTGTCTTTTAAAGTTGTTTGTCTTTATAATGCTGCTGTTAGTATATAAATTGTTCTGTGTCCTCATAGCTAGCATTTGCATAACATTCGGGGATTTGCAAATATTATTTTATCCTCACAACAGACTTGGAAGAAGTTGCTATTATTGTCTTCATTTTATAAATGAAAAAACTCAAGCATGTTAAGTGACTTTCCCAGGACCACACAGCTAGTTGGTATCTCAGGCAAGATTTGAACTTGTCTTCCTGACTTCAGGTCCAGAGCTTCATCCACTAGGCAACCTAGCTGCCTGTCCTCACTTCATTCTGCATCAGTTCATATAAGTCTTCTATTGCTATGCATTCCTTACTGAGCTCTCTGCTTCCAGTTTCTCCCTTCCTTAACCCATCCTTCGCACAAGTACCAAAATCATCTTCATAAAAGTTGGGGGTGATCAAATTATGCCCTGCTCATCTTCCATACAGCAATCCTTTCTCATCTTTGCCTCCTCAGGTTCCAGTTAATTTCCACCCTCTAAAAGAAGACTTTCCTGATCCCACTTAATTCCAGTGTCTTTGCTCTGTTGACTATTTTAAATGTATCCTGTCTATAGTTTGACTGCACATAATTGTTTGCATATTGTCTCTCCCATTAGCCTGTGAGCTCCTTGAGAGCAAGGACTGTTTTTTGCCTTTCTTTGTATTTCCAGTGCTTAACACAGTGCCTGGCACATAGTGAGCACCTAATAATTGTTTCTTGAATGACTGACTGATCTTCACACCAACCCTATGGGGTAAGTGCTATGATTGCTTTTATCAGAGGCTCAGAGAGGTCAGAGGAATTTGCCCAGGTCATACTGCTAGGAAGGGTCTAATATCTTCCTGACTCCAAGTCCAGCTCTGTCACAGGTTATTTCATGGAGGAATTATATCTGGCATAATATTAAGGAGGGGGGAGGGAGAAATAGACTAGTGATTTTATGCATAGAAAGAATCCCTGGACAGGAAATGCTTTACCAATGAAGATCAGCACCTGCTCATGGACTGAGAGTTTTTGAGTTTTGCTCAGATCACTGAAAGGACAAATAGTCTGCTCAGGATCACCTAGCCAGAGGATGTCAGGAGCAGGATTTGAACTCAGGTCTTCCTGGCTTTTAGGCTAGCTCTCTATCTCCTTCATCAAGCTGCCTCTCATGGTTGGAGATATCACATGTATTACAAACAGGCACGTCCCATGTAAGAGTCCAATAAGGGCAGAGATCTATCCAGACAGTGTCCTAAGAAGATCTGATTTTCATGGAGAGGATAGGGCAGGCTTACAGGAGAAGGAATCACCTGTGGCTCTGAAAGGTCTGGATTCCAAGGTTTCTAATCTCCCTCTTTCCTGGGGCCATGATGCTGATGAGAACCAGCCAAGGGACTGTGCCTGGAAGACCAGCTTCAGGAGCTGTTCATTTGCTGATGGACAGCTGGGACTGCCAGTGGTTTGTTGTTTCTACTAAACTAGATGCTATTACAATGAAAACCCTGTATTTCTTGCAAACAATTTTCCCCTTTGCAATCTCACAAATCAATTCCCTCCCGCTTGTGCTCACTTTCTTCCCGCTAATCTAACGACGAACCTATCACCATCCGTAAATGAAATGATCTGTAAACTCTTTCCCAGCTCTTGTCTAATGCACTAAAATTACTTTTCTGTTTCTCCTGCTTTATCTTTCTTTTCTAATGATAGGGCTTATCTTCCTCCCTCCTCCCTCCAAACCTGTACTTTCTGTCTCTTCTTTCCTGCTAATGTGTCTCCTTCCCATCAGCCACTTGGGCTAATAAATAACCACTGCTTTGGGGGTGCCTGGGGTCAGTCATCCAATAGAAATAACAGTATCCTATAGGACTTAATTTACAAAGCATTGTCACATACGGAATTAGCATGAAATAATGGAAAGGCTGGATTTGGAGTCAATCTGTATTTATTAAGTGCTTGTTATGCAGGCTCATGTATAGAACTGGGAGGAAATTTAGAGGATATTTAATCCCACCCCCTCAACTTACAGGTGAGGAAACTGAGGCCCAGAGAGGCGGGGAAGCTTGTTTTAGACTCATAGGTATTAAGTGATCATACTGGCTCCAATTCCAACCCCCTTCCCGCTGCATCATGCTGGTCTCCCCTGGGTTGGGGTCTTGGTCTTGTGCTGCCTGGCCCCTGACTCGGGCAGTTCTTGCCCCCCATTCCTGGATCTTAGTACCAATTGCCTACCAGCTGTGAACTTGTACCTTGGCTACCCCAGCCCCACATAGACTGGCCTGCTGGAGCCCCCACCCTGCTCCAGCCCCAGCTTCTTTGAATCCTGCTTTGTCCTTGAATGTACATCCCCTCCTTAGGGCTCACATCCCATGTGACAATGTTTAGACTAATAACCCTAGCAGCTAGACAGACCGTTGTAGGCAGACCTCTGTACTGGAGTTAGGAAGATCTGAGTTCAAATCCAGCTCATACTAGTTGTGTGATCCTGGTCAAGTCCCTCAATCTCTGCCTGCCCCTGTTTCCTCAGCTGTAAAATGAAGATAAATAATAGAGCCTACCTCTCAGGGGTGTCATGAGGATTAAATGAGATAACATTCGTGAAGCACTTAGAACAGTACCTAGTACTCAGAACATAGCGGGTGCTTAATAAAGGCTGTTTTCTTGAGTATTCATGTTTAGACCCTGATCCCTCCCAGACCCTACAGGCCTGCCTGTGCTCCTGACCTGCCTCTCCAGGCCTACACTTTCTCACCACTGCCCAGGTCTCCATTTTTACGACTGGTCTGTCTCTTCTTTCCCACAAAGGTAGTATCACCTACCTGCCCACACCTGCAGCCTCCCATCTACCCACATTCTGAGCCTCCCTTCCCTATCCCCGGGAAAGACTGAGATTTGTATTTTAATAAAAGCCACATGCATACAAATCATAGGATTTCAAGCTAGATGCGAACTGAGCAAGCCTCTAAGCGGGGGTACTCTCTGCAAGGATACCCAGGATCCCTGAACTGTTCCCTCGAAGAGCTTTTTCTTGGCCTTCATCTCTCCTTTCTTTAACTTCCCTCCTCCCTTCCTGTATTTCTACCAGCATCTCCCAGACTTCAGTAGAGCAGGGCTAGGAGGGAGCCCAGGGTCAGAGAGTAATATCCACAGCACTGATTCATGAAGAACAAAAATGGTAAAACCCAGGCCCTATCAACTGTGTCCTCCTCTTATCCAGGCTTTGCCAGCTTAAAAATCTGTGTCAGACCAGCTGGGGGATATTTAAATTACTTCTGACTACCCCAAATAGGAAAAAGACTGATATAGACTATTCCCTTCAGGGTCTACCTGCCCTTGGAGAAATTCATAGCTTTCCAAAATTTGTCTTCCAGTCCCCAAATGTTCCCTTTTTAAGCCCTGTTCCTCACTCCATGGGGCCATTTGACTCACCTTAGGGTACCAAGGACCTTCCTGGCCTCTCATCCTTTCCATCTCACCCCCACCCCCACTCCAACCCCATTGAACCTTGTTCTCCAGAAGGAATGAGTCATTTACACCTTAGTGTGAATAAGTTTGTCAACACATTCTCTCCTCTGAGGTCATTTGCATATTGTCTGATCTAGAGCTGTGGGATAAAAATCACTGAGGTATTTTAAACCTCAGCAAACAGGGGAGGTTGGTGAGGGGAGAGAAGCTGAGGATTTCCTTGGCATCTCTAAAATTCCACCCCAACTAATCAACAAGCATTTGTTGCTGAGTCATTTTCAGTTGTGTTCAACTCTTCCTGACCCCATTTGGAATTTTCTTGGCAAAGATACTGGAGTGGTTTGCCATTTCCTTCTACCGCTGATTTTACAGATGAGGAAACTAAAGTAAACAAGGTTAAGTGACTTGCCCAGGGTCACACAGCTAGGAAGTGGCTGAGGCCAGACTTGGACTCAGGAAGGTGAGTCTTCCTGATTCCAACCCCAGTGCTCTATCTACTGGCCACCTAGCTGCCCAGCAAACATTTAGTAAGTATCTATGAATGCCTACTATGTGCCAAGTACTCTGCTATAGTAAATAACCATCTACTTTGCCTAAAACATTGGACCTATCCCTGCCACCAAACTTGCTTCAAAAGGCTGGCTCTGAGATCACTGCTGTACCTTCCTATTCCCAGACCTTCTGTTCGTTTTCCCAGAGACAATGACCCAAAGGATGAACTGATACCACATCACCGGCAAGCTCAGAAACATAATTGAGCAACCAAATGTCCCCCAGGGAAATAGGAGCTATGTGATCAAAGAAAGCTGTTCTTTAATAGGAATCTGTCCCAAATACCTACTTGAGGAGCTGGCTATTTACAGGAATGGAAGAAAACAAGACTGTGGGCATGATATTAGAGGAAGTCTGCTCAAATAGAAAGAGTATAAGCTGGCTCTGGAGTCAAAGAACCCGGGCTCAAATCACCCTGACTTTTACTACCTGTTCTACCACTGGCAAGTCATGTAGTTTCCCTGGGCCTCAGTTTCTTCATCTGCGAAATGAGAGGATTGGAGTAGTTGGCCTCTCAAGCCCCTTCCAAGTCTAGACCTCTGGCCCTATGTTTCCATCTCTCCACTGGCCCACTTCCCTGACTGTCCCCCACCCCCACAGTGAGGCAATCCTCTCTTGACCTTTATAAGCATGGAGGGACAGAGTTAGTCTTAATTGGGTCTCACTGCAAAAGGAAAATGGAAATTGGGATGGAGCACCAAGCTCCCTGCACGAGAGAATTTTGATACAAATCAAATGTAATTGACTGTAAGCATGGCCTCCTCCATTGAGAAGCATGGGAAAAAACTATGTTTCAGGAAGAGGGCTCCGCAAAATTTTAATGTGGATCTGGGTGAGGAATTATATCTCCCCCCCCATTATAATTTTTGCGTTTGGTGGCATGGGGTCTGGGAAGGGGTCTTACGTATGCCTAGCCAAAGCTCTAGAACTCACGCTAATCTGTCCTTGGAATAGCAATAATGATAATTAAAATATCGATCCTCATTTGTGCCTAATGAGCGTAAGCGATAGCTTGTAATAACTCACATTTCTTTAGCAATCTGAGGCTGCAAAATCCCTTTGTCACATGGGCCCTGGGAGGCAGCCATGTCAATATATCAAGGACGAGCAGTACCTCAAGGGCCTGTGATTTCATCAATACAGGAACTCCCTTGACCATCACAGATCACAAGCTGCTCGTCCACATGTTCTCCAGAAGCTCAGAGAGTTGATCACTTGCCCATGGTCACATAGCTAACAAGTATCAGAGGTGAGATTTGAACCTGGATCTTTCCAAGTTAGATGTGATATTCTGTTCCTTTGACCACGCTGCCTCTCATGTAAGGTAGATATCAATCATCAAGGACATGTTAAGTATTCTATGCCAGGCACTGACCTATGCACCCAGGATAGAAAGACAAATTTGAAAGAGCCTCTGTCTTCAAGAGACTTACATTCATATACATCATATACATAAAGAGACACAAATAAATGCATAAAAACAAGGTAATTGCTGGGGATGACACTTGCATGGGGGGGGGGGGGATGATAATGGGAGAGACTTCATGTAGAAGTGATGCTTCACCTGAACTTTGAAGGAAATGAGGGATTCTAAGATGCAGAAACAAAGAAGGAAGGCATTCCAGGTATAGGGCACAGCTTGTACAGAAGCTCAGAGATGAGTGATGGGGAATTGTACACAAGAAACAGCTAGAAGGCCAATATAACTGAACCACAGAGTGCTTGGAGGTGAGTGATGTATAATGAGGCTGGAGATAGTACAAGTATGATTATTCCCATTTTACAGATGAGAAGACTGAGGATCAGCATGATAAAGTCACTTGCCCTCTGCTCGTAGGTTAGGCTTTAAACTCAAGTCTTCTGATTCCGAATCCAATGTGCTGCCTCCTTTTGGGTGTCATTGGATATTATCTCATACTCTCCAGAAGTTCAGACAAAAGCTTCATTTTACTGATGGAGAAACTGAGACCCAGGACTGCCACATGCTATGTCAAAGGTTCTAGATCCAGGCCCCTTTCCTTTTCTCTGCAGAGCCATTAAAGGCATTCACCACACCCGGTCCTCTATGCCATCCTAAAGCAGGTGGGTCTGAAGGCTCAAGTCAGGAAAGGAAATGAGTGCCCTATTGTACCCACATGTCTGAAAAACAAAGCCCCGGGCTACCTGGGAGTGCCAGCTCCTCAAATGACTGCCTTGAATATCAGGTCCTACAGCTCACAAAACTCAGTTTCGGCAGGGCCCTGGCCCCTTGTACTGACACAAAATCCTACAATCATATTCTCAGACTTGCAAGGGACCTCTGAAGTCCCACTGATACTTGAAACAGGAATCTTTCCTAGCACATCCCCAAAGCAGGCATCTAGACCCAGGGCAAGATCTTTGAAACTAGAGATTGCTGCATTCTTTGCACTCACATCCCCTGTGCCAAGAACAGAGTCTGGTGCCTAAAAAATGCTTGTTAATTGATTAGCTGACATGAGATTCGCAACCTCCTAGGGCAGTCCATTCCTCTTTGGGGCAGCTTTCATTGACTGGAAGATTTTCCTTCCATAAGGCTTAAACCTTTTCTGTTACTCTTACCTGCCACTGCTCATTCTACCCTTTGGGGACTAAACAGGCATCTAAAATCACCTCCATCCAACATACCTTTGGATTCTTGAACGCAGCCATTCCCACCTCAACCCAAGGCTGCTATTCCCCAGTTCTTTAAATCAATCCTTCTATGAAATGGCTTCAAGTCTCCTCCCAATTCTATCTTTCCTCATCTGGACACAATTCATCAATGTCTGTTCTAAAATATGGTGCTTAGGACTGAAAATGATATTCCAAATATGGTACAACTAGACGGAGTATTATGGGCTTCTAATCATGGATAGGATGCATCTGATAAACGGCCAGTATAAAAGTATGGTTGCCTAGAGATTTCCCAACATGATCAAGAGTGAGAGGAGATAACTCCCTACTCACATCCACCCAATCATATCCCACAGAGACTAGTAGAAGCATGTTCTGCCTCACCTTGATCAAACTCCTAAGGTTCATTCCTTTCAGAGACAGAAGATTTGGGAGTGTCCAATGAAGAGACACCCTGTCTCACACAAAGATGTGGAACCTGATCAGAGCAGACACCTTCATCTCTAGACCACTGCCTTCACCTCAGCCAGGGTTATAACTTGGGCAAGGTGACTGAGGTTTTGCCCCAGTGCGCTGAAAGCCTTTCCTATCTTTCTGCAGCACAGAAACAGCTGAGTTTAGTACCTACTTAGTAAGAATTCCTCATTAAAGTAGAAAAATACCAGATACTCTATTTCTTCATCGACGAGAGCTATTCATGAGCCCATCTCTGCATCAGCCTCTCAGAATCCTGTGCTCTGTCTTCTTCTACCACAATCAACTGAATTGACCTAGGTGCCAAAACTGCTAGTTAGGTCTCTGGCCAGAAATAATAAGAAAACATTACTGTCGCTGCAACTTTATAGCTCTCATCCTTATCCTGGAATTACTGTAGACAGAAATAGAACCTGTTATTGTATTTTCATAAAAATGCCATGGAATGAATTACTCCCCAGCCACCACTGCAACACACCCCCCATTGTTTAATACATTACAGGGGTAATCAATAGTCAATTGCTCGTCACCCACAACAACAGGATGTAAGCACCATCTCTCTGGACATGGGAGACAGGAGCAATGGGCCAGTCACAATGGATGGGATTAATTACAAATGACAGAAAAGCCTGGCTAAAATAGGATGATTCAATGAGTAATTTCACAAGCCCCAAGTAACATATCGGTGGAAGGGAGAGGCCCAGGTTAGTGCTTCTAATTTCATCGTTTTATCCTCACAAGTCCCATCCACCAGGTCTGCCCAATTAGGGTTGGTTCTGGCATCAGGAAAGCTGCCAGGGCATTGAGCAGGGCTCAAGTTAGGGATGAAGTCATAATTTACCTGAGGAGTCAACTCCCAAGCCCCACAGCACCAACCCTAGCCCAATAACTATAATTATTTTGTGCTTTTCATCTCTGTGTTCAATGGAACATATAAATATGATCCTAAGTCACTAGCTTGCTAATATTCTTATAGATCAGGAATTCTTAACTTGAGGTCCATAGAACACCCCTCGGGGGTCTGTGGATAGCTTTCAGGGGATCTGTGAAGTTGGATGGGAAAAAATACATCCTTGTTTTCACTAACTCTAAATGAAATTTAACATTCCCTTGATTATTAACTTAAAAAACATTATCCTCAAGAGTTCATAAGCTTCCCCAGATGGCCAAAGGGATCCCTGTCACAAAAAGGGGTAAGAACCCCTATTAGAGATCATAAATCTAGAGAAGGGAGGTACCTCCAAAGCCATCTAGGTTTGCAAATAAGGAAAGTTATCCCCAAGGATATTGTTGACTAAGGTCACACAGATAGTAATAACCAGAAATGGGATTTGAACTCAGGACCTCCAACTCCAGAGCCAACGATCTCCACTGTACCACACTTTGGACTATTGTAAAGGGGATAAAATGACTGGTTTGTTCATTTGAATGAAAGTGTTTTGTATCCCTAGACTTTTAGAGCTGGAAGGGACTTTAGCGTCCAATTCACACTTGAACAAGATGTGCTCTAACAGCCTACTCATCAAATGTCCATTTAGCCTCTACTAGGATTCCTGTACTGGTGGGGAACTTGCTTCATCCAGGGAACTCTGTGATAATGGAGCTAGCGCATTTCATTTGGAGGAAGCTCCAGTTGGTTTTTTCCCCCTCTATCAAATTGAAATCTACCTCCACAGTTTCTATTGCTTCCCTCCAAGGCCAAATAAGACATATCTAACCCCTCTTCCAGAGGAAAGCCTTTCAAACTTGAAGACAGTTATCATGCCTCCCCTGAGCTTTCTCTTCTCTTTACTAAATATCCTCAGTTCCTTCTACTTACAGAATGACTTCTGCTTCATTCACTATTCTGATTCAATCCCCTATATGCCCAAGCAAGTACCAAACACATACCCCCTTCCTCTTCTCACTCATCCTGCCCTTGGTTTTTATGACTCTCTAGGGCACCCAAGAGACTCTAATGCAAACTCTATATCTGGCCTTAGAATCCTATGCTTTCCTGTCTCCTGCTTCCCTCAGGACATAATGGAGGCGGCAGCCCCAACTACTCCTACTACCTCAGCATCCCTTTTACCCTTCATGGGTCACTCAGCCGAGGAAAGAAGAACATAAAACCAGACTGCAGCCACTACCAGCACTATCCTCCCCTCACCTTGTCTCCTCACTGAATAAAGATGACAAATGCACCTGGGGCTCTTTCTACAAAGCTCAGCACAGTTCATAACCTGATGCTTCCAGCTTGACACACATGCCCCAAATCCCAACACTCATTGACTTTGAGATGGATGTGACTGGACCAGTGTCACAGAAAAAGCTTCAAACTCTCCCTCACC
>CM053582.1:548293198-548348934 GCA_028627135.1 Pseudochirops cupreus
GCATAGGGCTCGTTATCCTTCTCAAAGCACTTTCCCATGCACTTTCTTACTTGGATCCAGATGCTCACAGCTCCCATGAGAGCTGGCCAGAGCAGGTATAATTATCCCCATTTGACAAATTTGGAAACTGAGGTATTTAGAGACTAAAGCAGAGCTTCTTAACCTTTTTGTGTCAATGAATTTCTTTGGCTATCTCACAAAACCTACAGACCCTTTGAAGAATCATGTTTTAGATGCAAAATATAAAATGTATAGGACTATAAACAAAACCAATTAGGTTGCAATATAGCTATCAATTAAAAAAAAAATTCCACAGACCCCAACTTAAGAACCTCTGAATTCAAGGGACTTGACCACAATCTAGACTTGCCTCTGGACTTCCAGTATCAGTCACTATGCTACTGAATTAGCAGGACTACTTCCACACCCCTAGTCTTCTCACTAAATTCACCATTCAGCTCCTGAATCCTAAAATAGACACTTAAGTATCAGGAAATAAGGAAGGAGGGAAGGAGGAAAGGAGGGAAGGAAGGAGGAAAGGAGGGAAGGAAGGAAGGAAGGAAGGAGGGAAGGAAGGAAGGAAGGAAGGAAGGAAGGAAGGAAGGAAGGAAGGAAGGAGGAAAGGAAGCTAGGAAGGGAGAGAAATAAGAATGTATTAAGCACCTACTACGAGCCAAGTACTTTGCTAAATATTTTACAATTATCTCATTTGATCCTCACAACAACCCTGAAAGTTAAATACTATTATTATCCCCACTTTACAGCTGAGCAAAATGAAGCAGGCAGAGGCAAGTGGCTTGCCCAGGGACACACAGTTAATGTCTGAGGCTAGATTCAAACTCAAGTCTTCCTGACTCCAGACTCAGCACTCTAGCCACTAAAGTCACCTAACTGCCTCGCCTACAGACCTTTGCCCATTAGTAGGCACTCAATGGGTATTTCAGAATGAATAAATGAAATCTAAAGGGAGACTTGCCTGGAGTAAGATAATGTCCACCTAACGCCCCCCCACCTGAGCCAACACAACTTGGCATAGCGGACACCCCCATTGAGCTCTGTTGCCTCTCGTTCCTAAAGCCCTTCACCTCAAGACTTCAGAAGTCCAACCAGATAGGACCTCCCTTGGGGCAGAGGGTACTTCTTCTCTCTCCCATCTCCCCCTCAAGGACTGGGCACAATAGCTCAGCAGTCTCTTGGAGGTGAGTAAACAAAGTCTGCACCCCTGATGTGTGGCTAAACCAAAGAGACCCACATAAGGAATAAGCCCAATGGACATTTTAATAGCCCTTTAAGGTTTACGAAGCATGGTAGGTGCATGCTTTTAGTTGAGCTTTTTAATCATTCAAAAAAATTTCATAATTGTTTAATGATATGTCAGTCATTGTTCTAACTGCAGCATATCCTGGCCTCAAGGAGCTTATAGTTTAATAGAATGTAATAGCAAAGAACCTATGAGGCAGGTTTGTTATTTTCTGTATTTTCAATTGAGGATACTGTGTCTCAGAGCTGTTATATGGACCACAAAAGCAGGCGAATCGCTAAGAAAGATTTGAACTTGGGTCTTGCTTCCTTGAGGTCCCTTGCTCTGCCACATCACCCTTCTATGGGTGCTGACTCCCAACTTTACTAATGACTAACTTTGCTGTTTAGGATGTGTTTGACCTTGGACAGATTACTTCACTTCTCTCATTCATGATAGACAGATGGAGGTGAATGACCTATGTTTGAATCTCACTTGTGATGCCCACCACCAGTGTGATCCTAGGCCAGTCATCCATTCTCCCTGAGCCTTAGTTTCCTAACTGATAAACTAGGTAGCTGGATAGATGTCTCTGATGCCCCTTATGGTTCTAGCATGTGCAAAGGTCTGTAGGTGAGGCACTTAGGTAACTTTAGTGGCTAGAGCGCTGAGTCTGGAGTCAGAAAGACTTGAGTTTGAATCTAGCCTCAGACATTAACTGTGTGACCCTGGGCAAGCCACTTAACTTCTGTCTGACTCAGTTTCCTCAACTATAAAGTGGGGAGATCATATTTGCAAAATAGGTGCTTAATAAATGCTTATTCCCTTCCTCCACACACACACCCTTTTACTCCTCTGATCTGGGCCTCAGCTCCCTCATCTTTATTTTTTTTGGAAGCAATCAAAGGTCAAGTGACTTCCCCAGGGTCACACAGCTAGTAAGTGTCTGAGGCCAGAATTGAACTCAGGTCCTCCTGATTCCAGGGCCAGTACTCTATGCATTGTGCCATCCAGCTGCCTCTCCCTCATCTTTAAAATTCAGGGATTGGACCAGATGATCTCTAAGATTCCTTCTGGCTCAGAATCAATGAGCCTATGACTCGGAGTACTCATTTATTCTCTCTATGCCTCAGTTTCCCTCTCTGTCAAACAAGACAGTCAGACTAGATGCTGGTTAAACACTATGATAGGTGATGCATGGTGCATATTGTGCCCTGGCACTTGAAACCCATGAAGTGAAAATTAATGGAGTGAAATGTTCTGCCTAACAAATGTCAGGGGTGGCTTCTCACTCTGGGCTACACTTCCTTTCAAAGATTTAAAGCTGTGAGGTGTAAATGGAGACACCCCAAAGTGACCCGTTTAGCTCCTAATCACACATACCCACAAGCACACACCCACACACAAGGGGGAGGAGAATGAATTAGCAGGCACTGAGTGGAAAGGGCTGAGAGGGGGACAATGTAGGGGAAACCAGGCCTAATGTGGACAGTAAGGGAGAATAAGCTTATGTGCCATTTGAAAGGGGGGGGTCAGAACAAGCTCAGGTAGCACTTGGATGGGGGAGGGAGGAAAAAAACAGAAGGAGACTAGACATTGACCTTGAGTAGTCCGGGAGGAAATAGTGAAGGAGACACAGGGATGAATTCATAATGCAATGCAATTGAACAAACATCTATGAATTTTCTTCTAAGCCATCAGATTTTCAGTCCCACCTCAGACACATGCTGGCCATGTGACTCTAAAGAAGTCACTTTTCCCCCTCAGTGCCCCCAGGCAACACACTAAATCTCTAAGCTGCATAGAAGGTGCCCACATCATGCATTGGTAGGGCAAGTTTCCTCATTTGTGAGTACCCTGTATCATGAAATCAGAAATTTGCATTCCTCCCCTTTCCCAATAAAATCCTCATTCTCATAAAAGACTTCACACTTCATTGGTGGGATGCCACATATACACAGATTAATAGATCCAAAATGCAGAAGTAAATGGAGGTGGGGGCAGAACACTAAACATCTGATGGAATGGGGAAAGGTCTCCTATAGGAAACAGCTCTTGAGTTGAAAGAAACAAGGGATTTTCAAGAGGTAGAAATGAGAAGGAAGTGTATCTCAGGTGCTAGGGACAACCTGTGGCAAGCCATGAAGATGGGAAATAGAATATCAAGGATGGGGAACAGCAATTAGGTCATTTTGGCTAGAGTTTAGAGTACATGAGGGGGCATATGGGAAATCAGCCTAGAAAGACTGGTTGCAATGCAAGTGAAAAGAACAAAAAAAATTTGAATCCTATGTAATTGTTGTAATCAAGGAGCTTGGTTCTGGAGAAAAGCTGAGAAAATGTAGCTCCCTCTCTTCTTTGCAGAGGTGGAGCACTATGGGTGTATAATGTTGCATACATTGTCAGACTCAGAGGATGTTTTGGTGAGTTTTACTGAACTGGTTTTTTTTTCCCTCTTTCCACTTTTTAATCTTTGTTACAAGAAATAGCCCACTAGATTGGGAAGAAGGGAAGGATATCTGAAGAAATTAAGATGAGGTAGATGGTAGAATGGATAGCGTGCTGGATTTGGATTCAAGAAAATCTGAATTCAAATCCAGCCTTAGATGCTTATTAGGTCTATGACCCTGAACAAGTCACTTGACCTATATCAGCCTCAGTTTCTTCATTTGCAAAATGAAGATAAAATATAACATGTAAATAAATATAATACAAAATATAAAATAATACCTCCCAGAGTTGTTGTGAGATTCAGATGAGATAATATGGGTAAAAAAAAAACCTGCAAGTCTGAAAATCCTATAGAATTGTTAACTATTATGTTTATCATTTAAAAGAAAATCCTGATTCAGGAGTTCTCTATATAAATTAAGTCACAGGTCCAGTACTTGTCCTACCAAAGAAAATTTCAACAGTCAGAGTGACAGAAAGAGACAGAGAGAGCTTTGTTCCAATTTTCTCTGAGTTACAGTCTTTAGCCCTGAACCTCAAACAACCCCACAATAAACACACCAGCATCTGATCCCTAGAGGAGAAAAAAATTAACATGGAAAAAAGGATGCTCAGACAAGAGAGCCCAGGCAATTTTCTGGGCATACTATGAATGACCCAAAGAAAGCATTTGGAGAAATTAGACAAATGCCTTGACAGTATCTTTCATTTCTTCACAATTACATTTCACCTTCTGAAAATAGATTCTTAATGTTCCTAATCACAATTGGGAACTCAGTCTGATATACATAGTGGGTACAGTTCTTCTTTAGACTCCATATAAAGATAAAGAAAAGTAGGGTAAGAATAGGCATTCACAGCTGCAGCCTGTGAACCCTAAAACTCAGTTTAACTGAGAGACAGAGGGAGGCAAAGTAAATCACAGTTCCATTTAACACAGAATGCTGAGAAGTAGATATCAGAAAGTATATATGCCAATAAGTATTTGAGAACCTACTGGATCCTGTGCTGGGCACTGTAGGAGAAACAGGAGAAGACCCAGACCCCGATCTCAAGGAATTTACAGTCTAGATGGAGAGAAGTCAATACATACAAGTAAAAGAGAGAAGAGTCTAACAAACAAGATAGATGATTACATCACAAAGCCATAGCATCTCAGAGGAATAAGGAAATTAGAGAATAGTCTCATTCCACTTCCTTCCTAGGCACTCATCTATAATATCCCCGGTAAGACATCATCCAGCCCCTCTTGAATACTGTCAGTGACAGGCAGCTCAATGTATTATGACAGAGCCCTTTCCATTGTAGATGTTTCTGACTGACAGAATGAGTGATGTTCTGTCTTAGGCTATGCTGAAACTTGCCTCACTCTAACTTTTGCCCACTGGTTCTACCCTCTGAAGCAGAGCAAAGCAAGCCCATTCCCCTTTCCTCATGAAAGTTATCATATCCTTGGGGTCTTCTTTATTTCAAGTTAAATGCCTCCATGTCCTTCAACCATTCCTGATGTTGCCCCTCAAAAGAGTGATGGATTTTGAGAAGACCTGAGTTTTAATACCAGTTTTTCCACTTCCTTCCTATGTAACCTCAGGTGAGTGATTTAACTGCTGTGAGTTTCAGTTTTTACATTTATAAAATGAAAGGGCTTGACTACACCAGGGATTTCTTAACCTTTTTTTGTTGTGGACCCTTTTGGCAATCTAGTACGCCTTTGGACCCTTTTGAAGAGTCATGTCTTTAAATGCATAAGAAAATATTGAGGGTTGCAAAGGAACCCAATTATCTCGAAATACAGTTCTCAAAAATATATTCTTAAAACAAATTCATAGATGCCCAAATTATGAAACCCTGCACTCAATGATCTCTGAAGTCACTTCCAAGCTCTAAATCTACAGCCCTATGTTCCCATCTTTCAACATGCTTCAGCTTGTCAACATACTACCTCAAACCTGACACCCCAAAGTGAGTCCAATACTCCAGATACGTGCTCACACAGAGTACAACAGGGCTACTTGGTAGCTGGATGCACATCTGGATCTGGACACTCCTATTAATTCAGAAACATAATTGTGGTTCAGGCATACAAGCTCTAAAGGCTCAGGAATGAGAGAAATTGATATGGCCTGGAGAAACCAAGAAAGGCATCACAAAGGAAGAAGGATGTGATGCATCATTTAAAAGATGGGTACGATTTAGAAAAGCAGAGATGTTTCCCCTGAGGAGTCAAGTTCTGGAAAGGAGAGGAAGAGGAGAAAAACTTCACACCCCAGCTCATAGGATCAGGAGTCAAGTTGGTTTATTGATATAAAAGCTTATATTGCATATAGGGCCCCACATTAAGCACCTTGAGGGCTATAAATGTTTTCACATTCACAACCCCAGGAATTCACAATTTGTGATATCTGGGACAAGGTTAGGCTTAAGTTGACTTTTGGGTAGCTCAGCTGGGGAGGGGGGATAGGTATAAGGGGGGTATAGGTTTGTCCCACAAATTAAAAACCATAAATAAAAGTACAAAGGAAGATTCTTCTTAGAACTATAAAATTCCAATAATTTCGGAAGTATCCATTTACAGACCACCAGTTGATATGATTTCTGAACAACCCAATCTCTTCATTAAAGCAGGTTCTTTTTTCTCCAGCTCCTTCCATGAGCCTTATTCTTATGCTAGCCCTGTGAGGCACTATTGAAGAAACAGTCAAATTCCATTTTTCCCTAAGGCCAAGGATGTTGCACACTATATGGCCATTCCATATGTTTGCGTCATCTGGACTGAGAGGATTTGAAGGCTACTTTGTTCTCAGGACACAGAACCTCTTCATTTTCCCATCTAGTAAGATGCAGAAGAGGAAAATCATTTCCCTTCTTTTTATAAAAAAATTGTGGTTTCACAGGCCTGGATACATGAAGAGGCAATACAGCAGATTGGAAAGAGTATAAGACTTGGAGTAAGGAAAACCTGGGTTCAAATCCTGCCTCTGACATTTATTAGCTATATGATATAAGCAAGTCATTTAATTTCATTCAACTTTGCATAAATCCTTCATATTTAACTGGACATAAACATGCATGAATAAAAACAGACACAAAACCACAAATGCATACAAACACTCACGTATACTCCAATATACCAAATACCCATGCACCCAGATGTGTACACATACATCTTTAGGTACTCACACATATATTCACATAAACAGATAAATGCATATATATGTACAGAAACAATCACACATGAATACACCCCCAAATACTCTTCAGTCACTACTGACTAGGTGTTATCATCTGCATTGAAAAGGAAAAAAAGAATGAGCAACCTTCTCCAGATGTGGTACAGAATCACAGAATGCCAGTGTTATAAAGAAACTCATACAAAATCCAATCCAGTGAAAATCTGGGCAAGAACCCATAATACCCCATGGTACAACACAGACAGATCACTCCCACCCTCCTTCTAGATACTCCCCCACTATTAATGCAGTCTAAGAGCACATTAGCCCCTTGAGTACACTGCTATACCATTCAGCCTTGGCAGTAACTACCCTATTTTCAAAACACTTCAGGAAGGAAATCTTCCATGAACATCTAGATTGTTACCATCAATCTAAATTTCATGATATTCTGATTTACTTGCATGACTAAAATCATGGAATTTTAGCACTAGAAGAGGCCTTAAAAAGTACTTCATCCAAAGAAGCAAGATCAGAAGGAAACACAGACAAACAGAACAACTTTGAAAGTAACATGTTGAATTTATTTTAAAAAGATTTTAAGTGGGTTGTTTGTACCTTTGACCCAGAAATACCACTATTAGGTCTGTATCTCAAAGAAAAAAAAATTAAAAGAGAAAAAAACCTATTTGTAAAAAAAAATTTATAAAAAATATATATATATTTCTAGCTGCTCTGTTTGTGGTGGCAAAGAATTGGAAACTGAAGGAATGCCCATCAATTGGAGAATAGCTGAGCAAGATGAGGTCTATGATTGTGATGGAATAATATTGTAATATTAAAAAAATTAAGTGGGGTGGTTTTAGAAAAACCTGGGAAGTCTTATATGAACTGATGCAAAGTAAAGTGAGCAGAACCAGAACATTGCACAAAGTAACAGTAATATTGTACAATGATCAGCTGTGAAAGATTTAGCTACTCTGATCAGGACAACAATCCAAGACCTTTCTAAAAGACCCATGATGAAAAATGGTATCCGCTTCAAGAGAGAGAATTGTTGAATTCTGAGTGCAGAATGAAGCAGAATTTTTTCACTATATTTTTCTTGTTTGTATGTGTGTTTTCTTTTGTGATATAGCTAATCTGTGAATATGTTTTGCATGATTTCACATTTATAATCTGTATTGCTTGCCTTCATGAGGGGTGGGGGAAGGGTGAAAGAGAGAGAAGGAATTTGAAATTCAAAATTTTTTAAATGAATGTTAAAATGTTATGCAATTGGGAAATATTTTTAAAAACAAAATTTTTTTTAAATAAAGTAAGCTACCTCTAGTAGTAATCCATGGTTTGATACATTAGTTCTCTTTTTCTGTTCTACTTTGTATACAGAAATGTTCTTTTCTGTGTTTTATATTCAAAATAAAAAAAATTTTAATATATAAATCTTTGTGGAATGGAGGGCAGGGGGAAGCACCTCATCTAATCCCCTCATTTTACAAAGGAGTAAGCTAGAATCTAAAGAAAGGAAGTGTCCGGCACAAGGGCACAAGGGCACAGCTACCAATGGTAAGAACTAGCAGCAGAACAGAGATCTTCCAACTCTTAGGCCAGTACCCTTTCCATTTTATCAAACTATTAGCCATCTTTGTCACCATAAAACCCCAAATCAATTCACCAAAACAAAATTTTCAGTAAATGCTGTTAACCTATAAAGAGTTCATTTGCAAGAGAAAACATTGTTGCTTTGATGTCAAGCTCATATGCCATGCTGGCACCATGAGGAGAATTGCCTTTTAGGGAAATTCCCGTAGGCAAATTGGTCTTTGACCAATTGTCCTGATGGTTCCAGGGTCTTAACCCCGGGCTGAGTCCCTGCCCCTAGATTAGAAAAGACAAGATCCCCAGGGCACAAAACACGAGACAATTCAGGGTTCAACCCCATAATGTCCCAACCAGTCTGACTAAGGAAAATAACAAAAATAATAACATTTATATAATGCTTATTATATGACAGGCACTTGTGAAATGCTTTACAATTATTGTCTCAGTTGAGACTCATAATAACCCTTGGGAGGTAGATGTTATTATTATCCCCATATTACATTTGAAGGAACTGAGGCAAATTGATGTTAAGTAACTTACCTAGGGTCATACAGATAGTAAGTGTCTGAGGTTGAATTCAAACTCAGGTCTTCCTGTCTGCAGACCCAGCGCTCTATGCACTATGGTGCCACCTAGCTGCTTAATAAGGTGACCGAAAATTTGGGGCACTCAATATTATCCCTAAATATCATAAGGACTAAGTATGACATATCATAAGCCTGAGTATCTGAAATTTAAAACCTTCAGGCAGACTTTGCTTTATCATAGATAAGGCACATACTTTGGGAGCTGTCTGGGGTTCTGAATTGCCTCTACCTAATGAATTGTACCAAAGAGCCTTTTGTCTCTGGTTGGTTACTCCAGTTTTGCCCTCCTACTCATACACTGAGTACTCCTGAAACCAGTCATCTGCTTCAACCTGTGTCCTCTAAGGCCTCGGTAAACCTGTTACAGTAACCTACTCTAATCCATGTGTTTCTGACCATGATTACCACTTGATCCTGCAAATTTCCCCACCTACACTTCAGACCAGCAGCCCAGGTCCAGAACTAGGTTCCCAGCAGTCTAGAATCTTATTTCTGTGTCTATAAAATTCTGGCCTTTCCAATCCATCAGCATCCCAGAAGAGCTATTTTAGTTGGGCATGTTGGTAAACACTATGATTATTTGTACCAGCCGGCCTCAAATCCCTTCCTGTGACCCAGATAAAAACAAATCCTGCTTCTTAAAATTAGTGAGGCTAAGTCTGGGCTCTTTGCATATTTATATTTCTATTCACTGTCCTCATACACCCTCAGCATTTTTCTCAATCTCCCCCCTCCCTTCTCAACTTCTGTCCCTGTTCTCTCTCCTTCCCTTCCCCCATATCCTTCTTTCTTTCCCTATGATCCCTTTCTCCTCCCTCTCTCTCTATTTCCCTCTCCCTTTACTTCCCTCATGTTCTCTGTTGCTCTCCCTCTGTCAAACAAACCCATACTGGGTGCATGGGTTGAGTTTGTACTATTTTTGCCTCTTCGGTTCTCTATTACAGACCCTAGAATGACTCTTCTCATCCCTACCTGATCCTGATGAGGCAGAGAAGGGAAGCTATTATTTAAAAAACCACACAGCACAAAGATCAGAGCAGCAATGGTTAATTAGACTTTACTCCCTGAATATTTTCTAGGAATTGATCCAAAAATGAATCAGTGCCAGTATCTTTGAGAAAGCCCTCTGAGTGTCCTAGAATTTTTCTGTGGATTTTTCTGTCTTTTTTTTTGTTTGTTTCCTATCAACAATTCAATGGTGTCCAACAGTTCAAAGAGTTTGCCTTTGTCTTCATTTAAAGAAAGTTCATCAGGTGCCAATTCCAAGGTGGCCAGAAATACCAACTCTGTCCCCAGATGTGTTAATGCCAAAAAATATGAGAACCAGGAAACCATCATGAGATATGAAAAAAAACTGCCAAATAATTTGAAACTAAAAGAGTTATATAATCTTCTGAAAGAGAACATTAAAGAATACATATATTTCTCAGTGCCATGTGACATCTTTACAAAAATACATTTGCTAGGGCACATTGAAATTAAAAATAAATGTGCAAAAGCAGAAACGCTAAACATATCCTTTATAAATCATAACATAATAACAGTAGTAATCAATACAGGGAGAACAAGCAAAAGACACAAACCTAAATGGAGTCTTAATAACCCAATCCTAAATAAATGGGTCAAAGAACAAATCATGAAACAATAACTATGTAAAAGATAATGATGAGGCAACATAACAAAATTTCTGGGATGCAGTTAAAGTAGTCATCAAAGGAAAAAATATACCCCTAATGGATATTAACAAAATATAAAAAGAAGAAGAAGGAATTGAGTATGCAATTAAAATAACAAAGCCAACAAATAAACCCAAAATAGGCAAAAAAAAATATTGAAAACTAAAGGAGAAATAAATTAGAATTCCCCCCCCAAAAAAAGACGAAGTAACTGATAAACAGAACTAAAAAGTGGCTCTTCAAAAAGAATAATAAAATTGATAAACTTTTGGGCAAACTGGTTGAAAAGATCAAAAAAAAATCAAATTAAGAAAATTTTTGAATGATTAGAATGAATATTTATCACCAACAATGTACTCTTTCATCCCACCCTTAGGAGAAGTTGATCTCAACCCCAGTCATAAAGTAGATACTGTTCATACCCATTCACCAAATTTAAGGGGAGAGGTCTGACCACAGAGCTTATGTCTTGGTTTCTAATAAGTCTAGCTCTTGGACTTATCCCCAGAAAGAAAGAAAGAAGGCAGACAACTTCATTTTTCTCTTTTCTGCCAATCTGGGTTTCTCCTCCTAGTTCTCTCTGTCTCTCTGTCTCTGTGTGTGTCTCTCTCTCTGTCTCTCTGTCTCTCTCTGTCTCTGTCTCTGTCTCTGTCTCTGTGTCTCTCTCACACACACACACACACACACACACACACACACACACACACACACACACACACATACACTTTCCTCAACTATAAAAAGTGGGCAAGAATGCCAATAGCACCTACTTCACAGGATTTCTGGGAAATCCAAACGTGATAGTATTTAAACTTTGAATGAGGGGTGGCTAGGTGGCACAGTGAATAGAGCACAGGCCCTGGAGTCAGTCAAATCCGGCCTCAGACACTTAACATGTACTAGCCGTGTGACCTTGGGCAAGTCACTTAACCCCAATTGCCCTGCCTTCCCCTCCAAAAAACAAAAATAAACTTTGAATGAAAGAGAGAGAGAGAGAGAGAGAGAGAGAGAGAGAGAGAGAGAGAGAGAGGGAGCAGCTCTCTGATCTGTGTGTTCCAAAGGTAATGCTTTTTTCCATTATACCACAGTGCTTCTTCTTGCTCTCTGCTGGTGGGCGACACTTTCCCCATACACGCTGGAGGTTAAAATTTATAACATAACACTCTGGTTGGTAGCCTGGAAGGAATCCATGGACTTCTCTCCTAATTTTGCCAGAAACTATCCTTTGGGTGGTGTTTACAATTCCTATTATATAAGTGCTACATCATAGGGGGCTTTTCTTCTGGAAACTATATTAATCACAGTTAATTATCTCCACGTAGTTTAAGCAGCTTGGTGGAGAAGAGAATAGAGTACTAGGTCTGAAGTCAAGAAGACTCATCTTCCCAAAACCAAAACTGGTCTCAGATACTTACTAGCTGTATGACCTTGGGCAAGTCACTTAACCCTGTTTGCTTCAGTTTCCTCATCTGCAAAATGAGCTGGATGGAGAAGGAAATGGCAAACCACTCTAGTATCTTTGCCAAGAAAACCCCAGATGAGGTCCTGAAGACTTAGACAAAACTGAACAACAATTGTTTAGGGCAATCATGCACAGAGCAACCTTAGGAGGAGGAGTCTTTTTGATTACTAGAATACCTCTAATTTCTATAAGTCAGTTTTGCCTCAAGGTGAAAATGAGACTGTAGTCATTAATTCTTTCAAAATGAATTTACTGAGTATCTACTAACAGGACACTAGGCATATGTTTATATCTAGACATAGAAAAGAACTTGCCCTCACCCCCATTTTATTGGTGATCTGAAATCTTCCTGGAATGAGTGGTCAGGACCCTGGAAGACCTGAAGATCATGCCACATGGAAATTAGCTGAAGGTGCAGAGCCTGATTAGCTCATAGAAGAGAAGACTCAAAGAACAAGAAAGCTGCCTAAAGTATTTGAAGGGCTGTCAGGTAGACATGGTAACTTTGTCCTGCTCAGTCCCACAGGGCAGAAGAAGGAACAATGGGAAGAAGCTGCAAAGGGGGAAATTGTGGCTTGACATAAGAGAAAACTTCCTAACAAGGACAGAGTTGTACCCAAATAGAATGGCCTTCCTTGAGAAGCAATGGATTACTCCTCATTGGAGGTCTTTAAGCAAAGGCCAGATGACCACTCACTGGAAAGGATATTCTGTTCAGAACAGGTTATGGCCTTGAGGAGCCCTTCCAACTCTGAAATTCTTTGGATATGAGTGCAAGTTAATGATAACCCATGATCCAATGCTCAAGGAACTTATAATCTGGTTCAGGCAAAATGTCCATACATGAAAACCACTAAGACTAGGATCCAGGATAAGGAAAATGCTACTAGCCATTCACCCTTTATTCAGGTATAATAACCTTTTTCCTCACCCCCCCATCTCTCATTAGAAGATGCCAAGGATTATGGTCTAGCTAAGGCTGTCAGGCCACCCCAATGAGCGCTCAATTTTCTCTCATGATGCACTACAGAACCTTATACAAATGAAAACAAAGTCAACTGCTGTAGGTTTCACCTGCCTATCCATATAAAGGTTCACAAACAAACCTGTACATACATGGACATATAATTGACTGTGAGCTTCCTGAAGGTATGCATAGCTTAGTCATCCATAGCTTAGTCACCAACCTAGCAAAATGCCTGGTACATGGTCTGTACCCTCTAAATATTTGTTTGTTAATGACAGATATTGTGGTCTAATGAAAAAAAAAATCATAGGAGTCAGTAAAATTGAATCTGAGTCCCCATTTTGCTATTTAGTACTTAACATGACTTTGGGTGAATTGTTTCACTTGTCTAGACCTCAGGTTTTCTCATTTATAAAATGAAGGTATTGGACTAGATGGCTACTTTCCCTTCTAACTCCAAATCTAATATCCTGTAATTGACTGAGGCATAAAGACACAGTCACAGAATCTACACTTTTGTGTAATGTGAAAGACCTACTGCCCTGACCACTCTTCTCAGACCTTAGGAAGAATAGGAAAAGAAGAGTGTAGGTATCTTTCTCAAAACCTAACTGTCCCTGAACATCATCAGAAAAGTGCCATCTCTGGCACTTGGCCAGGTTGTAAAGGTAATATGTGTCTGATTCTTATAAGGCCAGAGTGCGTGTAAAAGACACACACACACACACACACACACACACACACACACACACACACACACCTTATGCCAAAAATAACCCAGCATGATAGGTGAATGTTAATAAACGAGGTGAAATTAATCACCAAATCAATAGCTTGTCAGAAATTATGTCTAGCCTCTGTCTGGAGTGATTCCCAACAAATCAGAGCATTGCTGATTAAACTGCTCATGAAATTAACGTTTTGGTTTGCTGGGTGCTCTGAGGTTAGTGAATTACTTCCTCCGACCACACAGCATGAGCTGTCTCAGAGAAATGGGTGAAAAGCACTACAAATCTGCCTCCCAAGGAGCAAGCAGAGAACTTGTCCTCATTCTAAGAATCATTCTACAAACACAGATAGCATAGATCCCAATATCATAGCTTTAGCTTTGAAAAGAACCTTTACTTACACAAGTTAAACATCTCTCACTTCTTTCAGCTAATTCTCATATGGCATAACCTTGAGTTTCATCACCCTCCTCTGGAAATACTCCAGGCTGTCAACATCTTTACTAAAGTGTAATGCCCAGAACATTGCACAGTATCCTAGATGAGTTCATTGCTGCTGCTGTCCAGTTGTGTCCAACTCCTTGTGACCCCATTTGGAGCTTTCTTGACAAAGATACTGGAGTGGTTTGCCATTTCCTTCTCCAGCTCATTTTACAGATGAGGAAACTGAAGCAAACAGGGATAAGCAACTTACCAAGGATCATACATCTAGCAATTGTCTGAAACCAGATTTGAACTCAGAAAAATGAGTCTCCCTCACTTCAGCCCTGGCATTCGATCCACTGTGCCACCCTAGATATGTTCAGACCAATGTATCTGTCTCCTTTGGGGCACCATGTAGCCATTCAGACACTTCCTAACATACATTGTTAAGTATTGCATGTGCGTAACCACATGCTATCCTTCCTATGCAGCCCCCATGTCACCTAGGATGGTGCCATGCTCATCACCAATACATCAAGGATCTCTGGTTGTATTGGAAGGGCACATATAGCAACCCTTGTATGGTAGATGATAGACTTAGAGAACTGCCTGAGGCTCAGAGACATTGTGATTTGTTCATGGTCACATAGCTAATAAGTGTCAGAGGCAGAATCTGAGCCCAGGTTTCATGACTCCACAGCAGTCTCTAACCATTACACATTATAATGCCTCTTGTGTGCATAATAACATCCAATACATACAATAGATGAATGGATGGATGGGTGGATGGATGGATGGATGGATGGATGGATGAGGCAGTATGTTATTATAGGAAAAGAATTGTCTCTGCAGTCAGAGGACTTAGGTTTTCACCTCTGTTACATTAGGCAAGTAACTCAACCTCCTGGACTTCAATTTCCATCTCTATAAAAGAATAGAGTTGGATTAAATGACTTTTAAGGTCCTTTCCAGCTCTCAATTTATGGTCCTATGATCATATTTGAAGAGCTCTAGGAACACAGATTTGGTGAGCTTCATTAGGAGCCTGTCCCAGGGCTGAATGCAGCCCTAGGCTGAAAGTTCTACAGGAGACATTTTGCCCAGTCACCTTATCTCAATGTGACGGTGTCTGAACACACAGATGGTTTGCTTGATTCTAGGACCACACTGACAAGTTGGCCAACTGTATCAATCCACTGGGGACCTGAAACAGTTAGGTATACTCAGTTAAAACAGTCAGATCTGCTGTGCTGAGCCCCTCCTTTCAGATACCTTGCTTTGAGAGCTTTGGTGTCAAAACTTTCCATCATTTCTTGGAAATGCAGCCATTTGGCACTGAGTTCAGGCAAAACAAAAATAAATAAATAAGCTCCCCTCCCCACCCCTGCCACCCCCTACCCCACTATCTATGGGGAAAACCACCCATCTAGCATCTTGTGACAGTTTAATGAAAAGCCAAGTATTGCAGCAGTTCCTTATGCAGTGATAACTCAGCTGCCAGAAGAATATATTAAGGTAGGGAGATCATCAGAGGCCCCCGAGAGCCACGCTGCCTCCGTGCATCTTCCAAACAGCCCCACCTGGAATTGAAGTTGGAGATGAACTACTATCTGAGATCTGTTCTGACAACAAGGGCATCATGAGCACTGATAGAATGAATGTCCTCTGGGGCAAGAGGCCCAGCCCAATAGAAGGCTACCAAGGGTTGGCCACTGTGCCTAGGCTATGTACCAGGCTAGGGACAAGTTTTACTTATAGACAGATTAAGCAGCTGCCAGCTTGGTCTGATTTGTGGTTATCTCCCCCCTCCATATGAATGAATGAATGAGTGAATGAATGAATAAAAAATCATTTAAGTACTTGCTATGTACCAGGCACTCTGCTAAATGCTATGAATGCAAATTCAAAAGAGGTATATGAAAATCACACACACCTCCATACATGCATTCATACAAATATGATGCCTGGAATTCTACCACAAAAGCTCTCAGCTGTGGGCTTAGGCACTGAAAGCTCTAGTTTTAAATTTTGACTTTCCCTCAGTGGGAGGTCTAAGGATCATAGTACTCAGAGTTCGGATGGACCATAAGGGTTATCTGACCCACCCCCTTACCTGACTGATGGAGAAGGAAAAGACAATGGATAACAGATTGCCTTGTTCAAGTGTTTTACAACTTACAAAGCACATTCCTTAAAGCTTACCTGAGAAGGAATTAGTTAGATATTGTTGTTCCCATTGTATAGATAAGGAGACCAAGACTCGGAAAGAATTAGGGGATGGATAGGTAATATTGGTAGAGTGGTGACAGCAGACCTGTTCGTGCCATAACCCTGTAACTGAATCACCATTGTAAGAAATAGCTCAGAGTCTCTAGGAGGACAAATGAGAGGCATCATGGTTTAATGGAAAGGATGAAGGATTTCAAGGAGAAAGACTTAGGTTTGAATCCTAGCTCTGCCACTTGCTATCTGTATGACCTTGGTTGAGTCTCTGAGGCTCAGTTTCCTCATCTCTAAAATGAGGGACTGGAAAAGAAGGTCTCAAAGACACACAGCTAGTAAGGGTCTGAGGCTAGATTTGAACTCAGGAAGATGAGTCTTCCTAACACTAGGCCAGGCACTCTATGCACTATGGTGGTCCCTAGCTGCCCCATATTAGATAGATGAGCTCTAAGATTCCTTCCATGTTTAAAATCCTATGATCCTATGAGTTTTCCAATCTTCTGATGACATCTGAAGAGGGATTACTTATGCTGGAGTCTTGTCTCCCTTCTCCTCATGTTTCTTGTTCTCTTCTTCCTCCTCCCTCTTTTCTTAGAATCAGATGCAAAAAAATAAATTATAATCAGATAAAGCAAGACCAGAAAGATTCCTGAGCTACCTTGGTCACAAAAGCAGCAATACAATGTTAATTATACTTTTTTTCTTCCTTAATTCTCATTTCCTCTCCCCCAACACGCAAATAAATATATATGCACATGCACACGTACACACACACACACACACACACACACACACACACAATTTCAGTAGCTAAAGAATGTCTGTTCTGGGGAATCAACATGTACCTGAGCCCTGCGTGACCACACATCTGTTGGAAGCCCAGGGAAAACAGTGTGAGCGGAAAGCAAAAACTCAATTTATAGATCACTGTAAAACAAATTTATGAGCACAAACTTTTAGACCATCCCTGCTGGGAATGAAATTCCTTTTTCATTTTGCTCTGGTCCCAAGATGAATCATTAAATAAACACGAATGGCAAAATCTCTGGGAGGAGAGTGAATGACTACACATGAGTGGAGCAAAGTGCAGAATGCCTCTGCTGTCCCTGGTTCTGAATTAGAGACCCTTATTCCCAACAGCTTGGGAGAGTTTGTCCTGCTGTCACTCAGAGAACTGACCATGGGTGTATGTAGATTTGCACAAAACCTACCCAAGTTCCTATGGGCTCCCCATTTCAAGAAACCCTAGTATGTTCAAATAAAAACTTAGCAATATGTTATCTACATAGGACAGCCAGGTGGTGTAACGAATAGCACTGTTGGACCTGAAATCAGGAAGAGCTGACTTTGAATCCTGCTTCAGACAATAATTAGCTGTGTGACCCTGGACAAGTCACTTAACATTTCTCAGCTTGGTTTTCTTAGCTGTAAAATAGAAATAAGAGCACCTACTTCACGGGAGGTAGTTGGGAGGATGAAATGAGATAACATATAAGGCGCTTCGTTAACCTTAAAGTACTATACAAATGCTAGCAATTACTGGGTTCCTTCAAAAAGTGAGTTCCCTTTATCAATTAAAAACAAGATTCTTTTTAAGTTTTAATTGAGACAATTCCTCAGCAACTCTAAATCTGAGATCCTACATACTCTTTGAGTTAGGTCAGACATAATAATAAGGCCCCAGTCCCCATTTCTAAGTTACTTTGAGTCTGATAAGGTACTTTCTTCACAATAACCTTATGAGAGCAGAAATATAAAGATCATTATCCCCATAGTACAGGATAGAAAACTGAAGACTGGTGACTTTCTCGCAGTTCCCCAACTAGGTTGTATCAAGACTTGAACCCATTTCTCACCCACCAGACTTCTGCCTGGTGTCTTCTCTACTCTACTCTACTGCATGGCCATAAGAGACCTAGCTATGATTTCTTATTCACAAACATGAGACATTGAGACCTGAAAGGATCATTGATCTAGAACTGGGAGAGACCTCAGAAACCATCCAGTCCAATCCCTTCATTTTTCAAATGAGGAAACTGAGGCCAGAGGAGGCCACATGTAAGAAGCAGAATTTAAACCCATGCCCTATGGGTGCACTACCTATGTTCTTTCCGTTGCCCCAAGTTGCCTCATTGAAATCAGGGCCAGAAGAAAGGATTGAAAGCAGGAGGGCTTGAGGTCAGGGAGTGGGGTGAGAAAAGCTGAGCAAAGTCTAACTAATAGGACTAAAGTAATCCCCTTGGGTTTAATAGCATCATTCATTATCTTAATTAGATACCAATTAAATATTAAACACATGTTTAATGAAGGGTAACCACTCTTAATATGGCATCTATCCATCACCTCATTGGTAAATACCCTTCTGATGGCCAGCTGCTTATGTAATAAGTGCATCTTGTCTAAGGGATTTAAAGACTGTCGCTCATTATCTGAGGTTCCATTAGAAGCATCCCATCCTCTTGGGAATTGGGCAGGAGAAGCTGTTCATAAAAGGGTCCCAGAGACTGACTGGTCTCACTGACCTCACAAAGTAGATGGAGAAGGTTGAAAAGATCAGGAGTCTCAGACTTGGAGACCCATGATATCTAATAAGTAATCCTCCCTGCATGACCATCAAGGAGTCTCAAGATTCCTTTCTAATCCTGTGGAAAGGAAGTCATCAATTTCCCTGAGCCACCTGGGATTGATCCCTGGGGCCCTTTAAGAGGAAAACATTTCTCTTCTGCTCTTTCTTGTTAGCCATCCTGCTCCCATCAGTCAATGACCCAGCTCTTCCATTCAGTCCTTCAAACATTGTCCAGCAACTCTCCTGGTGGTTAGGCAGAAGTCCCCCATTTTTCTGTTGCCTTAACTATAAGACAGGATGGGTGGAAGGGTTTTACTCCTGGAATAGTTAATGTACAGAGGTTGTCAACTGCAAAAGACCTGTGAGTTGTGTTTTCCAATCCAAGGCAATTATCTGCCCCAATACCACTCCTAAAACATAGACCCTAGGCCTGATCAAAGGACCCCAGACAACCGAAAGTCAAGGAGTATTTTTAAAATGAAAATCCTCAGCTCCATTTGGTCCTTTCCTCCCCCTCCAAACTCTGTCCTTTATTTCAAAATCCTCTTGTACACATGGGAGGCTTACAGAAAACAGAGAGGGCCTCACTAAAGAAAGGAGTGAGACAGAAAAAGCCAGGATGGCATGCCTGGATAGAAAAGAGAACATGACCAGAGGGAAGTCATGGAGGAGTAAAGGTGATGATCCATTCTCCTCCATCCCTGTCTTGAGAGAGGGGCAATATGGGATGATGACACCAGGAGGAAAAGCCCACCTCTAATGACATTGGACCTCACCAGGATATGTGCTACCTCTAGGTTCTCTCTGGGGAGATCCCACCCCCTACCCCAGTCCCCTCTTTTCTAGTGTCCTTTGCCTGGTCTTTTGCTCTACCTATATCCATGTTGGGATATTATATAGATGCAGATGTGCACACACACACACACACACACACACACACACATATATATGTATGTATATACACATATACACATATATACACATATACACATATGTGTATATATGTATGTATGTCTCTGCTGTATTATACCTAAAACCCCACACAAGACTTGTATTGAGTGGAGCACAATGTAATATAGTGGAGAAAGCAGTAAATTTGTAGTCAGGGGAAATCTGAGTACAAATGCCCATTCTGCTACTTGCTAGCTATATGTTCATGGACAAAACATTTCCCATTTCTTGGTCTCAGTTTCCTTATCTGTAAAATGAGAGAGTTGACTTGGAAGATGTCGAAGGCCCCTTGTAGCTCTAGAGTGCAATGTTCCTACAATTTCCAGCCTCTAGGAACTGCCCCTCTAGGGGGAGACGTTCAGCCTGAGAGTATTGTAAGATGTGGGTGTCATTAGAGGTGATCTACAGGGTGTCCCTAAAGTCTGGATACATAGGACATCTCATTAATTATGTGTATTTTCAAGAAATAAAATGAGTAAAATTTTCAACAGCATTTTATTTAATTAGCATAAATGAGATTTCATAGGAAGACATAGGATACACATAGGAAATCTCATTAATTAATTTAATTTAATTAATCTCATTAATATGGAAAATAGTCCCCAATAGCTAATGAAGGCTTTTATTCCATATGAAACTGTCATGGCTAACATTTTTGCTAATTAAATAAAATACTGTAGAAAATTTCATTCATTTTATTTCTTGAAAAGATGCATAACGAGATTTCCTATGTGTCCAGCCTTTAGGGACACCCTGTAGTTCAAGCATGTCAGTTTACGAATGAAGAGATGGCTAGCCCAATGAGATGAAATGTCTTGCCCTGCTCACACAGACTACAAGAAGAGTCGGGAGTTCAATGTGGGTTTTCTAACTCCAAGGCCAAGATTTTTGCTGCTAACTATCGTTGTTGAAGGGAAAGAGATATTCATACTGTTTGGGTCTTAGATATATCAGTCAGTACCATCCTACACTAGATGCATAAAGGATGAAGATGGCAAATGTGGTGGCAATCTGGAAGACCTCAAGATGTTCAAATGGGAAAGGGATTAGTTAGCCACTGAAATGGTGATAGCCAGAAACAAGAGAGAGAGGATGATGTATATGTCTGTGGTTGGGGGCTGATTGTCATGGTTGACCTCCCACATGACCCTCCAAGGAAAGGATCAGATCTCAGTCAAGAACAACAGATTGTGTGGCCAGACTCTTAAACGTGTGGAATGCTGGTGGTCATGGTGGTCAGAAACATCCTTTCATACCAACCTGAGTGGAGAGAACAGTTGGGATGGGAGGAAAGCAAGCTCCCAGCTCGCCTCCCAATATCTGCAGAGGAAGATACAATTTGCCACTTGCCAGAGAGGCGATCAACCTGAAACCCAAAGGGGTGAACTTTTGGAGCATATAGAGGAGAAAGCAGAAGTGCCATGCTAGGAAGCCAGTGGTGCACATAGTCCTTCCCCAGACCAGTACCAATGAGTAAAGAGGGACCTACAGAGGTGGTCTCAGAAAGGACTGGGACTTCTGGATCCTAAACATAAGCTTGGAAAAGTGGATTTTAAAGGGCTTGAGGACTTAACAATTTTGCTAAATGAATATTTTGGCTAGAAACTGAGATGCAGATAAGTTCTGGTAGGACTGCCTATGGGAATAACATCTAGAAGGAATTGGAGTTCAGCCAGGAGAGCTTGAAGGAGGAGCTACTGAAAGAGCCTGAGATTTCTGGGGGGCTTATAGAAGCCTGGAGTGACTGGAAATATATATACACTCTCAGAACTTTTTTTTGTCCTTTTCAAAACCAATATACTTCTCCTTCTCTTCTAGCTACCTATATGCCAGATTACTTGGGCAGGCTGTGAGATTGTGGGATCATTGATTTACTGCTGGAAGGGACCTCAAAGGCCATCTAATGCAACCCTCTCACTTTACAGATGAGGAAAATGAGCCTCAACGATTTTCCCAAGGTTACACAAGTTGTGTGTGTGTGTGTGTAACAATGTGTGTATACAATGTGTGTTACAATGATGTACATTCATTCATATAGTCCTGAGGGCAGGGAAGGGGTAGCCCAAACAAATAAGGAAGCCACAACCAGGGAATGAAGTTCATGGGTATTGCTGGTTTTATACGAAGAAAGGGCTGTGCAGCTGTGGAGGAATTGGGAACCCTGAGTCTGCCACCCTGGTGGCACTGACTCTGGAGGCCTAGAGCTAGGGTTCGAATCCTGCCTCTGACTTCTTACCTTTGTCAGCATGGGTAAATCACTTCATCCCTACCATCCTCAGCTCCCTCCTTTGCAGAATGAGGGAGGTAGACTAAATGGCCTCTGAGAATACCTCCCAGTTCTAGATCTATGGGGTAGAGGTCACAGCCCCAGTGGTCACGGCATCAAATGCTCTCTCTACACTCCAGACCTCTCTTTCCAGGTGGGCCTTCCCTCCTGGTGACACCACTCCATAGATGAAGGAGAATCATTCACCATCTTTACTCCTCCATGACTCCCCCCATTCATGTTCTCTTCCCTATCCCCATGACGTTCTGGGTTTTTTTGCCTCACTCCTTTAGTGGGGACCCTCTCTGTCCTCTGTAAGCTTCCCAACCATACAAGAGGATTTTGAAATAAAGAACAGAGTTTGGAGGGGAGGAAAGGGTCAAGTGGAGCTGAGGATTTTCATTTTTAAAACACTCCTTGACTTTCCATTGTCTGGAGCCTTTTGATTAGGCCTAGGATCCATGTTTTAGGGCTGAGATTGGGGCAGATAACTGCCTTGGATTTGGAAACACAACTCCTAGGTCTTCTGGAACCGATGGTCTCAGGGCACCAAACATTCCAGGAGTCAAAAATCCTGCCAAAAAGAAATGAAATGCCTTGCTGAAGACAACACCGGGCCCTCTTTCCATTACTTTAAGGTTGCCGGAGGAATCCAGAGCTGTAAATATGTACATATCCAATGTAAATATGTAAATATCCCATGTAAATATCACTCCTAATTAAAAATGAGCCTGGTGGAATTTCTTCCCCTGGATTGTTTATGGGCTGAGTGGCCGCCTCTCTGTCTCCAAGGAATTAGACACGGTCCTGTCTGACAGTGAGCAAATGGTCCCAGTGACTTGCTGTCACTCTCTGATGATAGGATTTCTCTGAATACTGTTCGGAGGAATCGTGAATAGTTGAGCTAAATGCCTGTAATGAATCCTGGGCAAACTTTAAAGTGATGTATAAACAAATGTCCATTAGTAGTAACAGAAATTATTCAGCAAGCATTTATTAAGCACCTACTACATGCAAAAGCCTTGTGCTCCATCTATAACTGGTGGCATTGCTTGCCTATCACTGGGTCAGGGTGAGGAAAGAAAAAGGGACAAAATTTAAAACTCGAATTTTTAAAAGGAGTATTAAAAATGTTTTAAATGTGATTGGAAAAAAGTAATAAAGTACATAAAAATGAAATATTTTTAAAGCATTGTGCTAAATTCGGAGGACAGAAAGACAAAATGTGAGCTTAAGGAGCTTATATTCGATTTCTGTTTGTTTATGTTTTTGTACTAAGCCTGTGATTTTATTGGGGAAAGGGCCTCCCAGTAAGTAACCTCCCTCCCAAAGCAGAGCAGCTGCTTTTCTCCAATTTATAGGCCTTCTGGGGATACTGCAAGGTGACATGGCCAGGGTCCCACAGCCACCTGGCGGGACGTGAATTCAGGCCCTCGTGTCTATCTGCTAAGGCTGCCAAATAAGCTGAAGGGGGAGTTCACATACTGCTAGATCACAGAATCACACCTAGCGACCATCCAGGTGAATCCTCTCATTCTGGGGAGGAAGACGTGGCAGCCCAAGGAATGGAAGGGACTGGTTCAAGACAGCATCACTTAGTAGGTGACAGGCTGAATTCAGGCCGAATGTCACCCTAACAATAGCAATAATAAGCGTACTTTCCAGGCCCTGTGCTCAGTTCTTTACAATATTATCTCCCAGGAGCAGCTAGGTGGCTCAGTGGACACAGCCCAGCCCTATGGGCAAAAGAACCTAAGTCCAAATCTGGCCTCAGACACTTACTGTGTGACCCTGAGCAAGTCACTTAAGCCTGGTTACCTCCCCCCCCAAAAAAAGAATAATACACAAATGAACAAAAACAAACATTGTCTTCCTTGACTTACTGGCTTTATGACCTTGGTCAAGTCATATGACCTATCTAAATCTGTAAAACGAGAGGAGTGGGCTAGATGGTCCATTCCAGTTCTAAATCTCAGATCCTAGTAAGAAATCATATTCAGGATAATGGATAAGGGAGTGGCAAGAGGGAGGGAAGGAGAGATGGCCACAGAGGGTCCCTCTAGCGCCAAAGATGGGATCCAAGGGGAGGACTGTAAAAAGGCATGCTGGGAAGGTCTGTAGAAATAATAATAATAGAATTGGAAGCCTCGTGGCCAGGCTGCAGACCAGGACAGAGAGGTTCCAACATACAAATTGTGACTAGAGGAGCCAGGTGCACATTTATTAGCTTGGGCCCTTGAAAGATGATAAATTTGCCCCGAGAAATAAAGATTACCGGCTTTAAGGACGCTGGCTTTTATCCTCTGGCATTCCCGCTTACAAGTGCTAAAATGCCTTTTCCCCCAACAATTCATAAAGTGTTATGGACTCGTTAAGCACCCCACTGCATTCAGGCTTATATCTTCTCCTGCATGGTCTGTCTGCCCCAGCAACAGGGATCAGACCCAGACCCTCCCGTACCTACCCACCCACCCACCCTGTGCATAACTTGAGCAAAGGCTGGGGTGGGGCGGGAGGAGGAATGGGGCGAGGGTGGGGAATGAAGTAGGAGCTAGGTTCAGTTGCCATGGTGATGGTCCCCTCTGGGAGGCCTCTACCAAGGGGCTGACAGCATGATCTGTAATGGAAATGCTGAAAAACATTCACCTTGTCACCTTCCAAAGAAAGGAAGACATTGGGAGGATCTGCCTGGTCTGGGAGCAGAGGTGACTCAGGATATTGGAGGAGACGGGGCTTTTCCTGGGCAACATGTGCATTTGGTACAGAGGTGAGAGGGGAAGAAGGTTGGCTGATAATTTGGAACAAAACAAAGGGCTACTGCATTTCCTAAATCCTAGGGTCCCAGCAATGGAGAACAAAGATCTGGACTGGAGTAATAGCCATGGATAGACCACAACATGGTAGAAAATTCTGGTCCAAAAATAAATCCTTCAACAGGTGTTTACAGAGCCGTACTGGATTCTGTGCATGTGTGCATACATGTGTGCTCCTGCTGACACTCAGACTGGGTCAAGCAAGGACATGACCCTTACATTCAGAGAGCTGCCTATTTCATGAAGAGGGAAAAACCTAACATACAAAACACGGTATGGTTTGGGGGGGATTTTTTTTTGCAGCACTTGTCACAGAGGAGGCAGCTATATGTAGTGGATAGAGTACTGAGTGTGCTGTCCACTATACCAGGGAGGTCTGGGTTCAAACCCTACCACCTACATTTACTAGTTGGGTGACTTTGGGTAAGTAATTTCCCCTCTGAACCTAAGTTTCCTCGACCATATAAATGGAGATAACTATGACAACAATATAATAAAGTAATAACTACAATAATGAGATAATAACCTCCCACTTGATATAGTTCGTAGCCTCGTGGGGTCATAGATTTACAGATATAAGGGAGCATAGAAGCCATCTAGCCCAACCCCTTTATTTTGCAGATGAAGGAACCAAGGTCCACAGAGGTGACGTGACCTGCTCAGTGTCACACAGGTAGTGAACGAAAGAACTAGGAATCAAATGCAAATCCTCCATTTCTCAATTCAACCCACCTTTTCCTGCTGCACCACGATAACTCAAAATGTCTGCTTGATTCAGTCCTTGGCCAAATGAAAAAAGAAAACCAAGTATGTGGTGGATTCACCTTCAGACACATCATCGTTACATGGGACTCTTCATACCTAAATGTGGAGTTCCAAATAAGGCATCCTCAACTTTAGAGAACAAAAATCCAGAAGTTCTCAAGGGGCTCCAAGGAGGTCATGTTTGTAAAGTGATTCCAAATTGGAAGCACTATAAAAGTACCAGATGTTATTCCTATTATTATTATCCTACTTCCACGGTAGATTCCATATACTGTATGCTGCATATTTCCTCCACTAAAGAACTCCTCTGGTCCTTCACTAGGACCTGGAGGTGACCCTGGGTTCTTGAAAACTCTGCCACCTAATGCAAGCTCTGGCAAGTTGTACCAAGTCAAAAGTGACAGACCCAGTGACGCCCCATGTGTCTTTCATCTGAGGACCAGTCTAATTCAACAGGAGAGACTCATTCCCCAGTTCACTTACAAGGCAATGAATCTGAGGTTTCACAACTCTCAATGGCCCTCTGCTAAATCATACTTGGGGCTGTGATCTATGTCTGTAGAGGAAAGTACCTACATGGAAGACATCACAGGTCCTTGAAATATTGTAACCTCTGTATACTTGTGTTGAATTCTATGGTGACTAACATTTATTAGGTGCCTACAAGGAACTGTGGGATGGATGGAGAGGGACACAGGTGAATATGATACAGTCCCTGTACTCAAGACAATGCGATTGTACTCAAGATAATTCAACTGTACTCTAATTAAGCACCTATTATGTAGAACGCACTCCTTAAACGTCTTCAAGCAGAGTGGGGGTTCCTTTCAGGTATGGGGTGGGCCAGATGGCCAGTGAGGTTCCTTCCACCTCTAAATTCTGATTCGGAGGTTCCATGAGCAAACCTCTTTTAATGGCTCCCAACTTCCCCCTTTAACAATGGCTCCTTGTCATTGGTATCAGCATCCTCTTGGTGTTGTTAGTCATAAAACATGATGGTCCATGAAGAATCCAAATGGAGTATCACCCAGAGATGAGGTGCATGGTAGGCATATACAGGCCCTAACACATAACAAAGGAGGTTTCACCCAGAAGAAGCAGGGCCAAAGAGCAGCATCAAAGAAATGCATGAATAAAAGGCTCACATCTTTTTCTCACGGTCATGTGACAGCAGCAAGGCCTCTGGCTTCTCCATTTGGATCCTCAGGATGTCAAGAAAAAGTGAGGAAGGCACCCAAAATCTTAGGAGAGACCCCACGCACCCCCAGGGCAAGCTTGTGGGGGGATGTGAGATTAATCCAAGAAGGACAGCCTTCAGGAATAGAAGACCATCTTATTCATCTCCGCATCTCTCCCCTCCCCTCCACAGTGCTTAGCACAGCCTCAGACACAGTAGGCTTTCAGTAGTTGGGTTTTGGGTGGTTGTGATTTCTCTAGACTTGTGATTTCACTGATACTGGGAACTCCTCCAAGTGGAAAATCCCTTGGTGGATGCAGACTATTACCTACTCTGCAATTTACACTCTTAGAAAGTTGCCCTGGGTACTAAGGTAGGTATGTGATTTGACCAGGGTCTCTCTGCCAATAGAGATCCCACATAGGAATTGAACCAAGAGCATCCTGAATCTGAAGCCAGCTCTCTATGCACTTAGCCATGCTACCAAATATTTATTGCCTTAATTAAACTGAAAACAATTCACCATAGGATTAAGTGCTAAATTAAGTGATTCAGTTCCCTTGTCTGTAAAATGGGGCTAAGAATACCTGTAGCGCCTACCTTTCAGGCTTGTTGTGAGGATCAAATGAGCATTAATGGATGTAAAAGCTCTCTGAACACCCTACAAAGCTATGTAAATGTCAGCTTTCATTATCGTTAGAGATTGAGCATACTACTAGGTGGTTCAGGAGAGGGGAAGGAGTGTGGGCTGAAGGCTGACGATAAGCTAAGTATCTTGGAATGGTAGGGCTAGAAGGGCCCTAAGAGATCCTCCAATTCAACTTCCTCCATTATAAATGAGAAAGCAACCCAAGAGGGGTGAAGAGATTTGCCCAAGGTCACATAGCTAATTCAGGACAAAGCTGAGACTAGAATTCAGGTCACCTGATGCCCAGGTTAATGCTTTCTCATACCACACTGCCTTCCAATCATTTTATCTGTTTTCAACATTTTCCAAGTAACCTGACAACTTCAACTGCCCCAGCCTTGGTCAGCCCATCTTGGTCTCTTCCTAATCTTTGTACTCTTCTCTGATTGTCAGAGAAAGCTTCATGGAGAAGCCAGGATTTCATCTGAACCTTGGAGGAGACATGGCGTTCATATGAGCGGAGAGAGAGGGCAGATGGGCACCCCTGGCTGGGGAAGGGACCATGAGATTAGGGAGGGTATTGGACAAGGAAAGGTGGGAGGCTGTTGGGTTGCCCCCTTTGTCCTAGTCAAAATTCTCTGCTCCTTGGTTTCTGTATTTATAGTCACCGATTCAGAAGAACTCCATGAACCACAAGCTTTTGGGGGGTTGGATGAAGGTGCTGAAGCCACAGGGGGCTGTTGCAGCTCTCCTCTCACCTCTCAAGTCACAGGAAGAGATGACCATATGCTGACACCCTAGGTTGAAACCTTTTCTTCCACCTGACCTGGGTTCCACTTTCAGAGCAGCCATTAAGTGACTTGGGCATATCACTCCAGTTCCCTAAACCTCAGTTTCTGCATCTGTAAAATGTAAACAGTAATCTCTGCCCAACCTGCCTCACAAAGGCCATCAGAAGGATCACATGGGATGATGGGTGTGAAACAGCTCTGGAAAGTAGAAAGTTCTGTGTAAAGATAAAAGAATTGGTGTTAGCATTTTCAACCTTCCCTGTAGCAATGCTTCCCCCCAGACCATTGAGGCAGAATTCACTCTGATATCAGCTGATACCATTCTTCCCTCCCCTAGTACATAGCAAATATTTAAAAGGTGCTTTTTGACTGACTGGGCCAAGACACTATGTGAATAAAGGAGGTATCTTTGTGGACTTTGGGGAGTTAATTGGGGATGGAGTGAATTACTCACCAGAGAATACATAGGTCAGCTATAAGTAAATGTGGGAGCATGTAAGCTCCAGGATCTAGTCAAGCATGGGGTGGTCATTCCTGATTGCCTACTGGTATGGCATATTTTTTTGGAGGGAGGCCTGACAATGGGCAAGGATCAGGAAACTAGAAGAGAGAAAACCTCAGTTCAGGACAGTAGGCAAGATGAAGGAGAAATGCTTTCACAAGGGAAGAGAACCTCACTGCTAGCTCTGACATCCCTTCAATTAAAGGATCACAGTTTAATAGATTTAGAGCTGGAAGGAGCATCGGAGGTCATCTAACCACTTTGTCTTACCAATGAGGAAATGGGGTCCAGAAAGATTAAGTGATGCCCAAGATCCCCCAGATCTCAAGTGATAGAGTCAGAAACAGAGCCCTTGGGGCCCTGATAGCAAATCCAGCCCCCTTTCCCTGTGCCATGCTGCCATTCCGATAATGGCAAGGAGCTGTAGGGACAAGAAGCCAGGTCAGCTCATAACCAAGCTTCCATGGTCACTCTAACCAAAAACTAGTCAGATTTAGTAAGCTGGAAAGCCAGCCACTCGTGCACTGGGCAGGATGTTTTATTAGTGTTCTATGTATGATTCTCCCTTGGTGTATAAATAACTCCCCTCCAGCTTTAGATATAAATTCCTTTCTATGTTCACTAAGCCTCAAGAGGCCTGGGACAAGGGGAGGTAGAGGCTAGAGACAGAAGCATCTGAATGGTGGCAGCAGTTTGGGAAACAGCAGATTAGAGAGTCAGGGCAAAACTTAGCCTGAGGCCAGGTCAACATGAATTGACTGGGAAACACGACAGTAGGCTAAATCTCTCATCAGTTCTTAAAGTACCAGATAGAGTTAGAGATTTTGGAGTCAGGAAGATCTGGGTTCAAGCCTAGCCTCTGCTGATTTCTAGCTTCATGACCATGGGGCTAATCACTTTAACCTCATTTGTAAAATGGAGTCATTCTACTTGGAGAATCAACCTCACAGGGTTGTTGGAAGTCTGAAATAAAATAATATCCAGAAAATGCTTTGCTAATTTTTCAATCATTATTATTTCAGTCATTACAAGCAACCTCAAAAGGCATCGTGGCACAGTAAATAGAAGGCTGGCCCATGGAATCATGAAGACCCACATTCACGTCTTACTTCTGATACATACTAGCTGTGGGACCCTCACCTCTCAGGGCCCTTAAACAGTTCCCCAAGACCATATGTTACAGGGAAGTTGGAAATCTCCATCAGTGAAAGGTATTTCTGTACAGGAAGCTCCCTATACATGAAATCACAGATCTGGGAAGAGGGAGGAGGGATAAGAAGGAGGACGAAATGGAGGAGGAGGAAGAAGAATAGGAAGCAGAAGATGGAGATGAAGAAGAGGAAGAGGAGGAGGAGGAGAAGGAGAAGTATCCTGCTGTAGAGACCGATCTGGAGGTGAACTCTGCCAGGAGAAGCCTTGCCTTCACATTTTCCTCCATAGATGTGTCTCCTGACTTGTCCAAAGGGCAAAATTGTGTCTCTAGACTTTAGAGGTTCTCAACCCAGGCCCATGGACCCTTTAACACAGCAGTTCTCAACCTGTGGGTCGCAACCCCTTTGGGGGTCAAACGACCCTTTCACAGGGGTCACCTAAGACCATAGGAAACTGAGACACTGCTCCTCTATCAGTCTCCAGGTGGGTCTGCCCACATGCAGATACGCCTACATGAGTATTAAAAGGTCGCTGCATTAGGAAGGTTGAGAACTACTGCTTTAACAGATTTTCAGAGGATCCCTGAATTTGAATTAGAAAAAAGAGCATCTTTGTTATAATATAATTTCCTTCCTTAGTAACTCTATGCATCATATTTTATGCACTTAAAAACATAGGGCTTTATAGGGCTTCACCAGAATGCCAGAGAGGGTCCATGGTACACTAGCCTCTCCTCTAATCCAGCCCTCTCTTCAGTGCAGAGATGTTAAGTAATTTGCCAAGGTCATCCAGGAAATAATTAACTGAGCTGAGATTTGAACCCAGAGGAGGGCCCTAGAGTTTGAGCCTCATCTCCTAATAATGTATAAATACTTCAACGGGCCAAATATTGCTGGAGCCACACAACCTGAATCTCCGGCCTCGGTCCACACATCTCCATCTGCTTGGCTAATCATGAGAACAACCTGTGCTCCCTTTCCAAGGGAACGTGCCTGTTGGAAACAGCTTTGAAAAGCAGAGCACCTGTTCACATATCAATTAAAATTATAATTAGGCTGTAAGGGTATATAATTAAAATAACATGTTTCATCTCTCTCATTTAGTACCCCCTGACTATGTGAGTAATATATAGAACAAGCTATGTGGTGTGGGGAGGCAGGAGGCAGGGAGTGGGAGGCAGGAGGCAGAGGCTGGTGCTGGATAGAGGAGGTGGGGGGAGGACAGGAGAAGGTGAGCTCCCATTTATTTCCCCTCTGCCCTCCACAAGGGTTTGCTTGTTGAGAACTCCCTCCTGGAAAGGGTTCCAGTAAGTACAGCTCGGGAGGCAGAACAATGGCAGGGACTATGTGATTCACAGATCCTTACTCATCTAAGCTGCTTCCCCAATGGAAAAGTCTCTAGAGTCTAGACTAAACCTGAATACCTTCTATCCCACCTAGGGCCTCTATGGGTCCTATCTTGCTTATATTGAAATCTTATTGAAGGTGACCAAGGGCCCGAGTCACAGGCACAGGAGGTTGGCAGAATGAGGCCCCATTTCTGCCTCTTAGAATCTCTAGTTCCCTGCAAATTTCCATGTCCTTGGTGCCTTCTACACAGGCCTTTCCTGAATCATCCAGCGGCTGGAGCCTTCCTTCAGAAAGCCATCTTGCATCAATTTTGTGTAGACTTCGATATGTATGTATTGTTTCTCTGATAGAATGTAAATTCCATGAGGGCAGGGACTGTTGCTGCATTTTTGACTTTACATCTCCATGCCCAGCACAGTGCTTGGCACAAAGGAGGTACTTAATAAATACCAGTTGGTTGGTTGGTTGGTTGGTTGGTTGATAATCTCTAACTGGGTAAACTCGGCTCCTTCTGAACTTTTTTTTTTTGCTTTTTGGAGGGCAATTGGGGTTAAGTGACTTGTCCAACGTCACACGGCTAGGGGGTGTGTGTGTGTGTGTGTGTGTGTGTGTGTGTGTGTGTGTGTGTGTGTTAAGTATCTAAGACCAGATTTGAACTCAGGTCCTCCTGACTTCAGAGCTGGTGCTCTATTCACTGTGCCACCTAGCCACCCCTCCTTCTGAACTTTTAAGAAGCCCCTCAGCAAGAGGTCATGGGGAGGAGCAACAGTCAGGTACCTCTCTTTGCATAGGAAGGCATCTCCAAAGCAGGATGAGGCCAATTAAGTGTTGGTTGACACAGAATCCTAGACTGGCCCTCATATTCTTTGCATGTAGGCTTGACTCCATGGGGTCTGGATTTGCTTCTGCTGCATTACCTCTGCCAAATCCTCATCCTTACCCTGCTCCTCCAGCTACAGCTTTCAATGTGGCCTCCACGGATAAGTTGTTTCAACCACATGCCCCATGGGATAATAATAGTTAACATTTATGTAGCCCTTAAAGGTTTATAAAATGTATGCCTCACCTCATTCAGTCCTCACAAAACCCCTGTATTTATTAATGACCCCATTTTACAAACAATGGTCAAAGAAGAGAACTGACTTACCCATGGTCATACACCTAGTAAGGTCAAAGGTGGGATTCAAACCTAGATCTCTGTTGACTCTGACTCCATGATGCCTCTCGGGCCCTAGACTATAACCCTACCATGGGTTTCTCCCTCACCACTCCAGGGCCGCTGCCAACCTACCACCTCAAACAGCCTACCCCAGGGACAAAGAAAGGACATGGTCAACTGACCATTCAACAGACAGACCCTGGTGTTTTTTCTAATCAGCAAGACAGGAATCAACCACAGGTTTTCCCATGAGAAAAGTAACTTGGCATTACTAGAGCCAAAGAGGTGCAGATTTGAGACATGTACCTCTCCCCCCACAACTGGAGTGAGTATATCACTGCCAAGCAAGATTTCCCAAGTGAACAAGAGGCTTATTTTGTTATTAGAGTCACATGCCCCATTGCTCTTGCTTGGTGAGTGCCTCAGGCAGCCTAGCAGGGTGAAGAAGGGAGCTAGGGCTTGCTGATCAGATAGGGAAGAGGAGCTTGAAAATGATCCCAAGATCATTGTGAATGAGACCCAATTTGCTCCACTCATCCTGTACCAGTGGCACATGAGAGGTCTGATCTTGTTTGAATCGCTTGGGAAACATGTAAACGTTCCTAAAACATGGACAACAGTTAAGACAAAATCATAAATTTAGAGGTATGTGGGTCTCATACAGCAGAGACATAGCTAAGATCAGGTAAATGGGGATTTCTCCAGGTAGCTGTACCCCACCCCCTACTCATCCTGAGTGTAAAAATTCTTAGTTATGACTCAGAACCTCAGAACTCATCTAGTCCAAATGTACTCATTTAAAGATCAGGCAACAAACACAGAAGGGCTGTGACTTACCCAAGATCATGAAGAAAATACCTACAGAGCTGGAATTTGAACCCAAGTCCAGTGATCTCAAACCTAGCCCTCCTCTCATGATACTGTGCTGCCTCTTAGATCACCAATAAGCAGAAACAGCAAAACCACAACCAAAGCAGCAACCCAATGTCTATTTCATCACTTTTTTCATGCTTGGAACAACCTTGGAGAGACTTACCGATAATGATATAATCCCATGACATAGACGGCTAGATGATCAGGATATCAAGAGTATAGGAGTCAGATCTCAGAAGCCAACTAACTGAACTTGATCATTTTATAGATGAAGAAACTGGGCCTAGGGAGGTAACATGCCTTGCCGTAGGTCACAAATGTTACAGGATTGTAGGATATAAATTTAGAGGTGAAAGGGACCTTAGAGGTCAACCCATCCTTTCATTTTACCATTGAAAACACTGGTGCCCAGAGAGGTCAAGTAATTTGCCCAAGGTCACACAGACAGCAGAGCTAGAATTTGAACCTGGATCTTCTGGTTCCAATCCAACACTCCTTCCACTGATCCACTCCTCCAGAACCATTATTGTTTCTACTAAACTAGACTACCCCTCCAAGGATGTCTGGGTCAAGGTCAAGACCAAGTCATTTATCAGTGCAGAATGGGAAAGAAACATGGGGGATCATTCTCCATGAGCATGATACAGTACACAGTCTCCTCCTCCCCAAGAATCAACACAGAAGTAGGCTGCTCCCCAAGAATTCTCCTTGTTTGGCTCAGTCAGCTTCCTTAGTCACCTCACCCAGAGCCCAGTTCCTTATCTCTGAGATAAACGGTGGCAGCAAAGTCCATTTGAGCGTCCTGGGCCCGGTAAATCTATTTGACATAATCTATCCAGCAAGGCGACTTAGGGAGGTAAATCTGTCACACTGAGGAGTCTCTCTAACAAGAAAATGAAAGCTGCTTTGGAGTATTTGCTTTTTATTGAACAGTCCTTTGCAGAGTTTTTAACCTGAACCAAGCCATACCATTCGGAAAGTAGTACACCGACAATGTAATATTTATGGATGGGCATTTTGGCAAGGCACTGGGGAAATTACTCCTTTTTTTGATAAAACAGCTTTGACTAACATTGTACAAACCATTAAAACATGACGGTGTTTACTGTTGTCAAAAATGCCAAATTGATTTGTATCCAAACCGACAACTTCCATTTTCTTGCTAACACTCAGGGAGAGTGTGTTGGAATCACAGAACTATATTTCCCTGTTAATGACAAAACCACAAATCACTCTTTACCTGTCTCTGAATGTTATGCCAAAGTAAAATTTAGCTTTTAATGGGATGGTTTGGGTGACAAGTAATGAGCTAGTAAGAGCTCAGATCAAATAATGTCTGGATAAAAGAGATAACAACTAAGGAAACTCCCTACAGTGTCATAAGGTCACAGACTTTACTACTCACTTAGGGAAAGTGTTGCTGAAGAAATGAACAGAGTTCACTATCATCTCTAGTAACTATAATAATCATTATCTTGCCTTCATCATTACCATCATCTTCATCACCGTCATCATCATCACCATCATCTTAATCACCATCATCACCGTCATCATCATCACCGTCATCATCACCATCATCTTCATCACCATCATCATCACCATCATCATCATCACCATCATCTTCATCACCATCATCATCACCATCATCTTCATCACCATCATCATCACCATCATCATCATCACCATCATCGTCATCACCACCATCATCACCGTCATCATCATCACCATCATCTTCATCACCATCATCATCACCGTCATCATCATTGTCACTACCATCATCCAAATTGTCCAATGGATCATTTTCATCATATCTCTGATCATTATCAACAATGGCAACATTTTCACTATTTCCCTTCATCAAAGTTGTTATTGTCATTATCACCATCATCATCATTTCTATTGTTACTTATTTCTATGGTTATTTTTCATTATCATTTCTATTGTTATATTTCATTTGTTTTCTTTTTCAATTTCATTTATTTATATTAAATGGTTGTTATCAATATTTTCACCATCCTCATTACCATCACTAAATTTGTCTTCATCCTTATCATTTCTATGGTTGTTTTCATCATCTATATTGTCAACAGCAGCATAAAACAAACAATTGTTCTCTTCACATCATCTGTATGTTCATGATCTCATCAACAGAGTCATTATCATGATTTTCACCATCACAATGATCTTTGCTATCTTTATCATTATCATTGTCATCATTTTCACTGGTTTGTAGTGGTCTGTTATATCCTTATCTATGCATGTGTTATGTCCACCATTAGAATATAAGCTCCTTTTGGACGGAACTGTTTTGTTTTTGTTCATCCTTATGTAGGCACTACTTAGCACAGTACACCACAAATATTAGGCACTTAATAAAAGCCAATGATTGATTAACTTATTATATGTATTATATAATCCCCCTGAGGCAGGGGATTGAACCAGATTGTCTCTACATTATTGTCTCTACATTCGTTTTCATATCTAAATTCTATGATCCCTTGATCTTACACTCTGTGATCTGAATCTAGGACTCTCTCTACTACAGCTAACTGCTCGGGTTTTAGGTCTAGTTCTTCTATATAATAGCTATGTGACTTTGGAAAAGACATTGAGTTCCCTGGCCTCCTTTTCCTCATCTGTAAAATAAAGAGGTTGAACTAGATGAGCTCTAAAAGTCCTTCTAGCTCTAAGTTCCATGCGTCTGTGATGTTTACAATCCAAGCAGGAAATAGGAATAGCTGTGTGACCCTGGACAAGTCACTTAACCTTGTTTGCCTCAGTTTCCTCATCTATAAAATGAGCTGTAGAAGGAAATGGCAAACCATTCTAGTATCTTTGCTGAGAAAATGTCACATGGGGTTGCAGAGACAGAAATTACTAAAAACAACTGAACAACCAACAAGGTGAAATTTAGTAAGACCATTCTTATATTCATAAATATCACATTGTAACAACAGAATAGTTTATAAGAACAATGATATCATATATTCAGAGCACCAGTCATGCCATGTGCTACAAGCAGTCTTGTCAGTAAACACAATCTGTTTAATCAGCTCAGCTTTTCCCTGGAAAAACTACAGGTAATATAATGAAAGAAATTTGGAAAACACAGAAGATTAATCATCTGAAGAAGCAGAGGGAAATCCTAACATGTGTCAGGAGGTTGAAGAATAGAAGAATGTGAAATAGAGAAAGAAGGGAAAGAAAAGAATCACTAGACTTTTATAGATCTATAATTGTTATGAATCTTTTTTGGAGAGATGATGTGACTGGAAACTGTGAGGAGGGAACATCCTTCTGTGCCCCCAGGAAATGATAATGTGGATTCATGAATACCACTGGGAGAGGGGCCATCCAAGAATGGCTAAAGGAAGAACAGGAATATTAGTAATACCCTGCAAAGAGGGTATCACGGCAGCTATTTGTCAACATGTCATAAACAAGAGGGAGGTCGACTGTCTTCCAGAGTATATATTTGGGACAGCAAGGAGAGTCTTAGAAGATGACAGACCTGAGTTTACTATTCATTCCTGATGATTCATGTGAAGACAAATAACACCATGAAAAGGAATGAAGCAACATTGCAGGGATTATGACATAATGGGCACACAACTGAAAACTTGGGGGGCATGAAGGTATTTTCATGATTGCTTTGCATTGAAGGCAAAGGTTTCAAAAACAGAAAGATAAATTTGGGAAGTGAATATTTGGTCAAGAAGATGTTGTTGGATAGATGAATTTAGCTTTCTGTACCACAACTTAAAATATAGAAATTTTGGGCTCAGAGCCAGGGATGGCTCAATAGATAGATAGATAGATAGATAGATAGATAGATAGATAGATAGATAGATAGATAGACAAACAGACAGAGATGGATGATGGATAGATAGGTGGAGGGATGGAAAGATGGAGGGGTAGGTGATAGATAGACAGAAGGCCAGAGGGACAGATAGATACTCCTAGAGTATTGCAAATCTGTTAAAAAAAAAAAAAAGCTTTAATCTGAAAAGTAGTAGGGGAAAAACTGCCCATATGTATCTGCCAAATCAGATACTACGGAAAGTAGTAGCAAAACATAGGAAGATAAGTATCAGTGGAAAGAACAATCAATTCACAGGAGACAATGCACAAGAAGAGCATCTATCTAGAAATACACAAAGCATGGGTAATAAGGGAAACTAGAGATTCTAGTTACAGAAAATAAATTCAGCTACCTAGGAGTAACTGGGAATTAGGGAGATGGGCCTTAGAGCTGGAAGGTCATATTTATTACAGAGGAACAGAATAGCTAAAGCGGGGTAGGGAGGTAGCATTCTATACTAAGATATACCCGTGGAAGGAAGTCCAGGGACCTAAGTAGTGACATGTGCTGGAAAACATTTGGATAAGGAACAAGGGAGAGAGAAATAGGTGCAATATTTTCATGGGAATATATTACAAACTACTTGGACAGAAGGAGGGAAAGATAAGATGATTAGTAGGTAGTACTGGGAAATATTAACCATTCAGATATGCTACAAAGGTCTCTCTCTCTCTCTCTCTCTCCCTCTCCCTCTCTCCCTCCCTCCCTCTTCTCCCTTCCTCCTTCTCCTTCTGTCCTTCCCTCCCCCAAAATCAGAGTAGCCAACAACGTCTAGTCTTCCCTTTCTGGTCATTTCACTCTTTCAAAGGAGTAGGAAGCAATGAGGAGAACCGCTACTGTGAACCTGCCTCTGGTTGATGAAGAAGAAATTATGAAAATCTTGGAAGAAAGTGCTGAGTGCATCTTAGAATGTGTGATAGGTAAGGAGAAGAAAGTCAGTCCAGAGCTAATACGCCTCCTGGATTTGGGGATAATAGATTTCAAAAAGGAAGGGAAGATACAATCAGTAACCTAAAATTCTACAAGGGAAATGACATGGAGAAGATGGATAGTTTCGAAGAACTAGATACTAATGTCATTAACCCAAACAAATACAATGAGGAAGAAAAGAGAAGAGGTTGTCTCTAGAAGGCCAATGTGGATGCACAGGAAGCTCAACAATCAAATTAGATTTTTTTAGAGATATGTATAGAAAATGAAAGCCTGAGACAATGGGAAGGATGAAAGCCACAGAGGGCCACAGTCTAGAAAGTAGTGTCAATAATCTTAATGCTCTGAATGGGAAGAATGACAAAAATAACAAAGAGGACATTTTAGCAGAGTTGGAGGCAAGCAATAAATTAAGGGAGATATAGAATCACTGCTCAGAGCAGAGCAGACCCTGACAATGGATGACAGAGAGAATGCTGAGTTATTCAAACGAGATAACATTTGTAAAGCTCTTAGCTTTTAGTAGGGGATTAATAAGCACTTACTCCCTTTTCCTATTCAACTCTTATTTTGCCTTTTTCTTGGCCGAGGAGAATTATTTTCACATTTGGAAATAATCAAATAAGACTGGTTAACAAGGATTGATGCCTGAGATAAATGTTACCCTCAAAGAATTCAGGTAATGAGTCCAGATTAATTCTATCCTAGAATCCTGAAAGACCAGAAAGATGTGATTCTGAGGTAGTCTGAACCTTGAAAAATTATGAAGGATGGGAGAGTTGCTGTAGGTCTACTGAGAGAATCAATTAATGGGAACAATCTTGGATCTGGAATCAGAGGACCTGGGTACAAAGAGTTGTTCTGTAATTTACTACCTGAGTGAATTTTGGGTAAATCACTAAAAATCTCCAAGCCTAGGTCTCCTCATCCATGCAATGAAGGGTCTGGAGAAGATCATTTTTAAGGCTCTTTCCCCAGCTCTAACCTATTATGATTGGAGCTATAACTAGAGACAAGAAAATATTGTTTGAATTTTTTAAGAACGGGAAGAGGCAAACGATAGATTAGAAAGATTGTCTGGTTCCTATCAAAATTTTAATACCTCTTCTTAAGGGATGGTTGGTGAACATTTAGAAAAAGAATAATCATATCATCGGATCATTAAGAACAGATCTTGACAAACTAACTTCATTTTCCTTGTGCATCTGACACCGTAAGACTATTTTAGTAAAGCCTTAGACAAATTTACTTATGCTATTGTATACAAAATGAAAGATACGAACTCCATGAAAAATAGATTTAAATAAATCCATATTGAATGATCAGACCCAAAGAGCAAGAACTCCCTAACAAATTAGAAGTCCATGGAAAAAGATGCTCCGTGATGTGCCCCACCCCAACTTTTCTGCCTCCTTTTATATGCTCTCTTTTCCCATTAAATTACAAGCTCCTTGAAGGCAAGGACTGTCTTTCTTTTTTAAATTCTGTCCCTAGCACTTAGCATTGTTACTGGCACATGGTATGCACTCAATAAATGATGATTGGATTGGAATAGACTCTAGTCTAAAGAAGGATATCAGAGATCTGTCTTTGTTCCTATGTTGTCTCACATATTTTAGCAATGACTGGGTTTCTATAGTTTTCTTGTCAAGTTTTTAGAAGCCATAAAGCCAAGAAGGATAACTAACATATTGGATGACAAACACAGATCCAAAAAAATATCTCCGTAGTCTAGAAAAACAGGTTGAATCTAAACAAGGTGATAGGGCAGCGAGATGGTAGTCTACAGAGAACCAGAACTGGAGTCAGGAAGACTCATCTTCTCGAGTTCAAACCTAACCTCAGACATTTAATACCTATGTGACCCTGGGCAAGTCACTTAACCCTGTTTGCCTCAGTTTCCTCATCTGTAAAATATGATGGAGAAGGAAATGGCAAACCACTTTGCCGACAAAACTACAAATGGAGCATGAAGAGTTGGATGTAACTAAAAATGACTGAACAACAACAAACAAGGTGGAATTTAATAAAATAAATGTAAAGTTCAATATTTTGGTTTTAAATTTTTTTAATTTTTATAAATTTAAATAAATAGAAATTAAGACAAAATAATATACAAATTAAAATTAAAATAATTTTCATTTAATTTTCATTTTTAAGAATTTTGGTTTAAAAATCAACTATACAAGAATGGTCTAGAGGAGGCATAATTGGGCATTAGTTCATGTGGAAAAGATCTGAAGGTTTCCATGGACTACAAGATCCATATGAAGCAAAAGCATGCCATGACATCCAGAAAAGGTCATGCAGTCTTAGAGGTCTCAAAGAAAGGCGACGTCCAGAACAAGGCTGGCAACAACCATACCACACTCTGTTCTAGTGAGAACCATCTACAGTATTGTGTTAGTTCTAGACATCACATTCTATGAGTATCATTGACAACTAAGAGCACATCTAAAGGAAGGTGACCAGGTTCATGATCTATGTTGGGAAAACTCTGCAAAGGAAATATGCATCTTTAGGCTAAAGAAGAAAAATTGGGAACATAGGAACAGTTTTTTTAAGTATTTGAAGAATGGTTTTGTATAAGAAGGTCCAAACTTGTTCTGCTTGACCCTGGGGGGTTCAGAACCAGAAATCATGCCTGGAAATTACAAAAGGCAGATTTCAGCTCAACAGAACAAAAAACTTTCCAACAATAGGAATTATTTACAAGTAGAACCGGCCATTTGGGAGATGGCTGCTCCTCAACGGAGGTCTTCCAGTGGAGATCACTTATTGGATACCTTAGAGAATAAATTCCTGATGGAGTAGAGGTTGGTCTGGATGGCCTCAGAAATCACCTCCTATTCAAAATTTTGGTAATTCTGATGATCCTTGGCTGTTCGTCTGATCCAGTTCTTTGCATTAAGGCCCTCCCCTAGGCTCCTAGGCTGGTGACATCCCCAGTATTCATCTCCTCCAGACCCCTGACTCCACTCAAGAGTGTGCTCCAATCACCATTCAGGACTCCCTTCTGTAGATGAGCTAGAGGGCAAAGAGAATGGTCCTGATGTGAGTCTTCCATCCCCTCAGCCTAGTGGTGGAGAGTGATGACGGCTCTCAGATCCAGTTCATCGTTGCTCTTTCTCAGCAACACCCAGTCCTTGTCCTAAAGCCCCTCCAGGCCTGCAACAAAACCAGCAGCTGTCCAGAATGATCACCCCAGATAATGGACACTAATGTGCTCTGATCAGTTTACAAACACGATCTGCCAGAGTTGACATGGGCAAACAAGGGAATGTTACCTAATCACACCCGTTCCCCATCTCGTGGAAGTGGCTGCAAATTGCTTCTGACAGTAATTTTATTTAATATTAGCTTTGCCTGGGATGGATTCTGACACCCATCCCACCATATATATTTCTATAAAGACCCTGACAGACAGAACCCAATTTATGCAGCAGCATCCAGCAGAGTCTGTCATTCAGAAAGATTTGCAAGCCAGAGACAGCACTCAGACCCCTCCTCCAGCAGAAATGAGAGAAATGGTGCTGACCAGGAAAGGGAAAAGTCAAACTAGGAGGGGATGGGGGAGGGAGGGCATTGGACCTAAGGGAAAGGACGTGCAGCTGACATCAGAGGGTCAGACTTCTAGGACATGACGAGGGGACCATGACATAGTAGGGAATGAGCTGGCCTCTGAGACCAGGGTCAAGTCCAACTAGATCCATACTGACTGTGTTACCCTGGCCAAGTCATTGAGCTTCTCAGTGTCTCCAGGCAGCTCTCCAAGGCAAGGATTCTCAGCCTGGGACCTGTGAACTTTTAAAAAATATTTTTATATCTGTAATTCAATATGGTTTATTTCCTTTGTAATCCTACATTAATTAAATCTTATGCATTTAAATTCGTGATTGCAAGTAGGGGCCCATAGGCTTCACCAGACTCCCCAAGGAGGCCAGGACACCAAAGGTTAAAACAACCCTTTTCTCCCACTGTAAGTTTCAATGCAGGTAGAGGTCTGCCTTGGAAAGATGCAAGATTCTGCAAAAATGTCCTCTGTTACATCGCTGAGAAGTGGTTGTCCAGCCTCTGATCAAAGACTCCAATAAGATGGAACCTCTCTACTCCTTCCAGTTTGGCATAGCTCTAGCAATTCACAAGTTTGTCCTGTCAGATCAACCCCAAATCTGCCTCTGCTCCTTCTGCTCATTGCTCATCTGCCTTCTGAGGTCAATCAAAATAAATTTAGAGCTCCTAGGGGGAGCTCTGTGTGCAGAAGAAATCACAGGTCCGTTTTTTTTTTTTTAAGATAGGGTATGGCTCTTGGAAGCAGGTCAGTGTCATAGAGTAAGATCTAGAAGACATGTATAACCTTCGAGGTTATCTAATCACATAGTCATAAATCTGGAGCTGGAGACATCTAGTCCAGTCTCCTCCTGTTACAGAGGAGAGCCCAGCCCAGCAGGGCTGAGTTCACTCTCCTTCAGTCATCCAGGCCCAATGACTCACATCTGGGTGTTGTGGGTTCTATAAAAAGGTGCCTTGCCTGTTTTATGGAAGCTGAGGGATTATCACCTCCTTATCTGGAAAGCCAGGGGCTCCAACTCTTTCTTTTCATAGTCAAGGATATTGGAATACAGAAAGGACTAGTAATCTGCCTAAGTCAGAAGGGTAGCAAGTGATAGGACAAAATTCAAACCCAAGTTCTCTGGCCGCAGACCAATATACCATGAGGAGAAGCTTTCTCTTCCCCAGGCTGAACATCCTGAATTCCTTCTAACTAATCCATATTTAGAGGCAGCGAGGTAGACAGAGTGCCAGACCTGGACTTAAAAGGACTCATCTTCCTGAGTTCAAATCTGACCTCAGACACTAACTATGTGACCCTGTACAAGTCACTTAACCCCGTTTGCCTCCATTTCATCATCTACAAAATTAGCTGGAAAAGGAAATGGTAAGGTACTCCAATATCTCTGCCGAGACAACCCCAAACAGGGTCACAAAGAGTCGGACATGACTGAAACAACCAAACAACAAGCCTTATTTGACATTGACACAAGGTCCTTCACCCCCACCCCCGGCCATCTTCCTCAGAACATTCTCAGCATATCGGTATTGCGAGCTGAGTACGGCTGTGCCATTCGTTTATTGTTTGGGGTTTTTTTCATGGTATGTCATGTTTAATAGTCATATTAATGGAGGGACATGAGTAAGAAACACAGGGAATGAGAAGGCATGAATGAGTTCCAACTTGTACCGTAGAGAAATAGGAGCTGCCTGGACGAGGTCAAAGACCTACTGCAGTATTCATTTTGGTGTTATTACCAATCACTTGGCTATTAATCCAAGGCAGCTTTGAGACGTCTCGTCTAAGGGATTATCGAACTGTTTGCAATTTTCATCTCTATTTTGTCCTCTCACTATTACTGCCTTGTGCAAATGCCGGGTTCCAGGAGATGAGGGGCCCTGTCTTATTCACCCTTCTGTTTCCTTACCCCCTCCCCACTTTGCTGCCCCAGCATCTAGCAAAGATTCTGGCGCTTAGTAGGGACTCAGTAAATACTTAATTTGATTTAAACTAAGGGCTGTGGCAGAAGAGGGATCTTGGCTGTTTCCATAGCAATGAATGTGAAGTCATTAATTTCAGCAAATGGATCCAACTGGAGAAGTTGGAAGGAATTGACACATTCCTCAGAACCACAGATACCAATTTCCTACAAATGTCCAAAGGAGAAGGATGAAGGAGAAGAACATGGGGAAATCGGTAATGACAAAATCCAAGTGCGAAGGGCCCCGGGCTTGGAAGCACCTGGGTTTGAGGCTAGCTTTGACACCAGCTGTGTGCACCTGAGCAAGTCACAGCCCTCTCTGAGCTAGGTTTCCTCCCCTATGTGCCCAGCATTGTGCCAGGTGCTAGAGATACTGACACAAAATATGAAACAGGCCCTGTCTTCAAGAAACATATATGGAGAGACAACATGTATACAGATATGTAAATGAAATATATACATATATACACACACACAAAATAATTACAAGGTAATTTGGGGAGAAGAACATAAACATCTGGGGGAAATCACAGAATACCTTGTATATAGAAGGTGGCATTTGAGCTGAGAGACTAAAGTGAAAAGGAAGTGTGTTCCAGGCATGGGCACTGCCTAAGCAAAGGCACAGTGATGGGAGATAGAATAGCATATGAAGAACTCATCTCTCTTCTATATAACAATCAAATCATCAGCAAGAATTTATTAGGGACTTATTATGTGTAAGTATAATAACAACAATAAATATTTACATGGCACTTGGCAAAGCACTTTACATATATTATCTCTTCTGCCACTCACAATTACCCTGTGAGGAAGGTGCTGTTATGATCCCCATTTTATAGAGGAGGAAACTGAGGCACAGAGAGCCTAAGTGATTTGTTCAGGATTAAATAGCCAGTAAGAGTCTGTAGCAGAATTCAAACTCAGGTCTTCCTAACTCCAGATCCACTAATCTAGCTCTCACTCCTCCTCTACCCCCAAGTCTTCTTTTCTGTAAGCTAAACACCCCTAGTTTCTCCCAAGATTCCTTCTATGCCATGATTTTAGGTCCCCCTCACCAATCTAGTTTTCCTTCTCCATATATGGTCCAGCTTATCAACATTCCCCTTATAATGAGATGCCCAGAACAGAATATAGAAGCCTTGATGTGACCTGATCTGAGCAGGAGACCTTATATAGGACCATGAACTCTCTCATTCTGGATAGGATTCCCCTATTAATATAGCCTAGGGGAGCATTAGCTATGTTGGGTGACAGAAATAGAAGGCGAGAATAAGACAGGAAGAGAACTCAGAGGAAATGGGCTCCCAGTCTGCTGAAACAGACATCCACCCTAGACTCGTTCTCTTAAAGCAACCCAAGGGCTTCATGCAGAGAAAGCTCCCTCCCACTCCCCCGCAGTCACTCCAATCAGTCCATGTCCATGTTCAACAACAACAGCCTTCTCTGAGAGCATGCAGTACACCAAGCCTTGAGTCAAAAAGGCAGTTCTTCTATGGGTCACTTGGTTTTGCTTAAATGTATTTCCTTGTTAAAAGGGAGGTTTGAGAGTTACAGGGTGAGAGGGGGAGAGGGATAATTCATTTCAAGTCAGTAAATACAGTGTGTCCCAAAAATCTTAGTGCAGATTTAAGCCTTAATAGCTTAAAGACTTTTGGGACACCCTGTTTTTTGTTAAGTTCCTGGTATATGACACAGAACAGTTCTAGGCACTGGGTGTAGTTCCTATCCTCCGTGTGACCTTTCTGTGTAGGTCCTCCTCCTGCCTATTGACTCCTTTTCAGCCCAACTAATTCTTGTCCTTGATCTTCTATGAATGAGATCTCCACTCAGGATCTATTCAACATACTGGAGATCTTCCTCTTCCTCTCATTTTTGAATGTTGTGCTTCATTTCCATGATAAGACTTGCCAGCCTACCTCATCTTCTAATCAGAGATGACCTTTGCTCACCTCTTCTGTGCTACTTCACTTACGTAGGTTACCATTTGTCCTAGACTAGAGCCAGCAAACACCCACCAGGGTGCATTTCTTCATCATCCTGTGGATCCCCTACAATCTTGATTCTTTTGAGATCATGGTATTCTATGATTCAAGCCATCTAGCATCAAAATGCTGACAGTAGAAAGATGGACCTTGGCAATTGGGAGTAGTTTGAGGTGATTGAAAGCATCTCCATTTCCCATTGGAAACTCAGCCCAATTTTCTCCTCCTATTCAATTGTAGGTTCAGCTTATTGTCCACTTGTAGGTTCTATCCCAGGACATGTGTATTAATGACCTAATTCACTGAGCTGCTCATACCTGAAGAATGGTCATTCTTCATCCACTTGCTTCTTCCTGTGTGGATTACCAAACTAATCTCTTTTGATTGACTATAGATCTCATTAAGGAGACACTGTAGGGTTTTGGGGCTCAATACAATCAGTCCTATCAGTGCATCTGGAGGACTTTATCATCTGAAGGGAATTCTTCTATTTGAACTTGAACTTTGTTCAAATAGACATGAGAGCAGTAAACACCTTTTCATACCACCTGACTTTGTGTTTTACAGCTTACATGGTGCTGCTAGTGAAGGGATCATTGAACAAAGTGACCTTTGTGGCTGAACCTTTTGAGGAAACTTTCCATGACCTTAACATATGACAGAGAAGTCCCTTGTTTGAGGACAGAGATATTTCCAATAGAGGATGGCTCCAGACAGCAAAAGCACAATCAACTGATCAATAACATTCCTATAATATGCTATAAACACAGCAGACTTAAGTTAAAAGCCAAAACAAAAGCAGTCCCTGCCTTCAGGGAGCTTAAGGGACAGATCCCATGAGAGCCAGAGTTCTCAGGGTACATGTCCTGTAACCTGAGAGTTCGGAGGAGGGTCCTTGAAAGATACTGCCCTCATCTGAGGTTCCATCTGAGCCCAGGGGCACCTAAGTATAGGTGGTGAAGTTTACCTTCAAGGTTCTTCATCTCTCCATCCTGTGCCCTTCTCTAGCTGCTGCATTGCCGCCTATTGACCCAGCACTTGGCATCCATTGCCCACAGTTCTATTGTCAAACTAATACAGTCTGTCACAGTAAGTGTGAAGAACTGATGACCCAAGCCTTTGCATCGCATTATTTATCCCCCAAAGGAATGAATTTCTAATAGCAGAATTTCAGGCACCAAGTCAGGAGAGTTGAAATATGCTTTCTGACAAGGGGTCTTCCCCATAAGCCTTCACCCACTGAGTCTCCAATTCTTTGCTCCCGATCTTGGTGTCCTCTTGAAGACCTTTGGTCCCCTCCAGGGTGGCAGTACACCTGAGGCCTCTTCCTGATCAATGGGAAACAGGCAGGCCATCTCTTCTCAGTGAGCTCCTCCTTTCTCCGAGCCAAGAGACTCCTCGTCAGCTGTAAATCCCAGACACGCCATGAGAGACCGCATGTCGCGAAACCACTTCGGCATTCCCCCACACACGTTCTCCCACCCCGTGTTTGGTATTTACATCTGCAGAGTCAGTTCTTCCCATTGTCGAGGCCCTCGGTGTACTCAGCTGGCTGGGTTCCTCCCACCTGCGGACTATGGATCATGGCCCATGGAGGGCTTCTCCAGAATGAGACTCCCAAGCTGCACAGAGATGCATGTCCTTAACAGGAGGATCCACCTCAGGATCGAGCCTTGGAGACTGCTAAATGTGGGTGGATGGACCTTGGCACCCGAGCTCTCTCTGCTTCAAGAACATCCTCTCCAGAGGAACCAGCTACCAGGCACAGCCAAGAGGAAAGAGCTCAAGGTGTTCTTGATTCTTCATGCTGTTGATAAACCTACACACACACTCACACAGTTTACTTCACATTTACTAAATATATACTCGTTCATGTGCATATATGTACATTCATGTATCTATCTACATAGATTGATATAAATAGATACAGTTATCTATATAGATATCTATGTAGATTGACATAGATACAGATATCTATCTATATAAATATCTACCTATATAGATATGGGGCAGCTAGGTGGCACAGTGGATAGACCCCCGGACCAAGAGTCAAGAAGACCTGAGTTCAAATCTGACCTCAGACACTTACTAGCTGTGTGAACCCTGGGCAACTCACTTAACCCCATTTGCCTCAGTTTCCTCATCTGTAAAAAGAGCTGGAGCAGAAAATGGCAAGCCACTCCAAAATCTTCACCAAGAAAACCCCAAAGGGGGTCATGAAGAGTCAGACACAGCTGAAAGAGCTGAACAACAACAAATCTATATAGATACAGATATTGTGCTGCATTTTCTTATTTTGATAAGTGTTGTTTCCCCCCAGGAGACTATAAGTTCCTCAAGGACAAGAATTGTTTCATCATGGTCCTTGCATCCCCAGCACCTCCCATAGTGCCTAACACACAGGAGGAATTTAATAAATATTTGCTGAACAGAGTAGAAAGGAATAGAAAAACAGAGGAATTACTAGCTAGGGCTAATTCTAAACTGAGAGGGGAACATGGCTAATATTTATTTAGCACTTTACAAATGTTATCTCATTTGATCCTCATAACAATTCTGCGAGGTAGGTGCTATATATTATCATCATTTTACATATGAGGAAACTGAGGCAGGCAAAGGTTAAGTGACTTGCCCAGGGTCACACCATTTGCAAGTGACTGACTACGGAGTGGATACACTCTGCAATACCCCATACTGGAGGGAGCTCCAGGGCACTGGGTTCCAGTTTTAGGCTGTAGCACAAAATGATTACTTCATGGGCTGGACAGGAAGTTCATGTTTTTAGAGTTTGCAAAGCAGCTTCCTCACTATCACCCTACAAGGTAGGTAGAGCAAGTATTATCAATCCCATTTTACAAACGAAGTAATCTAGGCAGGCAGCAGTTAAGTGACTTGCCCAGTGTTACACAGAAAAATGCATGAGTCAGAATGCAAACCCAGGTTCTCATTTGACTGCAGATTGACCATTCTTTCTAGAATACCATGCTGAGCTAGATTTCCCTAATTCATTCTGGAGTCTCTGAACATGCCTGGTCCCATCCCCCACCGCACTACCATGAAACAAAGTTTAAGACATAAGAAGGCTTGGGCTCGGGACAAACCATGAGTTAAGTACAGGAAGGAAAAGGAAACCTTTGAAAGACAAACCCAAAAGACTCCTGTCAGCCCATAAATTCAGAGAAGTCTGGCAAAGGAGGCTGAGCCACTCTAAGAATCATTGCTTCACCTGCTGCAGGCTTTAAAAAACATGACAATCCACATGTGCTCACTCAGCTGCCTATGGGGCCACTGCAAGTGAATGTTGACATTCTCGAGTGTGCTCTAGGTGAGGGAAAAGAGAGGACAAGGCAACTTTCCGGCATAGAGGGGCACAGTTGCCTGGAAACCTCCTGCAGAATGATGCCCAAAGAGTCAGTCATTCAATAAGCATTTATTAGGCTCCTACTACATGCCAGGTATTGTGCTAAGTGCCAAGGGTACAAAGAAAGGCAAAATACAATAATTGCCCTTAAGGATCTCACAATCTAACAAAGGACACAACATGCAAATAACTGTACAAGCAAGATATCGACAGGATAAACAGGAAATAATCAACAGAGGGAAGGCACTAGCAATAAGGAGGATGGGGAAAGCCTTCTCAAAGAAGATAGGATTTTAGCTGAGACCCGGAGGAAGCCAGGAGGTGAGATGAGGAGGGAGGGCATTCCAGGAATGGGGAACAGTCAACAAAAATGCCTGGAATGAAGAGCGAGCATCTTGTTTGGTGAACAGCAAAAAAGCCAGTGTCACTGGATAGAAGAGAACATGAAAGCATCGTTGGAGCCAGCATCACCAAGGAAGTCAAGAGGAACCACTGAAGATACTGGGGATGCTTGGAAAAGAGGATTTAAAGGAAACACAGTGACTTGTCTCTAGGTATTTGAAGGGCTGTCATGTGGAAGAGAGACACTTGTTCTGCTTGGCAACAGAGGGTGGAGAAACAGCAATTAGTAGAAATCCCAAGAAATCAGATTTTGTTTCAATATAAGGAAGAAATTTCTAACTAGAATTGTCCAACAAAACAGCAAGTTGCCCCTTGTGGTAGTGAGTTCCCTGTTGGTAGAAGTATTCAAGCAGTGGATAGATGACCATAATCACTATTATTATAGAAATAATTCAGCTTCAAGTGAAGGGAGAGGGGAAGAGAAAGACAGAGAGAGAACTGAAATATCTCCAAGGTGCCAACTCTGAGATTCTCTATTCTATGAGGTAGTGACCAAGGCATAGGAGGTGTCAGGGTGAATAGCAGAAAAAGGCTCTGGCCCAGCACCACCCCCCAACCTCATCCCTCATCCCCCTGCCCATCCATAGGAAACAACCTGATAGACATTTCCCTAGCAAGGGCAAACCTCATGGGTTGGGTGGAAGTGAGGGAGGGTGTGACCATGTGGACAGCAGCACTGTCATAGGTGGGGGGGAAGAGAAAGGAGGTCTACCTGGTGTCTGTCCCCCTATAGCAGCCAGCAATAGTCTAGAGCAGGCCCTGCAGATGCTCATTCTGAAACCAATTTTACAGGAAAAATCATTTTCTGTTACAGCATACAGCCAACTCTCTGATTTTTACTGAAATAGCTCAGGTGCTGATTAATAGACCCGATATTTATCAAGGAGCCTCAGCCCAAGGGCAACCCAGGAGCAGAGATGCTTCTGTGCAGAACCAATAGAAGGGGCACACTCCAAGGAGGAGCGGGGCAGCCTACAATGGTAGGGAGAGGAAAGCGAAAGAGGAGAAAGAGGAAGGGGGAAAGGAGAAGGAAAAGAAAGAGAGAAGGGGAAAATAGGAAAAAACCAACCCCCAGCTTATCCCCCATCAACTCAGAGCTAGGTCTCAAATATCAACATCCTATGATGGGACTGTCTCAGATCCATCACCTCTGGAAGACTCCGCCCCAGTCCCATACAGTTTCAGGGCCCTTGGGGGGATCGAAATGGCATGTATGAGCAGAAACAAGCAGGAGCTGGTGAATCTGAGACATTCTTATCTACTACTACTTATCCTGCAGCACTATGGACAGCATGATGGGCCTACAGTCAGAAAGACCTGAGTTCAGATCCAACCTCAGACACTAGTTGTGTGATTCTGGGCAAGTCATAAATGCCACAAACCATTCATCAGAAGCTTTTACTAAGCACCTGCTATATGCCAAGCACTGTTGTTCTAAGCACTGTGTATACAAGGACAAAAGTGAAGCAGTCCCTGCCCTCAGGGAGCTTATATCCTATCAAAGATAATATAATACATAGTCAAATATATACAGAACTCAGTTAAAATTCAAGGTCGTTTGGGGAGGAAAAGCATGAGAAGATGGGGGGGGTGGTATATAGAAGCTTCATGAGCTAAGACTTTAAGTAAGGGATAAATTAGACAGAGCCTGGGCCTTCCTGACTTGACACTGTCTAAGGTTTAATTCAAAAGTGGCTGAAATGGGCTGAACAAATCATAGGATGACTGTAACATGAAGATGAAGCATTTCATGAAAGCTTGGGAAAACTTATGGGAACTGATACAGAGCAAAAGAAAGTAGAACAACATACTCCATGACTAAAATATTGTAAATAAAAAAAAAAAACTAAAATAAGGCTCAATTCAGGCAGAAAAGTGGCATGGTGGATGGAGCCCTGGACCTGGATTCAAGGTCTGAGTTCAAATCCAGCCTTAGACACTTACTAGCTGTGGGATCCTGGACAAGCCACTTAACCTCTGCCTGCACCAATTTCTTCATTTATAAAATGAGTCCAATAATATCACTTATCTTGTAGAATTGTTGTAAGGATAAAATAAAATAACCTTATAAAGCATTTTGCAGACCATTCATATTCTATAAAAATGTCAGTTATCAAAGGACTAGAGGACAGATGTTGAAATGGACGCTCCTCTCAGTAAAGAAGTGGGGACCACAGGTACTAAATAGTACACTTGCTTTCAGACATCATCATTGGGTTAAGTAAGTTTCACTGGGTTTCCCTTTCACTTCTTTTCTTTGTGATAAGAGAGGGTTCTGTTGGGATGTTGGGGAGATGATACAGAATATTGGGAAGTTTTTTTAAAGAATATTGGATATTTTTAGTATACCCAAGTAAATTAAATTATTAGGATATTGAGTATTTTTAAAAAGCCTTAAAACAAAAACAAAAAATGAAGATGATTGTTTCTCTGGAAACAATAAGCTTCTTGGTTTCAAGGTCTACAGCATTTCCATCTTCATATATCATCCATAGTTCCTTGGGAATAGTAGGCACTCAGTCAATATTTGTTGAATAAATGAATGGATGCCAGGGCATTTCTCTTTGTGAAATGTTCACACAGGGGTCAATCAGGGTGTTTTCCAAAAGGCTGCTTAAGCCACAGAAAAGTTCTTCCCAGGGCAGTTTCTTCTACATAAATAGATGGGCTTTGCAAGTCAGAAAAATGCAGTGTTGCTATACATTCATTGTGCTTTTTATAACCTCATAGTAGGGATGGTTGAGACGCTCTGGATTAAAGAGATGAATTCAGTGTTGGGACTTTGTACCCAATGAGGTTTATTTGCCATTGTCATCCTGACAGCCTGGCACCTCCTTGTGAGTCATTGGCAGGCACCTTACGGCTGATTTGCTGAATTTCTATATCTAAGATAAATCATTGCAATATACGAAAAAACTCTGTAGCTACAGTGTAAGGAACAAAGGACTATTTCAAAGCTCATTAACTCTGGTGGAGAGTATGTTACGGGGAGAATATGTGCTATACAATTAAAACAATTTAAATCCGATTATAAAAACACAGTAAGCTTTGCAGCCCACTACCACGGCACTAATGGAAAGAAAAACCAATACCTGGAGGTTTTTTAAATAATTGCAAAATCATGAATTAGAATAATGCATTCACGTAGCTGGATTTTTTTTATAAGTTCAGAAAGCTTTGGAAGAGCGTTTTACATCCAAGCTGTCATTTCAGCCTCACCACAGCCCTATGAGGAGATAACATCAGTATTATTGCCCCCATTTTACAGATGAGGAAGCTGAAAGCAGACAGAGGTTGATCAACTTGCCTGAGTTCACACAGTTGGTAAGTGTCCAAGGTGCTTTTCAGAACCAGATCTCTGCTCAATCTAAATCCAGTTTGCTCTCCATTCTCTGGAGTCATGAGAGATGCATTATTCATCCTAACTGCTTTAGAGGCAGGACTGGGGATAGAAAGAGAGCCTCAGCAATCCCAAAGGGCTAGGAAGGGTCCAAAGCAGGATTTGAATCCAGGTCACTCCTGAGTCTGGGTCCAGAGATCTTCCTGTTCTAACACAAAGGGTTGGTGTCGAATCTTACCCTTGGCAGTTAAGCACAATGTCTAGAATATCGTAAGAACTTCTAAATGCTTCTTGACTAATTGATTGATTGATTATCTAGTTGATTATGTTGCTTAAAATTGCATCCCTCAGATGCCACACAGTCTCCAGGATTGAGAAAGGAATATGTGACTCTTCCTATATAAGATTCAATCTCATTGGCCCAAGGCCCTCTGAACCTCAGTTTCCTCATTTATAAAGATAGAAATAATGATATTTATATTATCTAATTTATAGGGTGATTAGGAGGCTTCTGCTTTGTAAAGGGCTGGAGAATTGTACAACATTGTTGTGATCCAAACATTACAGTGGATCCCTGATCTTCCCAATATGGAATTTCCTTCCCAAAATACTGATTGTATCCCTTCTAGGCCTATCCATTTTGGATGGCTCCTGTGCATTTCCTTCCATAAGTTTGCCACAAGAGACCCATCAACAACGCTGGAGTCCTTCCTAGATTTCCCTCGACATCTAGAGGAAACAGTGAAGCCCAAAGGCTGTCCACCAGCCATCCCTCCATCTTGTCACATGACCAGCCCATCTGGTTTTTTTTTATCTTACCTTTCTTTGATGAAATCCTTTACTCTAGTTTTTCTTGTTGTTCCTGATTTATTATGTGTCAAAATCCACTCACTCCCACCATGCCCCTCTCCGTTGCCCTCTGAGTGATACTCAGTTTTAATTCTTCAGAGACTGTTATGCTCCATGACTCATTGCCATATAATGATGCTGGTAGACAGGATGGTATTAAAAAGATGGGTTAACTTGTGTTTCTGAAAGAAATTCAAAATCTGCCTTCTGACCTGACGGAGTTTCCTTGTCCTCTTTATCTCAGTCTAAGAACAAGCTCTTTTTGTGACTTGGCAGGGTAAAATTGGTAGTAGGTTATATTAGCCTGTGGGCTAATATATCATTTTTGCATATTGTAGTGATCCCATTTATGGTACAATGAGAGCATAACAATCTAAGTAAGTATCTTTTTTTTATTGTTAAATTGTATTCACTTAATAAATATTTTCCCTATTTCCCTTCCCCTCACCCCCACTGGGGTGCGGCTGGGGCAACCCTCACAATGAATATGTGTAGATAAGCAAAACAAATTCCTGTGCTGGCCATGTCTTATTCTACATATTGAGTTCATCCCATCTGGGGATGGGTAGCATCCTTCATCAACAGTCCTTTAGGATCAAGATTGTTGATCAGAGCTCTTAAGCCTTTCAAAGTACAAAGAGTATTTGTTCGTATGGTCATTTTTACACTATTGCTATTGTTGTTTCTAAGGTGATTATCTTGATGGCCATTTCCAACTGGCCAAATGATGACATATATATATTTTTAGAAGTACCAGTAAGATTTCTACAATAGGGGGCGGAGCCAAGATGGCAGCGGAGGAGCAGCAACATATCGCAGCTCTCACAAAGCCACCCCCAAATACCCATAAAATATGACTCTAAACTAATCCTAGAACTCCAAAACGCACACAAATATACTTTTGTGTCAGCTCGGCTATGAGGAACCATATCAGCACTGCGAACCAAAACCAGCCTGGCCTGAAGCCCTAGCTGAGCCCTGGGGGCGGCTGGACGGGAGGAGCCAAGGAGCCTCTGGTGAGTGGATTAGCTGCAGCTGCAGCAGCATTCAGAACTAGGTCAGTGGAGCTTGCGAAATCGGGGGAGAAAAGCGTCCAGCCGAAAGACCTCCAGGGCTGGAAAGCGAAAAGGAAGAGGTTTTGCACCCACCTCTGCATTGCAGCTTCCGCACCCTCGGCCTGCAGACTGCAGGAGGACCAAGCGATCATTCAGAGGCTGAGTGCTCTCGCGTCGAGCAGCCTGGATCCGGATCGCAGTCTTGGACTTTGGTCTTGTGAGTCTTCTGTATCCAGCGAGCCAGAAGTGGGAAAGGGACCCAGCACCTTCCTGAGAACTACAGCAGCCGGGAGGACCCCAGCGATTTGGGACAGAGCTTTCCCTTCTGGAAGCAGAGCCCCACAGAGATTTAAAAAAAAAAAATCATGGACTGACCAACCATGAGTGAGAATAAGCATAAGAAGCAGGGTAAGAACAGCAATCAAACCCTAGATTCTTTCTGTGAAGAAAAGAAGGACCAAGGCAGAGAGCTGTAAGACAGCACAGCCAGAGTTCTCCCACCAGGGGCTTCCACTAAACATGAAGATTGCCTTAAAGCTAGAGATGAGCTGAAGAAGGATTTTGAAAACCAAATAAGAGAAGTGGAAGAAAAATTGGGAAGAGAAATAAGAATGTTGCAAGCAAATCATGAAAAGAGAGTCAGCAATCTGGCTGAAGAAATCAACACCCTAAAAAACAGATTAACTCAAATGACAAAAGAGGCCCAAAAAGCCAATGAGGAGAAGAATGCCTTAAAAAGTCGACTTTGCCAGATGGAGAAAGAATCTCAAAAGCATTCAGAAGAGAATAATTCCATCAAAATTAGAGTGGAGCAAATGGAAGCAAATGACTTCATGAGAAATCAAGATACTATCAAACAGATCCAAACAAATGAAAAAATAGAGGGCAATGTGAAAT